>JBAIFT010000135.1:0-293122 GCA_037349215.1 Graptemys geographica | reverse complement strand
GTTAGATGATGCTACATGGGGTGTGGATTAGATTTCTGGATTAGGCTGGGTTGGATGATGCTACATGGGGTGTGGATTAGATTTCTGGACTAGGCCGAGTTAGACGATGCTACATTGGGTGTGGATTAGATTTCTGGATTAGGCCGGGTTGGATGAGGCTACATGGGGTGTGGATTAGATTTCTGGACTAGGCCGGGTTAGACGATGCTACATGGGGTGTGGATTAGATTTCTGGACTAGGCCGGGTTAGACGATGCTACATGGGGTGTGGATTAGATTTCTGGACTAGGCCGGGTTAGATGATGCTACATGGGGTGTGGATTAGATTTCTGGATTAGGCTGGGTTGGATGATGCTACATGGGGTGTGGATTAGATTTCTGGACTAGGCCGGGTTAGACGATGCTACATTGGGTGTGGATTAGATTTCTGGACTAGGCTGGGTTGGATGAGGCTACATGGGGTGTGGATTAGATTTCTGGATTAGGCTGGGTTGGATGAGGCTACATGGGGTGTGGATTAGATTTCTGGACTAGGCTGGGTTGGATGAGGCTACATGGGGTGTGGATTAGATTTCTGGACTAGGCCGGGTTAGATGATGCTACATTGGGTGTGGATTAGATTTCTGGACTGGGCTGGATTAGATGAAACTGGATTGGGGGGAACTGTTATCCAGCTGATTCGGACTTCAGTCCCTGAAATGAAAGCAGAGCTGGGGGAGGGGAGGATGGGAGTCAGAGAGAGCAGATTGGTTGGAATTAGGGATCTGATTAGATTGATTTAGGAAGTTATGAAATCAAATCAGATCTGGATTCAGATTAGCACAGGGATGGGTTGGGTGAGGATTTGGATTTGAATTGGGATTAGATCTGGATTGGATCTGGATCAGGACTGGGTCAGGAGAGCGATTGGATCAGTATTGGATTGGGATCTGGACCGGGATTTGGACTGAATTAATACTAGTTCTGGATTTGGATTTATATTCGAGGATATAATATGAGACGGGCGTAGATCAGGAGATAGAGCGTGTGGGATTAGAAGAGAGATTTCATAAAATTGGCATGGTCAAAATTGGATTAGCTGGATTATTCGATTTAATTATATTATTAGGGGTTGGAACGTATTATTTTCAAGGGATTCATAGTTGCGATTAGGGCAGAGATTGGCTTAGACCAGGGGTAGGCAACCTATGGCACACGTGCCGAAGGCGGCACGCGAGCGGATTTTCAGTGACACTCACACTGCCCGGGTCCTGGCCACCGGCCCGGGGGGCTCTGCATTTTAATTTAATTTTAAATGAAGCTTCTTAAACATTTTAAAAACCGTATTTACTTTACATACAACAATAGTTTAGTTCTATATTATAGATTTATAGAAAGAGACCTTCTAAAAACGTTAAGATGTATGACTGGCACACGAAACCTTACATTAGAGTGAGTAAATGAAGACTCGGCACAGCACTCCTGAAAGGCTGCGACCCCTGGCTTAGATAATCGAGGTAACGAACAAGATGGGACTGGATTAGGATCGATTCGATTTGACCGTGATTTTGGCGCCGATCGGACGAGGAAATCAAAGGCCAAGATTCGGCGGGATTCAGGATTAACCTGGGCAATCCGGGAGAAGTGTGGGGTGGAGAGAGTCTCCCGGGGACGGACGGACGGACACAGGAAGTGGGGGGCCCGGTGGGGAGGCCGAGGGAGGCCAATCGGGGCTGCTCACCGGCTGTCCATGGTGTAGACGGAACCGTCGACCCACTGCCACCGGCCGCTTTTATTGGACAAACCGATCCAGGTGAACAACGGGACCGTCTGCTGCTGCATATACAGCTGTCGCGGGAAAATAATGGGCGCAGGATTATTCCCGCCCCGCGCCCCACGGCGCCCCCTGCTGGGAGAGGCCGGGGCCGGAGGAGCCGGGAGCCCGCCCCGCGCCCCCCGGCGCCCCCTGCTGGGAGAGGCCGGGGCCGGAGGAGCCGGGAGCCCGCCCCGCGCCCCCCGGCGCCCCCTGCTGGGAGAGGCCGGGGCCGGAGGAGCCGGGAGCCCGCCCCGCGCCCCCCGGCGCCCCCTGCTGGGAGAGGCCGGGGCTGGAGGAGCCGGGAGCCCGCCCCGCGCCCCACGGCGCCCCCTGCTGGGAGAGGCCGGGCCTGGAGGAGCCGGGAGCCCGCCCCGCGCCCCCCGGCGCCCCCTGCTGGGAGAGGCCGGGCCTGGAGGAGCCGGGAGTCCGCCCCGCGCCCCCCGGCGCCCCCTGCTGGGAGAGGCCGGGGCTGGAGGAGCCGGGAGCCCGCCCCGCGCCCCCCGGCGCCCCCTGCTGGGAGAGGCTGGGGCTCCCGCCATCTACCTGCTCGTCCTGTGTGTTGATGACGACCAGGTGGGAGTTCTGGGCTTTGCAGTACAGGTTCGATTCCTCCCAGGTCTTCTGCTTGCCGGAGAACCAGTAACAGCTGTCCCCGAAGCGCAGCCAACCCCTGGGGCAGCACCCGGCCCGGCTCCCTGGGGGACCGGGCGAGGTCAGTGGGGGAGACAATCGTCCACCCCCCCCCCGAACCCCAGAAGCCAGTGCTCCCACCCCGCTCCCCCACGGCGCCCCCTGCTGAATGAGGCTGGGACAGGCGTAGCCGGGAGCTCCCTCCGCAGCCAGCCGCCCTGCCCCGCTCCCCACGGTGCCCCCTGCTGGGAGAGGCTGTGGCTGGCGTTGCTGGGAGTTCCCCCCCACCAAGCCCCCCCATCCCGGTCCCCCCCGGCCACTCACCGTTGGATTTCAGTTCGATCAAGTCACAGTTGAGCGAGTTCAGAGAGTCCCGCAGCACCCCGACCTGCTCCTCCAGCTGCTGCTGAGCTGGGGGGGGAGAGAGGAGACGGGGGTGTTAGCGTCCCTTGCTGGGGAACCCGCCCCCCACAGCGCCCCCCTGCTGGAGAACCCCCCCCACACACACATACAGCACCCCCTGCTGGGGAACCCCCACACACACAGCCCCCCCCCACAGCGACCCCTGCTGGGGAACCCCCCACACACACACAGAGCCCCCTGCTGGGGAAACCAGCCCCCCCACAGCACCCCCTGCTGGAGAACCCCCCCCCCCACATACACATACAGCACCCCCTGCTGGGGAACCCCCCCCACACACAGCCCCCCCCCACACACAGCGTCCTCTGCTGGGGAAACCCCCCCCACACACAGCCCCCCCACACACAGTGCTCCCTGCTGGGGAACCCGCCACCCCCCCACACACACACACAGTGCCCCTTGCTGGGGAACCCCCCCCCCCACACACACACACAGCCCTCCCACCCACAGTGCCCTTGCTGGGGAACCCCCCCACACACACAGCGCCCTCTGCTGGGGAACCCCGCCCCACACAGCCCCCCCCCACACAGCGCCCCCTGCTGGGGAACCTGCCCCCCCCACAGCACCCCCTGCTGGGAACCCTCCACACACACACACACAGCGCCCCCTGCTGGGGAACCTGCCACCACACCCCCCACACACACACACAGCGCCCCCTTCTGGGGAACCCGCCCCCCACACAGCACCCCCTGCTGGGAACCCTCCACACCTCCCCCCCACGCACACACAGCGCCCCCTGCTGGGTAACCCTACACACACACACACTCACACACACAGCGCCCCCTGCTGGGGAACCCTACACACACACACACACACACACACACACACACACACACAGCGCCCCCTGCTGGGGAATCCTACACACACACACACACACACACACACACCGCCCCCTGCTGGCGAACCCCCCCCCCCCACACACACTCACCTTGGATTGAATTTTCCTTTGCTTTATCCAGGGACCCGGCCACATGGGTCAGCTTGTCCTGCAAGATGTGCACTACGGGGAGGGGATGGGGTGCTGAGGGGGTCCTGCTCCCCTCCCCCTCCCCATCAGCCCCCTCCCCCTCTGATCCCCCCCTTCCCCTCCTCACCAGACCCCTCCCCTCTGATTCCCCCTCCCCTCTGATCCCCCCTTCCCTCTCCTCACCAGACCCCTCCCCTCTGATCCCCGCCCCCCACCAACCTCCTCCCCTCTGATCCCCTCCTCCTCCTCACCAACCCCCTCCCCTCTGATCCCCCCTCCCCTCTCCTCACCAACCTCCTCCCCGCTGATCCCCCCTCCTGCTCCTTACCAACCCCCTCCCTACCAACCCCCTCCCCTCTGATCCCCCTCCCCACAACCTCCTCCCCTCTGATCCCCTCCCCCTCCTCACCAGCCCCCTCCCCCTCTGATCCTCCTCCCTCCTCCTGACCAACCCCCTCCCCTCTGATCCCCGCCCCCCCACCAACCTACTCCCCTCTGATCCCCTCCCCCTCCTCACCAATCCCCTCCCTCTGATCCCCCCTCCCCTCTCCTCACCAACCCCCTCCCCTCTGATCCCCGCCCCCCCACCAACCTCCTCCCCTCTAATCCCCGCCCCCTCCTCACCAACCCCCTCCCCTCTGATCCCCCCTCCCCTCTCCTCAACAATCCCCTCCCCTCTAATCCCCACCCCCTCCCCACAATCCCCTCCCCTTTGATCCTCTCCCCCTCCTCACCAGCCGCCTCCCTCTCTGATCCTCCTCCTGACCAACCCCCTCCCCTCTGATCCCCACCCCCGCACCAACCTCCTCCCCTCTGATCCCCTCCCCCTCCTCACCAATCCCCTCCCCTCTAATCCCCGCCCCCTCCTCACCAACCCCCTCCCCTCTGATCCCCCCCTCCCCTGTCCTCACCAACGCCCTCCCCTCTGATCCCCCCTCCCCTCTCCTCACCAACCTCTTCCCCCTCTGATCTCCCTCCCCTTCCTCACCAATCCCCTCCCATCTAATCCCCGCCCCGTCCCCACCAAACCCCTCCCCTCTGATCCCCCTCCCCACAACCCCCTCCCCTCTGATCCTCCTCCCTCCTCCTGACCAACCCCCTCCCCTCTGATCCCCGCCCCCCCACCAACTCCCTCCCCTCTGATCCCCCCCTCCCCCCCTCACCACCCCCTTCTCCCTCTGATCCCCCTCCCTCCTTACCAACCTCCTCCCTTCTGATCCCCGCCCCCCACCAACCTCCTCCCCTCTGATCCCCCCTTCCCCTCCTCACCAACGCCCTCCCCTCTGATTCCCCTCCCCTCCTCACCAACCCCCTCCCCTCTGATCCCCCCTCCCCTCCTCACCACCCTCTCCCTTCTGTTCCCTGCCCCCCTTCCTCTCCCCCCTTCCCTGCCAGCCCCCCTCCCCCACTCACCGCTCCGAGCCATCCCCTCGAGCTCTGCGCTCAGGCTCTGGTTCACGCTGGCCAGCGCCCCCCGCGTCCCCTGCTGCTCCGCGCCCAGCCTGGAGTCTGGGGGTGGGGGACAGCCGGGGGGGAAGGGGTGAGAGCCGGTCCCAGACCCTCCTGCTCCCGCCCCCAAGACCCCTCTCTCTAGACCCCCACCCCCTCTTTCTGCCCCTCCCCTGCACCCACTGCATCCCCCCATGGCGGGGGGGGTTTGCACTCTTGCCCCGTGACAGCACGAGGATCCGTGAGCGTGACATGCAAATGGAGAACTAGGCTCTGCGGGCTTGTGCCCACCTCGCTTGTGCACCCCTGGAGGCCTCGCACGCCCACCCAGGCCTTGCACACCCCCTCCTGGCGGGGATCACTACCAGCCTGGCACACGTGCTCCTCGCCTTGCACGCTCACCCCTGCCTCGCACACTCCACCCCCACATCTTTACACACTCGCCCCTCCTTTTGCACGCCCTTGCACACGCATCTGCCGGGTTCTCACACGGGGCACTCACTGCTGACAGCCAGTGCGATGGTCCCGATGCTGAGCCCGACGCACAGCGCCAGCAGGGCTTGGAGCGGCCGGGGGGAGGCGCAGAGACGCTGCCAGCCCCAGTGCCGGGGCGGGAACGCTGGAGAGGGAGAGAGACCATCACTGAGGTGGGTGGGCCACCACCGATCACCGCCCCCTTCCAAGCCCACCCACTGCCCCTTAGAGGGACCCAGGAGTCCGGGAGTGGGGGGACGAGCCAGGGACCCAGGAGTCCGGAGATACCAGTGTGGGGCTTAGTGGCTCAGATTCATCCCCTTCCCCATCCTATGGGGCGTGACCCCCCTCGCCCCACCCCACCCCTTCTCTCCTGGCCTGGATTCCCCCCGCCCCAGATGTTCTTCCACCTCTGTGATACCCCAACTCCCCACCCCCATCCCCACCTCTCCCAGGCCCCACCCCCTACCTCTCCCGCTCGGGGCACAGGTCCCATCGTCCGGCTCGAGCGACTGGAAATCGTCGTAGTCCTTGCCCATGGCGCAGGGGGGCGGGCAAGGGGGGCAGCTGGGGGGGGTGGACATTTAGGGAGGGGGTATGGATGCAGAGGGTGGGATAAGGGGGCCAGGACACTCCTCTTCCATCCCCCCAATCCCTCCTCCATCCCCCTGCTCCCTCCTCCCCAGGTGCTAACCCTCCATCCCCCCAATCGCTCCTCCATCCCCAGTTCCCTCCTCCCCGGCACTATGCCTCCATCCCCCATTCCCCCCACCATCCCCCCGATCCCTCCTTCATCCCCCATTCCCTCCTCCCCTGGCGCTACCCCTCCATCCTCCTGCTCCTCCCTCCATCCCCCCACTCCCTCCTCCCCCGGTGCTAACCCTCCATCCCCCCAATCACTCCTCCATCCCCCGTTCCCTCCCCCCAGGCACTACCCCTTCATCCCCTGCTCCCTCCTCCATCCCCCCAATCGCTCCTCCATCCCGCTACTCCCTCCTCTATCCCCTGCTTCTGCCTCCATCCCCCCGTTCCCCCTCCATCTCCCCGATCCCTCCTCCCATCCCCCCGTTCTTCCCTCCATCCCCCCAGCCCCTCCCCGGCACTACCCCTCCATCCCCTCTTCCCTCCTCCATCCCACTGCTCCTCCCTCCATCCCCCCATTTCCTCCCCGCTGTCGCTACCCTCCATGCCCCGTTCCCTCCTCCATTCCCCCGACCCTGCTCCCTCCCCCGGCACTACCCCTCCATCTCCCGTTCCTCCCCACCATCCCCCCGATACCCCCCATTCCCTCCTCTATCCCCCCACTCCCTCCTCCATCCCCCCGACCCTGCTCCCTCCCCCCGGCACTACCCCTCCCCTCCATCTCCCGTTCCTCCCCACCATCCCCCCGATACCCCCGTTCCCTCCTCCATCCCCCCACTCCCTCCCCCCAGGCACTACCCCTCCATCTCCCCGATCTCTCCTCCATCCCCCGTTCCCTCCTCCCCTGGCACTACCCCTCCATCCCCCTGCTCCCCCTCCATCCCCCCACTCCCTCCTCCCCCGGTGCTAACCCTCCATCCCCCCAATTGCTCCTCCATGTTCCCTCCCCCAAGGCACTTACCCCTCCATCCCCTGCTCCCTCTGTAGATTAATTTTTGATAATTTTTATATGTTTTTACATTGTGCCTTTTCATATAACCTTGTGGTGGGTTTACCCACGTGTGACCTCTGTTTTTATGGAACTTTGTATTAAAGCCTCATTTAAAAACTTTGCATTGCCCTTGGTAGAATATTATAGCCCCTAAGGATAGAATAAGATAAAAAAAAAAATTCTGTTTGCTAGCAGTAGAACAAGAGCTCTCCCCCCCCCTCCCCCACTCTTAATCAATTGCCCTGTTGAATGAATGAGGTGTGGATGAGCAAGGCATGGAAGGCAGCACCTCCAGACAGCCTCAACTGTTGGAGAGGGGCTGGGAGTCAGACCCAAGGACAATAAAACGTGTCAAGTGGGCTCATTAAAGACAAGCAGACATACTGACGGCCTCGGGGGTTAGAAGCAAGCACCTTCTTTTGGAAACACCCTCTTGCAGCATTGGGACAACACTCAAAAGAAAGCAGCACAAAGGACCAATGGACACAGACACAGAGTTTGAATCTGGTCTAGATTTGCATAAGAGGAAAGCTGCTATAAAAGTGAGGTGTCTTGCAGAGGACCCCGGGTCTCGTCTTGTCAACATGGGAGCATCGATCCGGATCGGCAGAAGCCCGGCTCCACCCCCTCCCCCATCTAACTCACCTGGCCAGTGAAGTTAAGGGGAGCAACTAATTGGTAACAACAAGACGGAGTGTGTTTGAGTGTGTGTGTGAGTGTAAGTGTAATATATTATATGCATATGATACAGTGTTAATGAATACATGTATTACTAATAAATGTGGCGTTTTGTCTTATTCCCCCTGAAAAGATCCTGTGCAGTACTTTAAGTACAACACCTCCCCCATCCCCCCAATCGCTCCTCCATCCCGCTACTCCCTCCTCTATCCCCCGCTTCTGCCTCCATCCCCCCGTTCCCCCTCCATCTCCCTGATCCCTCCTCCATCCCCCTGTTCCCCCTCCATCCCCCCAACCCCCCCCCCGGCACTACCCCTCCATCCCCTCTTCCCTCTCCATCCCCCTGTTCCTCCCTACATCCCCCCGCTCCCTCCTCCCCTGGTGCTACCCCTCCATCCCCCCACTCCCTCCTCCATCCCCCCAACCCTGCTCCCTCCCCCCGGCACTACCCCTCCATCTCCCATTCCTCCCCACCATCCCCCCGATACCTCCCGTTCCCTCCTCCGTCCCCACGTTCCCTCCTCCGTCCCCCCGTTCCCTCCCCCCCGGCACTACCCCTCCATCTCCCGTTCCTCCCCACCATCCCCCCGATACCCCCCGTTCCCTCCTCCGTCCCCCCGTTCCCTCCTCCGTCCCCCCGTTCCCTCCCCCCCGGCACTACCCCTCCATCCCCGTTCCCTCCTCCATCCCCCTGTTCCCCCCTCCATTCCCCTGTTCCCTCCTCCCCTGGCGCTACCCCTCCATCCCCCCACTCCCTCCTCCATCCCCCGATCCCTCCTCCATCCCCCCATTTCCTCCCCGCTGTCGCTACCCCTCCATGCCCCATTCCCTCCTCCATTCCCCCGACCCTGCTCCCTCCCCCCGGCACTACCCCTGCATCTCCCGTTCCTCCCCTCCATTCCCCCGATACCCCCCTGTTCCTTCCTCCAACCTCCTGTTCCCTCCTCCATCCCCTGATCCCCCCAATCGCTCCTCCATCCCCCTGCTGCCTCCCCCCCAGCACTACGCCTCCATCCCCCGTTCCCCCCTCCATCTCCCTTCAGCGCTACCCCCTCTATCCCCCTGATCCCTCCTCCATCCTCCCGATCCCTCCCCCCCGGCACTACCCCTCCATCCCCCCAATTCCCTTCTCTTGACCTCAATTGCTTCAGTCTATTCCTCCCAACTTTGGGGGGGGGGGGGTTTCTACACCTCCATTGTCTCATACCTTCACTCCCTGCCTCTTGGGCTCTTTACCTCTCTCCTGGTGCTGGAGGGCCTGACCCCCTCTGTTCTCTTGTTCCCTTAATCCACCGCAAAGGAGGCCTCTACCCCTCCGGTGACTGGCTCCCTGCTTCCCCTCCAGGAGCACTTTGATCTGTAAATATTCCTCCTGTATAGAGTGGGGAGAAAACAGGCCCAGGGTGACCTCAGAAATATTAAAGGGACAGGGAGAGAACCCAGGTGTCCTGCCACTGCTGCCCCTCCACCACGAGGGTCCAATCCCCTTCTAGACCCAGTGAGAGAACCCAGGAGTCCTGCCTCCCAGCCCTTCGTGCACTCACCCACCCGCCCTCACTCCCCTCCCAGAGCCGGGGAAAGAACCCAGAGTCCTGGCTCCCAGCTCCCCCGCCCCCTGCCTTAACCCACCAGCCCTCACTCCCCTCCCAAAGCCGGGGAGAGAACCCAGGAGTCCTGGCTCCCAGCCCTCCCTGCTCTAACCCACCAGCCCCCACTCCCCTCCCAGAGCCGGGGAGAGACCCCAGGAGTCCTGGCTCCCAGCCCCCCCTGCTCTGACCCACCAGCCCCCACTCCCCTCCCAGAGCCGGGGAGAGACCCCAGGAGTCCTGGCTCCCAGCCCCCCCTGCTCTAACCCACCAGCCCCCACTGCTCTCCCGGAGAGACCCCAGGGAGGAGGCGGGATGCCAGGGTAGATGGGCCCTTGGTTGGGAGCTCTGGAAGATCCCTTTCCCCGCAGGCTCGAGTCGTCCCCTGCAGGTCGCAAGGCTCCAGGGAACGCGGGGGGGGGGGGGACTGTACCCACCTGCTATCGTGTGCCCGAGACATAGAGAAACTGTCCCCCACCTCCACCCCCCCAATCCCTCCTCCCACGGGGCCGGGGCCTCTGTGGCTTTTCCCGGTTCGCAGATCAGATCGGATGCTGATGGCCCCCGTTTCCCCTTTCTCCTTACATCAGGAAGCCCCCCCAAGGGGGAAATGGGAAGTGACTCAGGGACCT
Source organism: Graptemys geographica (assembly GCA_037349215.1). Taxonomy (NCBI): domain Eukaryota; kingdom Metazoa; phylum Chordata; order Testudines; family Emydidae; genus Graptemys; species Graptemys geographica. The sequence continues at coordinate 282,858 of JBAIFT010000135.1, read as the reverse complement.
GGGAATAACCTTATGCCCCCCCTCAACCCCCAAGCCACAGAATCGCTGATGAGGCTGAGTAGGGTCAGAGCTGGCCAGTGGCCGGATGAGAGACCAGCACTAAGGGGCGCTGTGGGGCAGGGAGCGGGGCGGGGGCAGCAGGGGGCACTCTCCCCTGGCGCTCTCCACCTGTCCCAATGTCCGCCCCGCTATCTATCCGCCTGTCCAGGGCCGGCTCCAGGCACCAGCTTACCAAGCAGGTGCTTGGGGCGGCCACTCCGGAGAGGGGCGGCAGGTCCAGCTGCTCGGCAGCAATTCGGCGGAGGGGCCCTCACTCCCGCTCGGAGTGAAGGACCTCCCGCCGCATTGCCGCTGCAGATCACGATCGCGGCTTTTTTTTTTTTTTTTTGGCTGCTTGGGGCGGCCAAAACCCTGGAGCCAGCCCTGCGCCTGTCCCCATGCCCACCACGCTATGGAGCTGTTTTCCCCGCCCCCCCCCCCCCGGTTTGCAGGCCTTCATCCCCAGCAAGGTACATAAAGTTCTTAATAAGTGACTGATTCACGGCCAGGCACTACCCGTGGGTCACTGCGCTCGGAAAATGGGGCCGGGGGCCAGTTCCCTGCCCCTTCAGTCCCACGTCAGCCCAAGGTGGGGCAGGGACACCCCAACATCCCACTTACAATGCATGGACAAGACAGCAGGGGGCGCCCTCCCCTGGCAGGCAGGACCGGCCCCAGGGTGGCGCTAGGGGGCGCTGTGGGGCAGGGAGCGGGGCGGGGGGCTCAGCAGGGGGCGCTGTCCCCTGGCAGGCAGGGTTGGCCCCAGGGCGGCGCTAGGGGGCGCTGTGGGGCAGGGAGCGGGGCGGGGGCTCAGCAGGGGGCGCTCTCCCCTGCCAGGCGGGGCTGGCCGCAGGGTGGTGTTAGGAGGCGCTGTGGGGCAGGAAGCACAGGGGGTGGGGTTCATTGTGGGGGCAGGTTTCAACCAATAACGATAAAGAAGCATCATTTGTAAAGTCTGGGTCGCTTGAATTTTTATTTTTATTTTTAACTTTTTTTTAAAAAATAATCTCTTCGTCTCTTTGCGTCGCTTGCTTTATTATACCTTTGTTCCTTCTATTTTAATAAAGTTTCTGTGACTTTAAAATAAACGTAACATCTTGTTTGGCGGGGGCGGAATAAAAATGCAACAGAATAATAATCAGTTCTGACTCCCAGCACGCACACACTCCACTCCCCTCCCAGAGCCGGGGAGAGATCCCAGGAATCCTGGCTCCCAGCCCCCCTGCTCTAACCCACCAGCCCCCACTCCCCTCCCAGAGCCAGGGATAAAACCCAGGAGTCCTGGCTCCCAGCCCCCCTGCTCTAACCCACCAGTCCCCACTCCCCTCCCAGAGCCAGGGAGAGAACCCAGGAGTCCTGGCTCCCAGCCCCCCCTGCTCTAACCCACAAGCCCCCACTGCCCTCCCAGAGCCAGGGAGAGAACCCAGGAGTCCTGGCTCCCAGCCCCCCCTGCTCTAACCCACCAGCCCCCACTCCCCTCCCAGAGCAGGGGGGAGAACCCAGGAGTCCTGGCTCTCAACCCCCCCCCCCCCCCCGGTAACCACTGGACCCAACTCCCCTCCCCTCCCAGAGCCAGAATCCCAGCTAGTTACCCCGTGTTGTAAGAGCCCATTTTACTGCACCTAGGGGAGGAGTTAACTCAATATGTGGGTGGGGGTGATACTATATGGTCAGCTCCCCTTGGGGTGGGGGAAGGCCGGGTTTCCCCATCACTCCCAGCTAAATTGGAGGCCCCATCAGCCCGGTACCAGAGAGTCAGGGGCAGCTGCTTTCCAAGGGAGGGGCAGAGAGTCGGTCTCAATTGGGGGATAAGATTCTACTTAGTGTGGGAGGCTGTTTTCTGGGGCTGGCGGAGAGGCATGGTGGCATTGGGGGGTAGGGTTGGTTCTTGGGGTTACGGTGAGGGAGGAGCATTGGGGGTAGGGTTGGGTGTTGGGGTTACAGTGAGGACAGAGGATTGGGGGGTAGGGTTGCGTGTTGGGGTTACGGCACGGGCAGAGCATTGAGGGGTAGGTTTGTTTGTTGGGGTTACAATGTGGGCAGAGCATTGTGGGGTAGGGTTGGCTGTTCAGGTTACGGTGAGGGCAGAGGATTGGCGGGTAGGGTTGGGTGTTTGGGTTACAATGTGGGCAGAGCATTGTGGGGTAGGGTTGGCTGTTGGGGTTACGGTGAGGTCAGAGCATTGGGGATAGGGTGGGGTGTTAGGGTTACAGTGAGGGCAGGGAATTGGGGGGTAGGGTTGGGATTTGGGGTTACGGTGAGGGCAGAGCGCTGGGGGTAGGGTTGGCTGATGGGGTTACGGTGACGGCAGAGCATTGGGGATAGGGTGGGGTGTTAGGGTTACAGTGAGGGCGGAGCATTGGGGATAGGGTGGGGTGTTAGGGTTACAGTGAGGGCGGAGCATTGGGCATAGGATTGGGTGTTGGGGTTACGGTGAGGGCAGGGAATTGGGGGGTAGGGTTGGTTTTTAGGGTTACGGTGGGGGCATACCATTGGAGGCTAGGGTTGGGGGATAGGGTTACGGCGAGGGCAGAATATTGGTGGCTAGGGTTGGTTGTTAGGGTTACGGTGAGGGAAGAGCATTGGGGGATACGGTTGGTTTTTAGGGTTACGATGAGGGCACAGCATTGGAGGGTAGGGTTGGCCGTTGCGGTTACGGCGAGGGCAGAGTATTGGGGGGTAGGGCTGGTTGTTGGGGTTACAATGTGGGCAGAGCATTGGGGATGGGGTTGGCTGTTGGGGTTACAATGTGGGCAGAGCATTGTGGGGTAGGGTTGGGTGTTGCGGTTACGGTGAGGGCAGAACATTTGGGGGTAGGGTTAGGTGTTGGGGTTACCGTGGCGGCAGAGCATTGGGGGGTAGGGTTGGCTGTTGGGGTTACGGTGAGGGCAGAGCATTGGGGTAGGGTTGGCTGTTGGGGTTACGGTGAGGGCAGAGCATTGGGGGGTAGGATTCAGGGCTGGCTCCAGGGTTTTGGCCTCCCCAAGCAGCCAAAAAAAAAAAAAAAAACGCGATCACGATCGCGATCTGCGGCCGCAATTCGCCGGAAGGTCCTTCGCTCCTAGTGGGAGTGAGGGACCGTCCGCCGAATTGCCGCCGAATAGCTGGACCTGCCGCCCCTGTCCGGAGTGGCCCCCCCAAGCACCAGCTTTCCAAGCTGGTGCCTGGAGCCGGCCCTGGTAGAGTTGGGGGTTGGTGTTACAATGTGGGCACAGCATTGTGGGGCAGGGTTGCCTGCTGGGGTTAGGGTGAGGGCAGAGCATTGGGGTGTAGGGTTGGGTATTCGGATTACGGTGAGGACAGAGCATTGGGGGGGTCGGGTTGGATGTTGGGGTTACGGTGAGGGCGGAGCATTGGGGGTAGGGTAGGGTGTTGGGGTTACAGTGAGGGTAGAGTATTGGGGTTATAGTTGGTTGTTGGTGTTACGGTGAGGGCAGAGCATTGCAGGGTAGGGTTGCATGTTGTGGTTACGGCACGGGCAGAGCATTGAGGGGTAGGTTTGTTTGTTGGGGTTACAATGTGGGCAGAGCATTGTGGGGTAAGGTTGGATGTTGGGGTTATGGTGAGGGCAGAGGATTGGCGGGTAGGGTTGGGTGTTTGGGTTACAATGTTGGCACAGGATTGTGGGGTAGGGTTGGCTTTTGGGGTTACAGTGAGGGCAGAGCATTGGGGGGTAGGGTTGGGTGTTGGGGTTACAATCTGGGCAGAGCATTGGGGGGTAGGGTTGGCTGTTGGGGTTACAATGTGGGCAAAGCATTGGGGGGTAGGGTTGGATGTTGGGGTTACGGTGAGAGCAGAGCATAATGGGGTAGGGTTGGCTCTTGGGGTTATGGTGAGGGCAGAGCATAATGGGGTAGGGTTGGGTGTTGGGGTTACGGTGAGGGCAGAGCAGTGCGGTTAGGGTTGGGTGTTTGGGTTACAATGTTGGCACAGGATTGTGGGGTAGGGTTGGCTGTTGGGGTTGCGGTGAAGTCAGAGCATGGGGGAGGGTTGGTTCATAGGGTTACGGTGAGCGCAGAGCATTTGGGGGTAGGGTTGTGTGTTGGGGTTACGGTGAGGGCAGAGCATTGGGGGCTAGGGTTAGGGGTTGGGGTTACGGTGAGGACAGAGCATTGGGGGGTAGGTTTCGTGGTTGGAGTTATGGTGAGGGCAGAGCATTGTGGGGTAGGGTTGGATTCTGGAGTTACGTTGGGGGCATGGCATTGGAGGCTAGAGTTGGTCGTTGGGGTTAGGGTGAGGGTAGAGCATTCTAGCGTAGGGTTGGTTGTTGGGGTTACGGCGGGGGTAGAGCATTGGGGCGTAGTGTTGGCTGTTGGGGTTACGGTGATGGCAGAGCAGTGAGGTTAGGGTTGGGTGTTGGGGTTACGGTCATGGTAGAGCATTGGGGGGTAGGGTTGGGTGTTGGGGTTACAATGTGGGCAGAGTATTGTGGGGTCAGGTTGGGTGTTGGGGTTACGGTGAGGGCAGAGCATTGTGCGTAGGCTTGGGTTTTGGGGTTACGGTGAGGGCAGAGCATTGAGTGGTAGGGTTGGGTGTTGGGGTTACAGTGAGGGCAGAGAATTGAGGGGGTAGGATTGGTTCTTATGGTTACAGTGAGGGTAGAGCATTGTGGGTATAGTTGGTTGTTGGGGTTATGGTGAAGGCAGAGCATTGGAAGTTAGGGTTCCGTGTTGGGGTTACGGCACGGGCAGAACATTGAGGGGTAGGCTTGTTTGTTGGGGTTACAATGTGGCCTGAGCATTCAGGGGGTAGGGTTGGGAGTTGAGGTTACGGTGAGGGAAGAGCATTGGAGGGTAGGGTTGGTTCTTAGGGTGACGTTGAGGGCAGAGCATTCAGGGGTCGTGTTGGCTCTTGGGGTTATGGTGAGGGCAGAGCATTGAGGGGTAGGGTTGGATGCTGGGGTTACAGTGAGGGCAGAGCATTGGGGGTGGGGTTGGCTGTTGGGGTTACGGTGTGGGCAGAGCATTGTGGGGTAGGGTTGGCTGTTGGGGTTATGGTATGGGTAGAGCATTGGGGGTACGATTGGCTGTTGGGTTTACGGTGAGGGCAGAGCATTCGGGGATAGTGTTGCGTGTTAGGGTTAAGGTGAGGGCAGAGCATTGGGGGGTAGGGTTGGCTGTTTGGGTTATGGTGGGGGCAGAGCATTGGGGGGTCGTATTGGATGTTGGGGTTACGGTGAGTGCAGAGCATTGGGGTAGGGTTGGATGTTGCGGTTACGGGGAGGGCAGAGCATTGTGGGCTGAACTTCGATGTTGGGGTTACTGTGAGAGCAGAGTATTCAGCGGTAGTGTTCGGTGTTAGGGTTAACGTGAGGGCAGAGCATTCGGGGGTAGTGTTGCGTGTTAGGGTTAAGGTGAGGGCAGAGCATTGGGGGGTAGGGTTGGCTGTTAGGGTTAAGGTGAGGGCAGAACATTGCGGGGCAGGGTTGGCTGTTAGGGTGACAGTGGTGGCAGAGCATTGCGGGTAAGGTTGATTGTTAGGGTTATGGTGAGGGCGGAGTACTGGGGAGTAGGTTGGGTGTTGGAGTTACGGTAAGGGCAGAGCATTGGGTTGTACGCTTGGCTGTTGGGTTTATGGTGAGGGCAGAGCATTGAGGGGTATGGTTGGGTGTTAGGGTTATGGTGAGGGCAGAGCATAAGGGGTAAGGTTGGATGTTGGGGTTACGGTGAGGGTAGAGCATTGGGGCGTAGGGTTGGATTTTGGGGTTACAGTGAGGGCAGAGCATTGGGGGTAGGATTGGCTGTTGGGGTTATGGTGGGGGCAGAGCATTCTGGCGTAGGGTTGATTGTTGGGGTTACGGCGAGGGCAGAGCATTGGATCGTAGGGTTGGTTGTTGGGGTTATGGTGAGGGCAGAGCATTGGATGGTTAGGTGTTAGGGTTACGGTGAGGGCGGAGTACTGGGGAGTAGGGTTGGGTGTTAGGGTTACAGTGAGGGCAGAGCATTGGGGGTAGGGTTGTTTGTTGGGGTTACGGTGAGGGCAGAGCATTGGTCGGTAGGGTTGGCTGTTGGGGTCACTGTGAGGGCAGAGTATTGGGGGTAGGGTTGGGTGTTGGGGTTTATGTGGGGGCAGAGCATTTGGGGGTAGGGTTGGGTGTTGGGGATACAATGTGGGCAGAGTATTGTGGGGTAGGGTTGGCTGTTGGGGTTATGGTATGGGTAGAGCATTGGGGGTACGATTGGCTGTTGGGTTTACGGTGAGGGCAGAGCATTCGGGGGTAGTGTTGCGTGTTAGGGTTAAGGTGAGGGCAGAGCATTGGGGGGTAGGGTTGGCTGTTTGGGTTATGGTGGGGGCAGAGCATTGGGGGGTCGTATTGGATGTTGGGGTTACGGTGAGTGCAGAGCATTGGGGTAGGGTTGGATGTTGCGGTTACGGGGAGGGCAGAGCTTTGTGGGCTGAACTTCGATGTTGGGGTTACTGTGAGAGCAGAGTATTCAGCGGTAGTGTTCGGTGTTAGGGTTAACGTGAGGGCAGAGCATTCGGGGGTAGTGTTGCGTGTTAGGGTTAAGGTGAGGGCAGAGCATTGGGGGGTAGGGTTGGCTGTTAGGGTTAAGGTGAGGGCAGAACATTGCGGGGCAGGGTTGGCTGTTAGGGTGACAGTGGTGGCAGAGCATTGCGGGTAAGGTTGATTGTTAGGGTTATGGTGAGGGCGGAGTACTGGGGAGTAGGGTTGGGTGTTGGAGTTACGGTAAGGGCAGAGCATTGGGTTGTACGCTTGGCTGTTGGGTTTATGGTGAGGGCAGAGCATTGAGGGGTATGGTTGGGTGTTAGGGTTATGGTGAGGGCAGAGCATAAGGGGTAAGGTTGGATGTTGGGGTTACGGTGAGGGTAGAGCATTGGGGCGTAGGGTTGGATTTTGGGGTTACAGTGAGGGCAGAGCATTGGGGGTAGGATTGGCTGTTGGGGTTATGGTGGGGGTAGAGCATTCTGGCGTAGGGTTGATTGTTGGGGTTACGGCGAGGGCAGAGCATTGGATCGTAGGGTTGGTTGTTGGGGTTATGGTGAGGGCAGAGCATTGGATGGTTAGGTGTTAGGGTTACGGTGAGTGCGGAGTACTAGGGAGTAGGGTTGGGTGTTGAAGTTTCAGTGAGTGTAGAGCATTGGGCGGTAAGGTTCTGTGTTGGGGTTACGGTGCGGGCAGAGCATTGGGGGTAGGGTTGGGTGTTCGGGTTACAGTGAGGGCAGAGCATTGGTCGGTAGGGTTGGCTGTTGGGGTCACTGTGAGGGCAGAGTATTGGGGGTAGGGTTGGGTGTTGGGGTTTATGTGGGGGCAGAGCATTTGGGGGTAGGGTTGGCTGTTAGGGTTACAGTGGTGGCAGAGCATTGAGGGTAGGGTTGGTTGTTGGGGTTTCGGTGATGGCAGAGCATTTTGGCATAGTGTTGATTGTTGGGGTTACGGCAAGGGTAGAGCATTGAGTTGTAGTGTTCGCTGTTGGAGTTATGGTGAGGGCAGAGCACTGGTGGGTAGGGTTGGGTGTTGGGGTTACAATGTGGGCAGAGTATTGTGGGGTAGTGTTGGCTGTTCGGGTTACGGTGAGCGCAGAGCATTGGTGGGTAGGGTTGGCTGTTGGGGTCACGGTGAGGGCAGAGCATTGCGGGGTAGGATTGGCTGTTTGGGCTACGGTGAGGGCAGATCATTGGCGGTAGGTTTGGTTGTTGGGGTTACGGTGAGGGCAGAGCATTGGGCGGTAGGTTTGGATGTTGGGTTTACGGTGAGGGCAGAGCATTGGTCGGTAGGCTTGGCTGTTGGGGTCACGGTGAGGGCAGAGCATTGGTGGGTAGGGTTGTTTGTTGGGGTTATGGTGAGGGCAGAGCATTGGGGGGTAAGTTTGGATGTTGGGGTTACGGTGAGGGCAGAGCATTGGGGGTAGGGTTGGCTGTTTGGGTTTTGGTGGGGGCAGAGCTTTGGGGGGTCATATTGGATGTTGGGGTTACGGTGAGTGCAGAGCATTTGGGGTAGGGTTGGATGTTGTGGTTACGGGGAGGGCAGACATTGCGGGGTAGGGTTGGCTGTTAGGGTGACGGTGGTGGCAGAGCATTGCGGGTAAGGTTGGTTGTTAGGGTTATGGTGAGGGCGGAGTACTGGGGAGTAGGGTTGGGTGTTGGAGTTACGGTGAGGGCAGAGCATTGGGTTGTACGGTTGGCTGTTGGGGTTATGGTGAGGGCAGAGCATAGAGGGTAAGGTTGGATGTTGGGATTACGGTGAGGGCAGAGCATTGGAGGGTAGGGTTGGTTCTTAGGGTTACGGTGAGGGCAGAGCATTAGGGGGTTGGGTTGGGTGTTGGGGTTACAATGTGGGCAGAGGATTGGTGGTAGGGTTATTTGTTGGGGTTACGGTGTGGACAGACCACTGGGGGGTTGGGTTGGCTCTTGGGGTTACGGTGAGGGTAGAGCATTGGGGCGTAGGGTTGGATTTTGGGGTTATGGTGAGGGCAGAGCATTGGGGGTAGGGTTGGCTGTTGGGGTTATGGTGGGGGCAGAGCATTGGGGGGTCGTGTTGGATGTTGGGGTTACGGTGAGGGCTGAACATTGGGGGGTCGGTTTCGCAGTTGGCATTACGGTGAGTGCAGAGCACTGGGGGTAGGGTTGGGTGTTGCGGTTACGGTGAGGGCAGAGCATTCTGTGTAGGGTTGATTGTTGGGGTTACGGCGAGGGCAGAGCATTGGGTCGTAGGGTTGGCTCTTGGGGTTACGGTGAGGGTAGAGCATTGGGGTGTAGGGTTGGATTTTGGGGTTACGGTGAGGGCAGAGCATTGGGGGTAGGGTTGGCTGTTGGGGTTATGGTGGGGGCAGAGCATTGGGGGGTTGTGTTGGATGTTGGGGTTACGGTGAGGGCTGAACATTGGGGGGTCGGTTTCGCAGTTGGCATTACGGTGAGTGCAGAGCACTGGGGGTAGGGTTGGGTGTTGCGGTTACGGTGAGGGCAGAGCATTCTGCGTAGGGTTGATTGTTGGGGTTACGGCGAGGGCAGAGGATTGGGTCGTAGGGTTGGCTGTTGGGGTTATGGTGAGGGCAGAGCATTGGATGGTTAGCTGTTAGGGTTACGGTGAGGGCGGAGTACTGGGGAGTAGGGTTGGGTGTTGGAGTTTCAGTGAGTGTAGAGCATTGGGCGGTAAGGTTCCGTGTTGGGGTCACGGTGAGGGCAGAGCATTGGGGGGTAGGGTTGGCTGTTTGGGCTACGGTGAGGGCAGATCACTGGCGGTAGGTTTGGTTGTTGGGGTTACGGTGAGGGCAGAGCATTGGGGGGTAGGGTTGGGTGTTGGGGTCACGGTGAGGGCAGAGCATTGGTCGGTAGGTTTGGCTGTTGGGGTCATGGTGAGGGCAGAGCATTGCGAGTAGGATTCGGTGTTGGGGCTACGGCGAGGGCAGAGCATTGGGTCGTAGGGTTGGCTGTTGGGGCTTTGGTGAGGGCAGAGCATTGGAGGGTATGGTTAGGTGTTAGGGTTACGGTGAGGGCGGAGTACTGGGGAGTAGGGTTGGGTGTTGGAGTTTCAGTGAGTGTAGAGCATTGGGCGGTAAGGTTCTGTGTTGGGGTTACGGTGAGCGCAGAGCATTGGTGGGTAGGGTTGGCTGTTGGGGTTACGGTGAGGGCAGAGCATTCGGGCGTAGGTTTGGCGGTAGAGGTTACGGGTGGGGGCAGAGGATTGCGGGGTAGGGTTGGCTGTTGGGGTTATGGTGAGGGCAGAGGATTGGGGGTAGGGTTGGGGTTGGAGTGAGGGGAGAGCATTACGGGGTAGTGTTTGTTTTTGGGGTGACGGCGGGGGCAGAGCATTGGAGGATAGTGTTGCGTGTTAGTGTTACTTTGAGGGCAAAGTATTGGAGGGAAGTGTTGCGTGTTAGGGTTACGGTGAGGGCAGAGTATTGTGGGGTAGAGTTTGTTTTTAGAGTTACTGTTGGGGCAGAGCATTGGAGGGTATGGTTGGTCGTTGGGGTAATGGCGAGGTCAGAGTATTGGGGGGTAAGGTTGGTTTTTGGGGTTACGGTGAGGGAAGAGCATTCGGGCGTAGGTTTGGTGGTAGTGGTTACGGTGGGGACAGAGGATTGGGGGTAGGGTTGGCTGTTGGGTTATGGTGAGGGCAGAGGATTGGGGGGTAGGGTTGGGGTTGCAGTGAGGGCAAAGCATTCAGGGTAGGGTTGGGTGTTGGGGTTACGGTGAGGGCAGACCATTGGGGGGTAGGGTTGGTTGTTGGGGTTACGGTGAGGGCAGAGCATTGGGGGGTAGGGTTGGGTTTTGGGGTTACGACGGGGGCAGAGCATTGGGGGGCAGTGTTGGGTGTTGGGATTACGGCAAGGGCAGAGTATTGGGGGTACGGTTGGATATTGGGGTTTTGGTGAAGGCAGAGCATTTGGGGTAGGGTTGGTTGTTGCGGTTACGATGAGGGCAGAGAATTGGAGGGTAGGGTTGGTTCTTAGGGTTATGGTGAGGGCAGAGTATTGTGGGTAGGGTTGGGTGTTGGGGTTATGGTGAGGGCAGAGCATTGGGCGTGGTAGTGTTGGGGGTAGGGGTTACGTTGAGGGCAGAGAATTGGGGGTAGGGTTGGTTGTTGGGGTTACGGTGAGGGCAGAGCATTCTGGCATAGGGTTGGTTGTTAGGGTTATGGTGAGGGCAGAGCATTCTGGCATAGGGATCGTTGTTGGGGATATGGAGAAGGCAGAGGAATGCGGGGTAGTGTTGGTTGTTGGCATTACAGTGATGGCAGAGCATTCTGGTGTAGGGTTGATTGTAGGGGCTACGGTGAGAGCAGAGCATTTTGGGTAGGGTTGGTTGTTACCGTTACGATGAGTGCACAGAATTGGGTGGTAGGGTTGGTTCTTAGGGTTACGGTGAGGGCAGAGCATTGAGGGTAGGGTTGGGTGTTGGGGTTACATTGTTTGCAGAGCAGTGGGAGGTAGTGTTGGGGGTTGGGTTTACAGTGAGGGCAGAGCATTGGGGTTAGGGTTTGGTTTTGGGGTTACGGTGAGGGCAGAGCATTCTGGCATAGGGTTGGTTGTTGGGGTTACGGTGAGGGCAGAGCATTGGGGGTAGGGTTTGGTTTTGGGGTTACGGTGAGGGCAGAGCATTCTGGCATAGGGTTGGTTGTTGGGGTTACGGTGAGGGCAGAGCATTCTGACATAGGGATCGTTGTTGGCATTACGGAGAAGGCAGAGGAATCGGGCGTAGTGTTGGTTGTTGTGGTTACAATGTAGGCAAAGCATTGGCTGTAGGGTTGGCTGTTGGGATTACGCTGATAGCAGAGCATTCTGGCGTAGGGTTGATTGTTGCGGTTACGATGAGGGCAGAGAATTGGGCGGTAGGGTTGGTTCTTAGGGTTACTATGAGGGCAGAGCATTGCGGGTAGTGTTGGGTGTTGGGGTTACGGTGAGGGCAGAGCATTGGGGGCTAGGGTGACGTGTTGGGGTTACAGTGATGGCCGAGCATTCAGGGATAGGTTTGTCAGAAGGGGTTACGGTGAGGGCAGAGAATTGGGGGTAGGGTTGGTTGTTGCTGTTATGATGAGGGCATAGAATTGGGCGGTAAGGTGAGGTGTTGGGGTTACAGTGATGGCAGAGCATTCTGGGATAGGTTTGTCAGTAGGGGTTACGGTGAGGGCAGAGCATTGGGGGGTAGGGTTGGTTGTTGGGGTTATGGTGAGGGCAGAGCATTGGGGGGTAGGGTTGCATGTTGGGATTACTGCGCGGGCAGAGGATTCAGGAATAGGTTTGGTTGTTGGGTTTGTAATGTGGGCAGAGCATTGTGGGGTTGGGTTGGTGTTCGGGTTACGGTGAGGGAGAGCATTGGTGGGTAGGGTTGGATGTTGGGGTTACGGTAAGGGCAGAGGACTGGGGCATAGGGTTGCGTGTTTGGGTTACAATGTTGGCACAGCATTGTGGGGTACGGTTGGTTGTTGGGGTTACAGTGAGGGCAGAGCATTGGGCATAGGGTTGGGTGTTGCGATTATGGTGAGGGCAGAGCATTGGGGGTAGGATCGGGTTTTAGGTTTACCGTGAGGGCGGAGCACTGGGGGGTAGGGTTGGATTTTGGGGTTACGGTGACAGCAGAGTATTGGGGGTAGGGTTGGCTGTTAGGGTTACGGTGATGGCAGAGCATTGGGGAGTATGGTTGGTTGTTGGGGTTATGCTGAGGGCAGAGCACTGGGGGGTAGGGTTGGGTGTTGGGGTTACAGTGAGGGCGGAGTATTGGGGGTAGGGTTGGTTGTTAGGGTTACAGTGAGGGTAGATCAGTGATGGGTATGGTTGGTTGTTGGGGTTATGCTGAGGGCAGAGCATTGGGGGCAGTGTTCGCTGTTTGGGGTGAGGGACGGGAGCCACGTGATACCCCAGAACCCCAAACCCTTCCCCCCGCAGTCTCTCCACACACACCCTCCCAAACTGTGGTCAATGGGCTCTGGGGAGTCTCCCCCCCAAAATCTGGGCCCATCTGCCTCCAACTGGTGCAATCCCCCCTCCATGCCAAGCTCATTAGTTCTGTCTCCCTCCTCAATCCTTGACCAGCAGGATGGGGAGGGCGCCCAGACCCTGGAACACTTCCCCCCCCCCCATGCCCTCAAAAATATACACTTCCCCCTCCCCAGGTCAGACATAGGGGGTCGGGGGAGGGAAGTATTATAGTTGGGACAACGTGGGTGGAGGGTGGAGGGGAGGAGCCCCCCAGCCTAGCACAGACTTTGGGGGAGGCACGTTCCCAGCCAGGCAGAGACCCCTGGGGGCCAATAGGGCCCCTTACCTTCGTGGTGGCTACAGTGCCACACTGCTGCTCCCAGAGCTGCAGAGAGAACCCAGGAGTCCTGGCTCCCAGCCCCCCCTGCTCTAACCCACCAGCCCCCACTCCCCTCTCAGAGCCGGGGAGAGAACCCAGGAGTCCTGGCTCCCAGGCCCCCTTGCTCTGACCCACCAGCCCCCGCTCCCCTCCCAGCGCCGGGGAGAGAACCCAGGAGTCCGGGCTCCCAGCCCCCCCTGCTCTGACCCACCAGCCAAGGCTCCCCTCCCAGAGCCAGGGAGAGAACCCAGGAGTCCTGGCTCCCAGCCCCCCCTGCTCTGACCCACCAGCCCATGCTCCCCTCCCAGAGCCGGGGAGAGAATCCAGGAGTCCGGGCTCCCAGCCCCCCCTGCTCTGACCCACAAGCCCCTGCTCCCCTCCCAGAGCCGGGAAGAGAACCCAGGAGTCCTGGCTCCCAGCCCCCCAGTACAATCACATCGAGCTCTGTCTCTCTGTATGCAAATATAAAGTCACAGTGTGAAACGATTGGGTAGATATATATATATATATATATATTGTCCGTTTTAATTCTCTGCCGGTGGTAATAATATTTCTATGCAAAATATTCTTTTCTCCCCCCCTCCCCCATTCCCAGACCCCTGTAGGAAAGAGACCCCCCCCAGTCGCTATACCTGAAACAGCCCCAGAGGTCAATGCGCCCCCAGGGGGGAATTCCTGCCCGCCCCCAAATGCTTCCTGTTTCACCCGCGTGAAGTACAGGAGAGACGGGGCCCAGGGTGACGGGAGGCTGGCTGGTCAGTTGTCTCCTGACTTGGGGAGGGGGGAGGGGCGTCCGGCTGTCCCGGGGGTATTAACTGCAAACAGCGCCGCCCTGGGGATGGGTTATGGTGACTGCAGAGGCCGAGAAAGTGCATTTGCAGGAGAGAACCCATTAGTCCTGGCTCCCAGCCCCCCTGCTCTAACCCACCAGAGGCAGGGAGAGAACCCAGGAGTCCTGACTCCCATCTTCCTCTACTCTTACCACGAGACGCAACTCCCCTCCCAGAGCCAGGGAGAGAACCCAGGCGTCCTGGCTCCCAGGCCCCTCTGCTCTAACCACCAGCCCTCACTGCCCTCCCAGAGGCAGGGAGTGAACCCAGGAGTCCTGGCTCCCAGCCCCACCCCGCTCTCACCATGATACTCAGCTGGTCCTGTTTCTCGGTACCTACTGATCATCCCTTACCCCTTTCTTTTCTTCCCCCCCGCCTTTCCCCCTTGCCCCGAGGCAGGAGGGAGGGGGGCAACCCCATACCCAAATTCACCCCAAATTCACCGGTAGGTCTTTTTTCTAGCAAGGGTCTCTGTGGCCAGCTGGAGTTTATATACAAAAAAAAAAAAAGAAAGAAAGAAAGAAGCATCGTCATAATTAAGAACATGTCCCAACGAAAATGCCTGTAACGAGAAAAGGAAGGACCGTCTGACATCTCCCCGCCCACCCATCCCCAGTTTCATACAATCACGCACAGCCAGACCGAAATACTCGCTATGACCCCAAGAGAAAAAGAAATATTCACAGAACGTCGAAAATGTGTTTCGGATCCCCCCCCCCCACGAGTCTTTTCTCCGCCCGGAAAGAAAAGTAGAAATTGCCGAACAGCAAAATGCTCATTTTTTTTTGTCACGTTTTCCTGTTGCTTTTTTGTTTGGTTGTTTTTTTTAAAGCCACCATGCGCCGAAAAGGGAAGGAGCTGAACCGTACTGAGAAAGGAAAAGAATGGGTCCGATCCGTCTGGAAACATCACGGGCGCGGGGGGGGGAATAAATCGGCGAAGCGCCTGCCTTTTGGAGACAGGGCGATCGGGTGTCTCTCGCCGACGCGCCTCCCCGCGTTGGTTTAAAAAGAAAGTTTCCCTTCGGTTGGGTAGAAAGATAAAGGAGGATCGTGGGTTATTTTCTCCTCTGTCCCCGGCCGGGAAAGCAAAAAATAAATAAATAGCCTCAAAGCAGTTGGTTGTTTTTTAATCCGTTTTCCCTGCTTTATCCTTCCACGCTGCTCGTTTCCCCTCCAAAGAACACGCCAAATCTGGGCTCGATTCCACTCCGAAAAGAAACCGGGTGTCCTTTCATCTCGGCGGGCGGAATAGTTTTTGCCCAAGAAATCCGGTTTTCCGATCCTCCAGAGATGCGCTTTTGCTCCACCCTTCTCTTCATTTTTTCTCGGTGCGTTTCGTTCCTTTCTTCTCCTCCGCCCCCTTTCCGGTCCTTCACGCATCTCCTCGATTGGATCCCAGGGTCCGGATCTGATGGGGATGGGGGGCGGACGGGGGGATCGAAAGCAAAATGCCAGAAGCGCAGACGTCACAAGCCAACACCTCTCGAAAAAATACAAGCATGCACAGAGCGCTTTTCCTGGGTGCAAAGAGACGGGAGCGGATCTTGGCTGGGGGGGGGGGGGGGGGGCGAAGGAGCCAGGCGAAGGATTGCGAGAAAAAAAAAAACCCAGAAAGGAGAAGAAGAAAGAAATAGACCGGATCCCTTCCCCCCCCCCCCCCCCCCGAAACCTCCTCCCCGAAAAGAAAGCGAACGGCTCAGTTCTGGGTCGGGCCGCAGTTCCCACCGAACGGGGAGGTCCCTAAAGTCTCTCCCGGGCCGGGATCCAGATGTACGGCCCCGAAAGTTCCTCGATAATCCGTTTGATTTTGTGGTAGATCTCCTCGAAACTCTCGCCTTCGACGATGGCTGCGGGGGGGGACACACGGCACAGGGTCAATAGGGCCGGGGCACCCACAGGCAGCTCCCTGCTGCGTTCCCCCCGTCCCAGCTCACCTCCGCCTCCTCCCATGAGGGATCCAATGGGACAGGGAGGGGCGGATTTGGGGCGGGGGCTTTGGGGCAGGGGCGGACGTGAGCCCCCACCGGCACCGAAAAATGTCGGCGCCCATGAACGGGGAGAGATGGGGTGGGGAAAAAAACATCCAGCCCCAGAGAACCCACCCAGGCTGGGGAAATCTCCGCCCCGGATCTGAGGACGCCCATGGGAGCTGGCGGCCTCCGTGTCCCCCCGTCCCAGGAGTTTGGGACAGCGGGAACGTCCCGGGAAGCTGGGAGGGCCGGGGGGGGACAACACCTACCCGAGAAGCACTCTGTGAATTCTTGTTCCAGTTTGATGGCTCGGTCGAAGGCTTTTCGCGCCTGCTCCTCCGTTATCCGCTTGCTGATCTCCCTGTGTGTGGGGGGGACACACATGGACACCCGTCAGACTTCGCTCCTGCCTGCCCCCCTCAAAAAGGGGGCGATTAAAGGCCTCGGGGATAACGAAGGGGGGGGGGATTTCGGCCCCATGGGCTGCGGGACGCAGAACCCAGGACGGGTGCGAAGCCGCCCAGCCCACGCTCACCCGCCAGCGCCAGTGGCTGGGGCAGAGTGCTAGAGACCCCGCCCCACTTATCTCAGACCCCACCCCCACAGCCCACTTAGACCACGCCCCCAATCATCTCAGACCCCGCCCCCTTATCCCACCTAGACCCTGCCCCAATCATCTCAGACCCCGCCCCCTGATCCCCTGCCCCAATCATCTCAGACCCCGCATCCTACCTAGACCCTGCCCCAATCATCTCAGACCCCGCCCCCTGATCCCACCTAGACCCCGTCCCCACCATCTCAGACCCCCACCCCCAGCCCCCATACTCACAGGACATTCTCCAGGGACCGGGGCCGGATGAAGATGGCGATCGGGTGGAGCTGGGCGGCCTGGAGCCGCCGCACGGCGTTGGCCGAGACGTCCAGGATGCAGTGTTTGCCCTGCAGGGGAGGGGGGGTGTCTTCAGCCATCCATGGACCCCCCCGCTGGCCCCCTCTGCCATCCCTCCCTCCCCCCGCTGCTCCCTCTCCAGTCCTCTGCCGTCCGTTCCCCGCTGCTCCCTCCCCCATCCTCTGCTGCCCCTCCCTCCCCCCGCTGCCCCTTTCCCCATCCTCTGCCATCCCTCCCTTCCCCCGCTACCTCCCTCCCCCATCCTCTGCCGTCCATCCCTCCCCCCACTGCCCCTCCCCCATCCTCTGCTGCCCCTCCCTCCCCCTGCTGCCCCTTTCCCTCCCTCCCCTGCTGTCCCTCCCTCCCCCCGCTGCCCCCCTCCCCGTCCTCTGCCGTCCTTCCCTCCCTCCCCCTGCTGTCCCTCCCTCCCCCCCGCTGCCCCCTCCCCCGTCCTCTGCCATCCCTCCCTCCCCCCGCTGCCCCCTCTGCCGTGCCCCCCTCCCCCATCTGACCCCCCCGCCCCCCCTGTACCTGCTCGGCCACCTCGCGCACGGACTGGACGCTGGTCCCGTACAGGTGGCTGTTGTATTGCCCGGCCTCGATGAACTTGTGGCCCTGGATGTCCTTCTCCATCTTCTCCCGCGACGCCACGAAGTGATAGTCCCGCCCGTCCACCTCGTACTCCCGCTTCGGCCGCGTGGTGTCTGGTGGGGTGGGCGGGGGGAGGTCAGGCCCTTCTCCGGCAGCCTGGGGCCCCACTGCCCTGCCCTGCCCCCCTGCAGCCTGTCACCCCCCTGCATTGCCCCCCTGCCCCACCCCACCCCCTGCAGCCCGGCGCCCTCCTGGTCCACCCCCACACTGCCCCCTGCAGCCTGGCAACTCCCTGCCCCGCCCTCCCATGCAGCCCAACACCCCTTTGCCCCGCCCCCCTGCAGCCTGGGCCCCCCCTGCCCCACCCCCTGCCCCGGTGCCGCCCCACCCTGCCCCGCCCCCCTGTAGCCCAGCACACCCTGCCCTGCCCCTCCCGCCCCGCCCCCCCTGCCCCACCCCCATTCTGCACCCTGCCCCGCCCCCCTGCAGCCTGGCACCGCTTTGCCCCGCCTCCCCGGCACCCCAGCGCCCCCTTCCCAGCCCCCACTCTGCCCCCACCCCCCTGCAGCCCGGCACCCCCCCATCCCCACCGCGGCGCCCCCAGCAGGACTCACGGGGGACACAGGAGCCAAACTTGTCGGGGAACTCGGAGAGCAGATCGTCGTTCGCTCGGTCCTTGGTGGGCCCCAGGATGATAATGGGGCGAGCGTAGTGCACTGGGGGGGGGAAGAGAGGGAATAGTGATGAGGGAGAGACCGATTCCCCCCCCCCGCACAGCACCCCCTGCTGGCAGCCAGCCAGACTCTCACCTTCCATCTGCATCACTGTCTCGTAGCTCAACACCAAATCCTCCCGACCTGGGGGCGAGAATCCGAAAGAGTCACCGGCAGAGCTGGGGGGGGGGAAACAGGGGCTGCGGGTCGGGAGTGAGGGGCACCGGCAGAGCTGGGGGGGCAGAACTGGGGGGGCAGGGACTGCAGGTCAGGAGTGAGGGGCACCGGCAGAGCTGGGGGGGGCAGGGGCTGCAGGTTGGGAGTGAGGGGCACCGGCAGAGCTGCAGGGGGGCAGGGCTGGGCTGGCAGGGGCTGCGGGTCAGGAGTGAGAGGCACTGGCAGAGCTGGGGGGCAGGACTGGGGGGGCAGGGGCTGCGGGTCGGGAGTGAGGGGCACCGGCAGAGCTGGGGGGCAGGACTGGGGGGGCAGGGGCTGCGGGTCGGGAGTGAGGGGCACCGGCAGAGCTGGGGGGCAGGACTGGGGGGGCAGGGGCTGCGGGTCAGGAGTGAGGGGCACCGGCAGAGCTGGGGGGGGGCAGGGCTGGGCTGGCAGGGGCTGCGGGTCGGGAGTGAGAGGCACTGGCAGAGCTGGGGGGCAGGACTGGGGGGGCAGGGGCTGTGGGTCGGGAGTGAGGGGCACCGGCAGAGCTGGGGGGTGGGGGGATGTCACAGCTGGGACACTCACAGTGCGGGAAGAACAGGTACGAAATAAAGGGACAGTTGGAAACGGAAGAAAGAGGTGACAGCAGGAGAGAAACCCACCTTGAGAGCCCGATCCTGGCACCCGATCCTGGAGGGGGCAGAAAGAGAGAGAGAGAGAGAGAAAAGGAGTGAGACAGAGATAGATAGATAGATAGATAGATGCGGTGGATGGGGATGGATAGATAGATAGAGGGGGTGGATGGGGATAGATAGATAGATAGAGGGGGTGGATAGGGATAGATAGATAGATGCGGTGTATGGGGATAGATAGATAGATAGATAGATAGATAGATAGATAGATAGATAGAGGGGGTGGATGGGGATAGATAGATAGATAGATAGATAGATAGATAGAGGGGGTGGATGGGGATAGATAGATAGATAGAGGGGGTGGATAGGGATAGATAGATAGATAGATAGATAGATAGAGGGGTGGATGGGGATAGATAGATAGATAGAGGGGGTGGATAGGGATAGATAGATAGATAGAGGGGGTGGATGGGGATAGATAGATAGAAGGGGTGGACAGACAGAAATTGCCCATACCCCCTTCCGTTTCTCCATCCATGGGGCGGACCCATTACAGCCTCCATTTCTCACCTCCCCCCATCGTATTCCAGTGCCCCCCACACAACCCCAGAGCCCCTCCCCCCAGGAGAACCCCCTCCCCTAGGATCCCCCCACCTCCCCCGTCTGGTCCAGCTCTGGTGTCTGAGGTGGGAGCCGCTCCCAATAGCACCCCCTGGCGGAAGCAGTCCCGCCCCCTTGTGGATTGACTCCCTGATTGGCCCCCGCCATGTTGGGCAGGTGGGGAAGGGGTTAATGGCCTCGAATTGGGGCGCAACACACTGTGAATGGTGGCGCTGGCCGGCGTCGGCACGGGGGCGTGCAAAGGCAGTTGTGCGCACGCTCGCACGGTGCCACACTCGTGGGAAGGCACAGAGAGGACCGGGAGGCGGGGAAGCACCCCTGGGGGTCTGGGTGTGGCCAGGAGAGGCCCAACGATAGAGCTCTGCCCCCAGCCTTGCACACTCACTCCTGGGACTGATGGTAGCTTTGCACACCCAGCCCCCCCCCTGCCCCCGGGGTGGGTGGGTGTGTCGGGGGGGCAGTCACTCACCTTGGCCTTTAACCGCGTCCACTCCCGGCGCTCCACCCTACAGGGAGACCAAACCTCAGAGATGGCCCCGCACCCTGCCCCAGGGGCCACCTCCTGCCCTGGAGCCCCGCCCCCCTCCTCTCCCTCCCCACAACCTCTCCCCCTGTGGCCCCTTCCCCAGCCCTGCAAGCCCGCCCCCTTCCCATAGCCCCACCCCGAAACCCTCCTCACAACCGCTCCCCCTCTGGCACCGCCCACTGCTCACCAGCCCCGCCCCCTTCCCAAAGCCCCACCCCTAATCCCTCCCCACAACCTCTCCCCGTCTGGCCCCACCCACTGCTCACCAGCCCCGCCCCCTTCCCATACCCCCACCCCCAAACGCTCCTCACAACGTCTCCCCCTCTGGCCCCGCCCACTGCTCACCAGCCTTGCCCCCTTCCCAAAGCCCCACCCCCAAACCCTCCTCACAACCTCTCCCCCTCTGGCCCCGCCCACTGCTCAGCAGCCCCGCCCCCTTCCCAAAGCCCCACCCCTAATCCCTCCCCACAACCTCTCCCCATCTGGCCCCACCCACTGCTCACCAGCCCCGCCCCCTTTCCATAGCCCCCACCCCCAAACGCTCCTCACAACGTCTCCCCCTCTGGCCCCGCCCACTGCTCACCAGCCCTGCCCCCTTCCCAAAGCCCCACCCCTAATCCCTCCCCACAACGTCTCCCCCTCTGGCCCCGTCCACTGCTCACCAGCCCTGCCCCCTTCCCAAAGCCTCACCCCTAATCCCTCCCCACAATCTCTCCCCCCATGGCTCCTCCCACTGCCCTGCAGCCCCGCCCCCTTCCCAAAGCCCCACCCCTAATCCCTCCCCACAACCTCTCCCCCCATGGCTCCTCCCACTGCCCTGCAGCCCCAACCCACCCGCAGCCCCACGTTCCCCCACAGCCACTTCAGCCCGACAGTTTCTCCCACCAAGTCCCCCCTTCCCACAATGCCCCTCTGCCCCCCCCGGTACCGTCTCTTGCTGGGCACGAAGCCGATCTCATCCCCCTCCCCGTCGGGGTGGACCCGCCGCGCCTGCCACCACTCATCGTCCGAGGCGTCCACCACGTGCAGCACGTCCCCGAAGCGGAAACTCAGCGCCTGGCTCAGGAACCCGCAGTCCTTCGTCTTGTCGTAGTCGAACAGCGCCCTGCGGGGGCAGGGCCAGGGGTCAGAGAACCCAGGAGTCCGGGCTCCCAGCCCTCCCTCTTCTAACCCACCAGCCCCCGCTCCCCTCTCAGAGCCGGGGAGAGAACCCAGGAGTCCTGGTTCCCAGCCCCTTACTGCTCTGACCCACCAGCCCCCACTCCCCTCCCAGAGCCGGGGACAGAACCCAGGAGTCCTGGCTCCCAGCCCCCGCAGCTCTAACCCACCAGCCCCCACTCGCCCCCCAGGGCCGGGGAGAGAACCCAGGAGTCCTGGCTCCCAGACCCCCAGCTCTAACCCACCAGCCCCCACTCCCCTCCCAGAGCCGGGGACAGAACCCAGGAGTCCTGGCTCCCAGCCCCCCCGCTCTAATCCAGCGGAGGAGACTACACTCCCCTTCTGCAGAGAGGTGGGATATCGGGGTAACTGGCTTCATGCGGATGAGGGGTGGAGTCAGTGGGGTGGTCAGCAGCCGGGTCCGGGAGGGGGTCGTGCGGGTGGGGACAGTGGGGGGTCGGGGGGGGGGCTTGTGGGAGTCAGTGGTGGGATGGGAGGGTTCGCGAGGGTCCATGGGAGGGGCTCGTGGGGGTCAGTGAGGGGTTGGGAGGGTCTCGGGGCTCTGTGGGGGGATGAGGGGTCTGGGGGGGGGGTCCATGGAGGCATGTGGTGGAGTGGAGGATCTCGGGGGGATGGGGAGTCTGGGGGGGGGGTCCATGGAGGCATGTAGTGGAGTGGAGGATCTCAGGGGGCTGGGGGTTTCAGGGGCTCCATGGAGACATGTGGTGGAGTGGAGGATCTTGGGGTATGGGGGGTTGGAGGGGTCCATGGAGGCATGTGGTGGAGTGGAGGATCTCGGGGGGTTGGGGGTTTCAGGGGGTCCATGGAGACATGTGGTGGAGGATCTCGGGGTATGGGGGGTTGGAGGGGTCCATGGAGGCATGTGGTGGAGTGGAAGATCTCGGGGTATGGGGGGTTGGAGGGGTCCATGGAGGCATGTGGTAGAGTGGAGGATCTCGGGGGGTTGGGGGTTTCAGGGGGTCCATGGAGACATGTGGTGGAGGATCTCGGGGTATGGGGGGTTGGAGGGGTCCATGGAGGCATGTGGTGGAGTGGAAGATCTCGGGGGCTGGGGGGTTTGGGGGGTCCATGGAGGCATGTGGTGGAGTGGAGGATCTCGGGGGCTGGGGGGTTTGGGGGGTCCATGGAGGCATGTGGTGGAGTGGAGGATCTCAGGGGGATGGGGGTTTCAGGGGGTCCACGGAGGCATGTGGTGGAGTGGAGGGTCTCGGGGGCTGGGGGGTCTGTGGGGGGCCAGGGGTGTTTGGGGGGGGGAGTGGAGGGTCTCAGGGGCTGGGGGTCTGTGGGGGGACCTGGGGGGTTTGGGGGGGGCAGTGGTGGATCTGGGGGCCGGGGGGGTCTCACCGGATGTAAAAGCCCCTCTTGGGGTTGCTGCGGAGCGACGCCGTCCCCGAGCCCAGACTGCTGCTCATCAGCTGCTCCCGCAGGTCATGGATTTTGGCCTCGAAGCGGCTGTACTCTGGGGGGAGGAATTGGGGGGGTGAGAGACAGGTGATGCCTTGGCCCCCCCCCGAACTTCCCTCTCCACCCCCCGTGGTCCCCCAAATCCACCTGGCCAGTGAGACGCCTGCTTCCGGTCCAACCCGCCGGTCCTCCCGCCCGCCCTCCATCACTTCATCCCTCCATCCACCCACCCACCTCTCCACCCAACCTCCATCCCCACCCCTCCGTCCTCCCTCCCGCCCGCCCCCCATCCCTCCGTCCTCCCGCCCTCACCCATCCCTCCATCCACCCACCCACCTCTCCACCCAACCTCCATCCCCATCCCGCCGTCCTCCCTCACGCCCGCCCCCCATCCCCCCGCCCTCACCCATCCCTCCATCCACCCACCTCTCCACCCAACCTCCATCCCCACCCCTCCGTCTTCCCGCCCGCCCCCCATCCCTCCGTCCTCCCGCCCTCACCCATCCCTCCATCCACCCACCCACCCATCTCTCCACCCAACCTCCATCCCCACCCCTCCGTTCTCCCACCCTCACCCATCCCTCCATCCACCCACCTCTCCACCCAACCTCCATCCCCACCCCTCCGTCCTCCCGCCCTCACCCATCCCTCCATCCACCCACCCACCTCTCCACCCAACCTCCATCCCCATCCCGCCGTCCTCCCTCACGCCCGCCCCCCATCCCCCCGCCCTCACCCATCCCTCCATCCACCCACCTCTCCACCCAACCTCCATCCCCACCCCTCCGTCTTCCCGCCCGCCCCCCATCCCTCCGTCCTCCCGCCCTCACCCATCCCTCCATCCACCCACCCACCCATCTCTCCACCCAACCTCCATCCCCACCCCTCCGTTCTCCCACCCTCACCCATCCCTCCATCCACCCACCTCTCCACCCAACCTCCATCCCCACCCCTCCGTCCTCCCGCCCTCACCCATCCCTCCATCCACCCACCCACCTCTCCACCCAACCTCCATCCCCACCCCTCCGTCCTCCCTCCCGCCCTCACCCATCCCTCCGTCCTCCCACCCACCTCTCCACCCAACCTCCATCCCCACCCCTCCGTCCTCCCTCCCACCCTCACCCATCCCTCCATCCACCCACCCACCTACCTCTCCACCCAACCTCCATCCCCACCCCTCCGTCTTCTCGCCCGCCCGCCCCCCATCCCTCCGTCCTCCCGCCCTCACCCATCCCTCCATCCACCCACCCACCTCTCCACCCAACCTCCATCCCCACCCCTCCGTCCTCCCGCCCTCACCCATCCCTCCATCCACCCACCCACCTCTCCACCCAACCTCCATCCCCACCCCTCCATCCTCCCTCCCGCCCTCACCCATCCCTCCATCCACCCACCCACCTCTCCACCCAACCTCCATCCCCACCCCTCTGTCCTCCCTCACGCCCTCACCCATCCCTCCATCCACCCATCCACCTCTCCACCCAACCTCCATCCCCACCCCTCCGTCCTCCCTCCCGCCCGCCCCCCATCCCTCCATCCACCCACCCACCTCTCCACCCAACCTCCATCCCCACCCCTCCGTCCTCCCGCCCTCACCCATCCCTCCATCTATCCACCCACCCAACACCCAATCTATCCATCCATCCACCCACCCATCATCCATCACTTCATCCCTCCATCTGTCCATCCACCCAACCACCATCTGTCCATCCACCCAACACCCCACCTATCTATCCATCCACCCACCCATCCTCAATCTCTTCATCCCTCCATCCCACCCACCTCTCCATCCAACCTCCATCCCCATCCCTCCATCCTCCCGCCCGCACCCCATCCCTCTGTCTTCTTGTCCCCCCATCCCTCCATCTATCCACCCACCCAACACCCCATCTATCCATCCACCCATCATCCATCGCTTCATCCCTCCATCTGTCCATCCACCCAACCTCCATCTGTGCATCCACCCAACACCCCACCTATCTATCCATCCACCCACCCATCCTCAATCTCTTCATCCCTTCATCCCACCCACCTCTCCACCCAACCCCCATCCCCACCCCTCCGTCCTCCCTCACGCCCGCCCCCCATCCCCCCGCCCTCACCCATCCCTCCATCCACCCACCCACCTCTCCACCCAACCTCCATCCCCACCCCTCCGTCCTCCCTCCCGCCCGCCCCCCATCCCTCCATCCACCCTCCCACCTCTCCACCCAACCTCCATCCCCACCCCTCCGTCCTCCCGCCCTCACCCATCCCTCCATCTATCCACCCACCCAACACCCCATCTATCCATCCATCCACCCACCCATCATCCATCACTTCATCCCTCCATCTGTCCATCCATCCAACCTCCATCTGTCCATCCACCCAACACCCCACCTATCTATCCATCCACCCACCCATCCTCAATCTCTTCATCCCTCCATCCCACCCACCTCTCCATCCAACCTCCATCCCCATCCCTCCATCCTCCCACCCGCACCCCATCCCTCTGTCCTCTTGTCCCCCCATCCCTCCATCTATCCACCCACCCAACACTCCATCTATCCATCCATCCACCCATCCTCCATCACTTCATCCCTCCGTCCATCCCACCCGCCCCATATCTATCCATTCTCCCACCCATCCTCCATCACTTTATCCCTCCGTCCATCCCACCTGTCCCATCCCTCCATCCAACTTACATCTCCATCCCTCCCTCCGTCCATTCACCCACCCAATCTCCCTCCAACACCCCACCCATCCCTTCACCCGGCTGGACAACCCCCAGGCATCCCTCCATCCTTCCAACCTCCATCCGTCTTTCCAACCCCATCCGCCCACCTACCCAACCCCGGATCCATCCACCCACCTGTGACGGAGCAGGGAGCAGGGCAGATTTGACCTGGGAATGTTGCAGGGGGGTTGCAGTGGGGATGTGGGACTTCCCTTGAAGGAAGCTACCTGAGCTGTAACCTGAGCCAGGAACGGGGGTGGGGAGAATTAACACCTTCTGCCCGGGAGACTGAACAAAGGAGAGGAGCAGCGGGAGGAGTGAGGAGTTTAGTTTCAGTTTGGGCTGGGTGGTGCAACGCAGGGAACCCCAAGCTGGGGTCTAAGCTCCCTGAACCTCCCAGAGGGACCTAATTGAGGGGGTCTGGTCGTACCTACACGCTCGGCTTGAGACTGTGTTCCTGTCCTTAAATAAACCTTCTGCTTTACTGGCTGGTTGAGAGTCGCAGTGAATCTCGGGAAGAGGGGTGCAGGGCCCTAACTCCCCCACAATCCGCAACACCACCCAAACCCTGTCCCTCCCTCCACACCACCCAGAGGCGGGACGCGCCTCCAGCCCCGCCCCCCGCTGAGACTCACCATCAGGTTTATACTGTGCGATGATCGTCACCGTCTGCCCAGCATTTTTCAGAGCGATGGCAGCCTGCTCGTGTGTTGCGTTCCGGAGATCCACCCCGTTCACCTGCGGGGAGAGGGAAGCCACATCAGGGGGGCGGGGAATAGGGCAGGGGCCTGTCCCCTCTAGGGGGCGCCAGCTCCCATCCGGCCCCAGGGCGGGGACTGGCTGGCTCAGGGGGGCGGGGAATGGGGCAGGGGCCTGTCCCCTCTAGGGGGCGCCGGCTCCCACCCGGCCCCAGGGCGGGGACTGGCTGGCTCAGGGGGGCGGGGAATGGGGCAGGGGCCTGTCCCCTCTAGGGGGCGCCAGCTCCCATTTGGCCGCAGAGTGGGGGACTGGCTGGCTCAGGGGAGCGGGTTCTTACCGAGAGGATCTGGTCCCCTTTCCGCAGCTCCCCACTCAGGTCAGCCGGCCCCCCAGCCAGGATGAAGGAGATGAAGATTCCTTCGCCGTCCTCACCCCCGACAATGTTGAATCCCAGGCCCGTCGAGCCGCGGTGGATGATGATCCGGCGGGGTTCCCTGGGGGGGTGGGGTGGGGGTAGAGAGGTCAGGAACCCCCACAGGGAAGGGGGACAGTCACCGACAAAGTCCCGCAACACCCCACCACCAGAGTGCACAGCGGGGGACGCAGAGCACCCAGGAACAATGGGGTGTGTGAGGTCTGACTGTAATGACCCCTTTAGGTTACAGTGGGTGCCTGTATGTCTCGTGGGCGACAGTAGCTTACGTGTGCGGCTGTACGTTCCTGCAACTTTGTGTGTGTGTGTGTGTGTGTGTGTGTGTGTGTGTGCGTGTGCGTGTGTGTTTGCCTCGTGCGCCTGTACATCACAGGCGCACTCTTGAACCTCCACAACATGTAGGCACCTGTACTTTCACCGGCGCCTGTGTGCATTTGCCAGTACCCCTCCTGTTTGCCTGTATGCAAGGTGTACACCTGAACCTTGCGGATGCGCCCGTGTGCCTGTACTTCAGCATGAGTCTGTAAGGGTTGCATGGACTGGCAGGGCGCCTGTATCTTATCTGTGTGCTTGTAGCACCTGTTACAGGATGTGATAACATATACATTTGACATGCACTCCTATTTGAATGCCTGTACATCCTGTGGGCACTTGAACATTACATGGTAGCCTGTAGGTCACACGTGTGGCCGTGTGTTACATGTGTACCTGTATATTCCAGATGCGGCTGTATATTCTGTAAATACCTATACAGCATCTGAGCGCCTGTACCTTTCCGAGTTGCCTGTTCATTATGTGGCTGAGTGTATGTCAGAACGGTGTCTGTATGTTATGTGGGTACCTGAATGTCTCACGGCTGCCTGTCTATTAGTTGTGTGCCTCTGTGTTATGTACACAGCTGTACATTACCTGTGCGCCTGTGTGTTACGGTGTGTGGCTGTACATTACCTGTGTGTTACGGTGTGTGGCTGTACATTACTTGTGCGCCTGTGTGTTATGGTGGGTGGCTGTACATTACCTGTATGTTACAGTGGGTGGCTATAGATAACCTGTGCGCCTGTATGTTACAGTGTTTGGCTGCACATTAGCTGTGCACCTCTATGTTACCGTGCATGGCTGTATGTAACCTGTGCACCTGTATGTCACGGTGTGTGCTTTTACATTAATTATGTGCCTGTACATTACGGTGCATGGTTGTCCATTACCTGTGCACCTGTATGTCACTGTGGGTGGCTGTACATTAGTTGTGCACCTGTATGTTACTGTGCATGGCTGTATGTAACCTGTGCACCTGTATGTCACGGTGTGTGGCTGTCCATTACCTGTGCACCTGTATGTCACGGTGTGTGGTTTTACATTACCTCTGCACCTGTACATTACACTGCGTGGTTGTCCACTGCCTGTGCACCAGTCTATCATGCATGCGGCTGTGTGTTACATGTACGCCTGTATGTTACGGGTACACCTGTTGTCTCCTGCACTCAGGCGCCTACACTTCAGACGGATAACCATGTGCACCCCTGGCAGATGAACGCCATTAAGAGGCCACAAAGGGGGTGCTCTTTGTACACCCCAAACCTTGCCCCCTTCGTCTCTGTGCGGCAGGCGCCAGTCGCCTCCCTTCCTCGGCACCCAGCCCCGCTAGGGGGCAGCCCCCAGGGGAGGGGCAGGGGCTTTGCTCACCTGGGTATGTCCTCTTCCCCCATCATCTCCTTGGGGATGGGGGAGTAGCGCCGGGGGGAGGTGGGGGTCATGGCTTGGGGGTAGTCGGTCCCCAGGTAACTCTGGTGGCTGATTTCATTGTCCAGGTGCTGGGAATACGCTGGAGCGGGGAGAGAAAAGGGGGCGGCGTTAATGGCTGAGATGTGGTCACCTCTGGGGTGGGGCGGCCATTCAGGCCAGGCTCCCGCCCCGCTCCCTGCCCCCCCCAAGCACAGTTCTCACAGGTGGTGATGTCGGGCGGGGCGTAGGAGTCGTTAAGGTACATGTTGGTGGGTTTGGCCACCTTCAGGTAGACGACGTCGTACGTGTTCTTCAGCGCGGCCACGGCATCCTCATGCATCACATCCTCCAGGCTGACGTTGTTCACCTGGGACGGGGGGACGGGGACGACGCAGGGTCAGACCCATGGGCCCCATCTCCCCCCCTCGTATCCCACCTGCCTCCTGCCCCGGCTCAGACCCACGGGCTCTTCTACTCTCGGCAATATCCAGCGGCAGGGAGTTCTGCAGGGAGTCCCCACACAGCTCAGCACCCCTCCAGTAAGCCCCTCCCACTCAGCTTTTCCCCTGATGTAGGCTCCTCCCCCTCAATTAGGCCCTGCCCCTAACTCCCTCCACTCTGCTAAGCCCCTCCCATTCAGCTCCCTCCTCTCAGCTAAGCACCTCCCACTCAGCTTTCCCCAGACATAGGCTCCTCCCCCTCAGATAAGCCCCTCCCTTCAATTAGGCCCCTCCCCTAACTCTTTCCACTCCGCTAAGCCCCTCCCACTCAGCTTTTCCCTGGACATAGGCTCCTCCCCCTCAACTAAGCCCCTCCCCTCAATTAGGCACCTCCCCTAACTCTTTCCGCTCCGCTAAGCCCCTCCCACTCAGCTCCCTCCTCTCAGCTAAGCACCTCCCACTCAGCTCCTCCCCTTCAACTAAGCCCCTCCCTCCACTAAACCCCTCCCACTCGGCTAAGCCCCTCCCACCCTCCACTCCCTCCACTCAGGCCCATCCCCCCCGGGGGCTCAATTAACCCCTGCCTGGCTGTGGGGGCAACTCACCGCCAGGATCTTGTCCCCGATCTGGAGGCGCCCGTCCTTGTGGGCGGCCCCCCCCTCGATGATCTTGGTGACGTAGATGCTGTTGTCCCCCGGGATGTGCTGGTTCCCGACACCCCCTGCGATGCTGAACCCCAGACCTGAGCGGGGGCGGAGGGGAGAGAGATTCAGAGCGGGAGATTTTCGGGGCCGGGGGGGCAGACAGATCTGGGGTGAGTCAGACAGACAGGGAGGGGGGGAGATCCCGGGTGGTTCCCCCTCTGGGGAGGATGGGGAGATGATGGGGTTCGGGGGGATCCCGGGAAAGAAAGGGGGAACCTCTGCCCGAGGGGGAGGATCTCCTAGGAGAAGAAAGGGGGGCCCGTCAGGGGGAGCAGAGACTGTATGGGGGGGCTAGTGGTAATGTGGAGGGGACTTGAGGGGGACCCCTGGCTTTGGCATGTGCTCAGTCCAAGGGCCTCTCTCCAGTATGTGGGTTATCTGGTGGGGGGGTCTCTCAGTGGGGGGGGGAACCAGAGGGTATTGAGGGGTTCTCTTTGGGGGTTCCTTAGCAGGGGACCAGGGGGGTGGACGATGGAGTCCCTGGATCTAAGGGGGGATCTGGGGTGTTCTCTCGGGAGGCCCCAGGGGATGGAAGCAGGAGGGGGGCTGTGGGGGTGGCTGGCGGGGCAGGGGGTGTATGTGAACCCCAAGTTCTCGGGGTCTCTCCAAGGGAAGATGGGGGGTGCACAGGCATAACGAGTGGGGTACCGCAGGGGTCTGTTTTGGGACCGGCTCTGTTCAATATCTTCATCAACGACTTAGATATTGGCATAGAAAGTACGCTTATTAAGTTTGCGGATGATACCAAACTGGGAGGGATTGCAACTGCTTTGGAGGACAGGGTCATAATTCAAAATGATCTGGACAAATTGGAGAAATGGTCTGAGTTAAACAGGATGAAGTTTAACAAAGACAAATGCAAAGTGCTCCACTTAGGAAGGAAAAATCAATTTCACACATACAGAATGGGAAGAGACTGTCTAGGAAGGAGTACGGCAGAAAGGGATCTAGGGGTTATAGTGGACCACAAGCTAAATATGAGTCAACAGTGTCATGCTGTTGCAAAAAAAGCAAACATGATTCTGGGATGTATTAACAGGTGTGTTGTGAGCAAGACACGAGAAGTCATTCTTCCGCTCTACTCTGCTCTGGTTAGGCCTCAGCTGGAGTATTGTGTCCAGTTCTGGGCGCCGCATTTCAAGAAGGATGTGGAGAAATTGGAGCGGGTCCAGAGAAGAGCAACAAGAATGATTAAAGGTATTGAGAACATGACCTATGAAGGAAGGCTGAAAGAATTGGGTTTGTTTAGTTTGGAAAAGAGAAGACT
Source organism: Graptemys geographica (assembly GCA_037349215.1). Classification (NCBI taxonomy): domain Eukaryota; kingdom Metazoa; phylum Chordata; order Testudines; family Emydidae; genus Graptemys; species Graptemys geographica. The sequence goes on along the minus strand of JBAIFT010000135.1, from coordinate 252,566 downwards.
GAGAGGGGACATGATAGCAGTTTTCAGGTATTTAAAAGGGTGTCATGAGGAGGAGGGAGAGAACTTGTTCACCTTAGCCTCTAAGGATAGAACCAGAAACAATGGGTTTAAACTGCAGCAAGGGAGGGCTAGGTTGGACATTAGGAAAAAGTTCCTAACTGTCAGGGTGGTTAAACACTGGAATAAATTACCTAGGGAGGTTGTGGAATCTCCATCTCTGGAGATATTTAAGAGTAGGTTAGATAAATGTCTATCAGGGATGGTCTAGATGGTAATTGGTCCTGCCATGCGGGCAGGGGACTGGACTCGATGACCTCTCGAGGTCCCTTCCAGTCCTAGAATCTATGAATCTATGAATCCCCAGCCATGGGTGGGTCTCTCAGAGGGAGGATGTTCCCAAGGAGCTTGGGGGGCTGTCTGGGGTATCCTGAGCCACGGGAGGGTTTCAGGAGGGCTATCGAGGGGCCTCCCCGGCCGCAGGGCGTCTCTGACCTTTGGGCCCCTTGATGAGCTTCACCTCCATGACCTTCTCGGCCAGGGCCTTACGCCGCATGACGTAGAGACGCACGATGGAGCCGGCTTCCTTCAGCGCCTCCACCGCCGTGCTGTGCGTCACCTCTCGCACGTCCACATCGTTCACAAACAGGATGCTGTCGTTCACCCTGGGGCAGGGACATGGGGAGGGGGCGGATCAGGGGGGTTCACGGGGGCGGGCACGGTGCCAACTGGGGCCCAGGCGGCCCGGGGCGATTGTGAGAGGGTGCCGTGCGCAAGCGTGCGACACGTGCGATGAGCGAGTGTGCAATGAGCGATGGCGCAATGGGGGAGAAACGAGCAGCCGTGCAAGGAGCACTTGGGCTGGTATGCCATGAGCAATTGGGGAATGAGTGTGCAAAAAGTAACAGAGCGGCAAGCAATTGTGCAGTGAGCAGTTGTGAGACTCTGCAATTAGCAGTTGAGCAGTGAGCGTGCAATGACCAACCGGGCAATGAGAGATTGTGCAACAAATGATTGTGAGCATCTGCAAGAGCAATTATGCAAGGAACAAACTAGGAGAGTCTGCAATCAGCTGTTGTGCAAGGAGCAATTGTGCAAGGAACAAGTAGGCGTGTGTGCAAGGAGCAGTCATGCAAAGAGTCATTGTGAGCACATGCCATGAGCGATTGTGTGATGAGGAATTGCACAGAAAGTTATTGTGATCACAGGGAATGAGTGTGGGATGAGCAATTGTGCAGTGAGTGATTGTGAACATCTCCGACGAGTGATTGTGCCAGTGTGAGTGTGTGCCATGAGCAACTGTGTAACAAGTGTGCAACAGGTGCTGGTGCAGGGAACAATTGTGCAAAGAGGGATTGGGGGAGCCTCTGCAATGAGCGATTGTGCAACCAGCAATTGTGAGAATTTGCCATGAGTGATGGGGTCATCAGTGTGCAATGAGCAATTGTGCAAGGAGTGAGGGTGAGCACGTGCCACCAGTGATTGTGTAATGAGCATACAATGAGTGGTTGTGCAGTGAGCGATTGAGAGCACTAACAATGAGCAACTGTGCACTAAGAAATTGTGAGCATGTGCCATTGTGCACATGCAATGAGTTTTGGATGAGTGCAACAAGCAGTTGTGAGCATAAGCAATTGTGCAAGGAGTGTGCAAGGAGTGACTGTGAGCTTGTGCAAAGAGTGAGGGGTGAGTGATTGTGCAACAAATGATGGTGACAGTTTGCAATACGCGATTGTGTGCAGGCCATGAGTGATTGTATACGTGTGTGATGAGTGTGCCATGAGTGATTGTGCCCCAAGCAACTGTGTGCACACAAGTGTAAGGAGCAACTGTGAACATGCAACGAGTGATTGTGCAAGTCATTAGGTGCATATGCAAAGAACATTTAGCAAACCGGTTCGCACGTGTGCGAGGCGTGATTCTGCACATGATTGTGCACATGGACAGCCTGCCATTCTGGGCACGAGGCAAAGTGATCATGCAAGAGGCAGTGGGTGTATATGCAATATACCACTGTGGGAGCACCGAGGCGTGTCTTTGCACATGTCTGAGGGTTTGTGCAAGTGCTAGGCACGTGCAAAGAAGCAGCGTGCGAGCCAGTGTGCACAGCCACACAATTGCTGAGTGCACACTCATTCACTGCACAGGTTCATGCGCTCACAACCTTACACCCCCAGCGCACAGGCTCACAATCGCTTGCATAATCACTCACTCCCCAGCCCCTCCTCCGCCCCCCACCACTCCCCCCCCGGCCCCGCGGGTACCTGAGGCGGCCGTCCTGAGCTGCCGCTCCCCCAGGGATGATTTTCGTGATGAAGATACTGGGGTCGTCCCCAATGTGGGGGTTGTCCGTCCCCCCAGCAATGCTGAACCCCAGCCCGGAGTTACCCTGCAGGAGACACCCCCGAAACCTGTCAGTCGTCCTCCAGGGGCTGCGGGTCGGGAGTGAGGGGCACCGGCAGAGCTGGGGGGTGGGGGCTGGGCTAGCAGGGGGCTGCGGGTCGGGAGTGAGGGGCACCGGCAGAGCTGGGGGGGCCAGGGCCGGGCTGGCAGGGGCTGCGGGTCGGGAGTGAGGGGCACCGGCAGAGCTGGGGGGGGCAGGGCCGGGCTGGTAGGGGCTGCGGGTTGGAAGTGAGGGGCACCGGCAGGGCTGGGGGGTGGGGGCTGGGCTAGCAGGGGCTGCGGGTCAGGAGTGAGGGGCACCGGCAGAGCTGGGGGCTGGGCTAGCAGGGGCTGAGGGTCGGGAGTGAGGGGCACCGGCAGAGCTGGGGGGGGGCAGGGCCGGGCTGGCAGGGGCTGCGGGTCGGGAGTGAGGGGCACCGGCAGAGCTGGGGGGCAGGGCTGGGCTAGCAGGGGGCTGCGGGTCGGGAGTGAGGGGCACCGGCAGAGCTGCGGAGTGGGGGCTGGGCTAGCAGGGGCTGCGAGTCGGGAGTGAGGGGCACCGGCAGAGCTGGGGGGGGCAGGGCCGGGCTAGCAGGGGCTGCGGGTCGGGAGTGAGGGGCACCGGCAGAGCTGGGGGGCAGGGCTGGGCTAGCAGGGGGCTGCGGGTCGGGAGTGAGGGGCACCGGCAGAGCTGGGGGGTGGGGGCTGGGCTGGCAGGGGCTGCGGGTCGGGAGTGAGGGGCACCGGCAGAGCTGGGGGGGGGGGGGCAGGGCTGGGCTGGCAGGGGCTGCGGGTCGGGAGTGAGGGGCACCGGCAGAGCTGGGGTGGGGCAGGGCTGGGCTGGCAGGGGCTGCGGGTCGGGAATGAGGGGCACCGGCAGAGCTGGGGGGGGCAGGGCTGGGCTGGCAGGGGCTGCGGGTCGGGAGTGAGGGGCACCGGCAGAGCTCACCCGTTCTAACGTGATTTCTTCGTACTCCATCTCCCCCTCCGTCCCGTTCACCTAGACAGAAAGGGGGGGTTGAGAATTGGGCCCCCACACGGCAGAACGAAGGACAAAGGACAAAGGGACGAGTTAATAGAAAGAAGAGAACCAAGGAAGAGAATGAAATAAACTCAGAGCTTGAAAGAACGAACGAACGAAAAGCCACAAGACCCCCCCCATTCAGCCCCCCAAATCCCATGGGGGGGGGATCTTCCACCCAACCCCCCATGGTTCCCCCCAACCTGGGAAATGGGGTAAGAACTATAGACTGGACTCTCTATTGAACAGAAGCAGATGTGGGGGTCAGAGATGAGTTTGGGGGGAGCTTTGGGGGGGTCACATCAGGGGGGAGTTTGGGGGGAGCTTTGGGGGGGTCACATCAGGGGGGAGTTTGGGGGGAAGGTTTGGGGGGGTCACATCAGGGGGGAGTTTGGGGGGAAGGCTTGGGGGGTCACATCAGGGGGGAGTTTGGGGGAAGGTTTGGGGGGTCACATCAGGGGGGAGTTTGGGGGGAAGGTTTGGGGGGTCACATCAGGGAGGAGTTTTGTGGGGAAGGTTTGGGGGGGTCACATCAGGAGGGAGTTTAGGGGGAAGGTTGGGGAACTGGGGGGCATTTGGGAGAGGGGAAGATTTGCGGGGGAGTTTGGGGTGGGGGGACGGTTCCCAGAGATGAAGGTGCGTCTAGGAGGAAGCTGCACCTGTCCAGACACGAGGCCGCCCCGCATCCCCCAACCCTCCCTGGGCCCCCCCACTTGGCTACTCACATATGCCGGCGCCTCCAGCGTGTCCGTGTTGACGATGACGGGCGGAGAATTCGCCTGCAGGAGAGAAGGAGGCAAAAATAGGAGACCCCAGCGTGAGCTGGAGGCATCTCAGCCGCTTCTCCGGGGTGCCACCAGCCCACCGAGATACCAGATCCCCACCCCCCTGGGGAGGAGACACCCCCAGACTGGAGGCAAGTGTGCCACCCTCCAGGCACCCCTCCTTGGCCTTGGGTTCCCAGCGAGCCAGCGGCTCTAGTCCCCCCCAAAACGGGTGGGCGAGACCTGGGGACTTTTGGGGCGGAAGAGGAAGATCCCCCCCCCAACTTTATGCTGCGCCCCAGAAGCAGCCGCACACCAGCAGGGCTGGGGGGCCCAGCCAGAGGCTGCACCCTGAGCCCCGAAAGGGACCGGACGTCCCCAAACATTCAACCCATCGAGCTCCAAAATGTGACCCTCTGAAATGTCACATCCCAAACGATACAGGAGCCTCAAAAGCTCCTGAGGTTTTGTCCCCTGCAAACAGTGAGGGAACCCCAAAAAACCAACACTGAACCAGAACCCCTCCAAATTTCATGGGACCCCCTGCGAATATCCCCCGGCAAAAAATCAGCCCAAATATTCACCTGAACCCCCCAAAACCATCACTCTGAACTGACACACCAGGAGCACCCCCAAATAGCACCACACCAAACCAACAGCCCCAAAGCACCCAGGGAACCCAAAACTTGATATCTGTGACTCCTCAAACTAAAACTTCAGCGCCACATTTGACCTCAGGGTGGGGCTAGCAGGGGCTGTGGGTCGGGAGTGAGGGGCACTGGCAGAGCTGGGGGGGGGCAGGGCTGGGCTAGCGGGGGCTGCAGGTCAGGAGTGAGGGGCACTGGCAGAGCTGGGGGGGCAGGGCCGGGCTGGCAGGGGCTGCGGGTCGGGAGTGAGGGGCACCGGCAGAGCTGGGGGGGGCAGGGCTGGGTTATCAGGGGCTGCGGGTCGGGAGTGAGGGGCACCGGCAGAGCTGGGGGGGCAGGGCCGGGCTGGCAGGGGCTGCGGGTCGGGAGTGAGGGGCACCGGCAGAGCTGGGGGGGCAGGGCCGGGCTGGCAGGGGCTGCGGGTCGGGAGTGAGGGGCACCGGCAGAGCTGGGGGGGGCAGGGCTGGGCTAGCGGGGGCTGCAGGTCAGGAGTGAGGGGCACTGGCAGAGCTGGGGGGGCAGGGCCGGGCTGGCAGGGGCTGCGGGTCGGGAGTGAGGGGCACCGGCAGAGCTGGGGGGGGCAGGGCTGGGTTATCAGGGGCTGCGGGTCGGGAGTGAGGGGCACCGGCAGAGCTGGGGGGGGTCAGGGCTGGGCTGGCAGGGGCTGCGGGTCGGGAGTGAGGGGCACCGGCAGAGCTGGGGGGGCAGGGCCGGGCTGGCAGGGGATGCAGGTCGGGAGTGAGGGGCACCGGCAGAGCTGGGGGGAGCAGCGTAACTCTGTACGGGGAAACACCCCACCCCAGAGGTGGCTGCATGTTGGCCCCGGGACAGAAAAGGGGGAACTGGCCGGGTTCTCCTTCCTTCGCTGGCTCCTCTCCCTAGCGACTTTCCCAGCTTCCCCCGCCCCGTCCGCCTCGGCAACCGTAACCATGGCGATGCCAGGGAACTGGGACCAAGTACTGCAGGGGGATACAGTTGTCGTGGCAACAAGGGGCATCGCTACAGTACATGGAGCTCTGACCCACCAGCCCCCGCTCCCCCCTCTCAGAGCCGGGGAGAGAACCCAGGAGTCCTGGCTCCCAGCCCCCTAACCAGTAGGCCGCACTCCCCTCCGTATCTCCCAGCGGGGGAGGCTGCGTCTCGAAGCTCCGGCTGAGAAGAGGAGAGAAGGGACGTTTCAAATGTGCCTAACAGAGGCTTCTTATCAATTATTCAGAGCCGCCAATGACTCGGCCTTGTTCTCAGCCCAGCCGAGCCCGGCTTTCAGCTGGCAGAAGAGCGATGTTTCAGCACCACCCCAGAGGTGGCTGCATCTCAGTGCCGGGCAAGGGGTCCCTGTGTAGCCAGCGGCCCCACCCCAGAGGTGGCCGCGTCTCAGCGCCTCTCCCACCCTCCCCTGCCAGTTCCTGCAGCAAATTACAATTAAGGGCCTTTAATCAGCTAACTGGGACAGGTGGAGGGTCCCAGAGGGGCACGTATCTAGGGCTGAGGTGGGGGGAGTTGCAGGTCTGCATTCAGGTCTTGGATGAGAGACCAGCACCCACTGCTCCAGGGTGGCGCTAGGGGGCGCTGTGGGGCAGGGAGTGGGGCGGGGGCAGCAGTGGGCGCTCTCCCCTGGCAGGCGGGGCTGGCCCCAGGGGGCGCTGTGGGGCAGCCGGCGGGGCTGGGGGCTCAGTAGGGGGCGCTCTCCCCTGGCAGGGGGCTGGCCCCAGGGTGGCACTAGGGGAGCGCTGGGGGGCAGGGAGCGGGGCGGGGGCAGCAGTGGGCGCTCTCCCCTGGCAGGCGGGGCTGGCCCCAGGGGGCGCTGTGGGGCAGCCGGCGGGGCTGGGGGCTCAGTAGGGGGCGCTCTCCCCTGGCAGGGGGCTGGCCCCAGGGTGGCACTAGGGGAGCGCTGGGGGGCAGGGAGCGGGGCGGGGGCAGCAGTGGGCGCTCTCCCCTGGCAGGCGGGGCTGGCCCCAGGGGGCGCTGTGGGGCAGGCGGCGGGGCTGGGAGCTCAGTAGGGGGCACTCTCCCCTGGCAGGGGGCTGGCCCCAGGGGGCGCTGTGGGGCAGCCGGCGGGGCTGGGGGCTCAGTAGGGGGCACTCTCCCCTGGCAGGCGGGGCTGGCCCCAGGGGGCGCTGTGGGGCAGGGAGCGGGATGGGGGGCTCAGTAGGGGGCGCTCTCCCCTGGCAGGGGGCTGGCCCCAGGGCGCTGGGGGTAGGGGGGGCACTGGGGGGCAATGAGGGCAGCTCCTCTTTGACAGCCTGGCCGTGAACCCAGGCATCCGGGGCCAGATCTCCCCAGCAGTGGAGATGCAGCCCCCAGCCTCTAATTCAGGGGGGTGCGCACATCTGGAGCCCCTCCCCGCTCCCCCATTCATAGGCAGGGGTGGTGACATCAGGGGTCCATCCCCCATGACGTCATGACTGACGCCCCCGCCCCTGCTTCATTCATTGCTCCTCGCTCCCGACCCGCAGCCCCTGTGCGCTCAGCCCAGCCCCCCCTCCCAGCTCTGCCGGTGCCCCTCACTCCCAACCCGCAGCCTCCCAAAATCCCACCCCGCCCCCTTCCCCTCAGAGCCTCCTGCCCCTACACCAGCCCCCAACCTTCCTGTGCCCCCGGCCCGTCCTACCCAGTCCCCTCTGTTCCCCACCGCCCCTTCGTCTCCTCCCCTCGCCCCCCCATCCCTGCCCCCTCCAGCTCTCCCTCTTCCCTGCCCCCCCCCCGGGGCCAGCCCCTACATCGCTCTGCCCCCATCTCCCCTCCCCTCCCCCATTACTCCAGTTCCCCCTCCCTCCACTATCCCCCTTCCCCCTCCTCTTCCCCATCCCCCCAACTTCCTCCCCCCTCCCCTCACACATCACCCCGTTTCCCCCTCCCCCCAGCTCCCCCTTTCCTCACACATCAACCCCGGTCCCCCTTCCCTACCCCCTCCCCTCTTCCAGCTTCCTCCCCCCTCCCCTCACACATCACCCCCACTCCCCCTCCCCCTCCCCCCAACTTCCTCCCCCTCCCCTCACACATCACCCCCAGTCCCCCCTCCCCATCCCCCCAGCTTCCTCCCCCTCCCCTCACACATCACCCCCAGTCCCCCCTCCCCCCTCCCCCCAGCTTCCTCCCCCTCCCCTCACACATCACCCCCAGTCCCCCCTCCCCCCTCCCCCCAGCTTCCTCCCCCTCCCCTCACACATCACCCCAGTCCCCCCTCCCCCCAGCTTCCTCCCCCTCCCCTCACACATCACCCCAGTCCCCCCTCCCCTCAGATATCATCCCGATCCCCCCTCCCCTCCCGCATCCCCCCGTCCCCCCGCCGCCCCCCGTACCGTGGCCCGGCCCCGCTGTCTCTGGGCCCGGCGGACGTTGTCCAGGAGGCGGCGGCCCATCTTCTTGGCGTACCAGACCGACACGAACATGGCCCCGGTGCGGGGGGGGGGATGGGCCCCCCTCCCCTGCCCCCCCCCCCGCTGCAGCCCCCGCCCCCAAACGGGGAAGGGCAAAAGCCCGCGGGGGGAGGGACTAACCCCCCTCCGTCTCCAGCAGCCGGCCCCCCCCTCACCCCGGGGTGTCACCCCCCACCCCCCCGCCGGCTGCAGGGAGCCCCCGATCCGCCGCCGCCTCGCCAGCCGGGACGCAGGCTCCGAAGTGGGGCGGGGGGGGGGAGGCGATTCTTTATTTTTTATCCCTCCGCCCCCGGCTTCCCCCCGCTCGGTGGCCCCTTCCCCCATCCCGCGCCGCAGCCGGGGGGCGCAGCGAGCCGCGGATCGCGCCTGGATCGTCCCCCTGCGCGTCTGACGGAGCCACGGTCCTGCCGGGAGATTGGGCGACGGGGGGGGGGAGGGGGAGGAGGCAGCTCCCCTCCCCCCACACCGAGGCCATCCCCCAATTAAGAGAAAATCACAGTCTGGGTGTCCCCGTCCCCCGAGCTCCGCCGGTGCCCCTCACTCCCACCCCGCAGCCCCCTGCCCCCCCAGCTCCGCCGGTGCCCCTCACTCCCACCCCGCAGCCCCCTGCCCCCCCAGCTCCGCCGGTGCCCCTCACTCCCACCCCGCAGCCCCCTGCCCCCCCAGCTCCGCCGGTGCCCCTCACTCCCGCCCCGCAGCCCCCTGCCCCCCCAGCTCCGCCGGTGCCCCTCACTCCCGCCCCGCAGCCCCCTGCCCCCCCAGCTCCGCCGGTGCCCCTCACTCCCGCCCCGCAGCCCCCTGCCCCCCCAGCTCCGCCGGTGCCCCTCACTCCCGCCCCGCAGCCCCCTGCCCCCCCAGCTCCGCCGGTGCCCCTCACTCCCGCCCCGCAGCCCCCTGCCCCCCCAGCTCCGCCGGTGCCCCTCACTCCTGCCCCGCAGCCCCCGTCCCCCCCAGCTCCGCCGGTGCCCCTCACTCCCGCCCCGCAGCCCCCGGCCCTCCCAGCTCTGCCGGTGCCCCTCACTCCCGCCCCACCAGCTGCCATTTCATGGATCTCTAGCTCCGTGTTGAGATGCAGCCACCTCTGGGGTGAGGGTGCAGCACATGTCTAAGAGCGCACAGCACTGCAGGCAGATTCTTTGGGACAGGAAGCGAAGGAGGTGTCTGTCTCCCATTGACACTGCCACGGGCGGGGGGGGGGGGTTGTTTAGCCCCCAGAATGGTCTGACCCAAGGGGGGAATTTAGTCCGGACCCCGGGGTCCTGACACCCTGAGCTCCGGGGAAAATTACCTGAGAAACTTTAATGCACCTAAAACCAAGCCATTGAAAACCAAGACTCTGGTGGTTGGGGGGGGCTGGGCGCCAGGACTCCTGGGTTCTCTCCCTGGCTCTGGGAGGGGAGTGGGGGCTGGTGGGTTAGAGCAGGGGGGGCTGGGAGCCAGGACTCCTGGGTTCTCTCCCCGGCTCTGGGAGGGGAGTGGGGGCTGGGAGCCAGGACTCCTGGGTTCTCTCCCCAGCTCTGGGAGGGAAGTGGGGGCTGGTGGGTTAGAACAGGGGGGCTGGGAGCCAGGACTCCTGGGTTCTCTCCCCGGCTCTGGGAGGGGAGTGGGGGCTGGGAGCCAGGACTCCTGGGTTCTCTCCCCAGCTCTGGGAGGGAAGTGGGGGCTGGTGGGTTAGAACAGGGGGGCTGGGAGCCAGGACTCCTGGGTTCTCTCCCTGGCTCTGGGAGGGGAGTGGGGGCTGGGAGCCAGGACTCCTGGGTTCTCTCCCCAGCTCTGGGAGGAAAGTGGGGGCTGGTGGGTTAGAACAGGGGGGCTGGGAGCCAGGACTCCTGGGTTCTCTCCCCGGCTCTGGGAGGGGAGTGGGGGCTGGGAGCCAGGACTCCTGGGTTCTCTCCCCAGCTCTGGGAGGGAAGTGGGGGCTGGTGGGTTAGAACAGGGGGGCTGGGAGCCAGGACTCCTGGGTTCTCTCCCCGGCTCTGGGAGGGGAGTGGGGGCTGGGAGCCAGGACTCCTGGGTTCTCTCCCCAGCTCTGGGAGGGAAGTGGGGGCTGGTGGGTTAGAACAGGGGGGCTGGGAGCCAGGACTCCTGGGTTCTCTCCCCGGCTCTGGGAGGGGAGTGGGGGCTGGGAGCCAGGACTCCTGGGTTCTCTCCCCAGCTCTGGGAGGGAAGTGGGGGCTGGTGGGTTAGAACTGGGGGGCTGGGAGCCAGGACTCCTGGGTTCTCTCCCCGGCTCTGGGAGGGGAGTGGGGGCTGGGAGCCAGGACTCCTGGGTTCTCTCCCCGGCTCTGGGAGGGAAGTGGGGGCTGGGAGCCAGGACTCCTGGGTTCTCTCCCCGGCTCTGGGAGGGGAGTGGGGGCTGGTGGGTTAGAACGGGGGGCTGGGAGCCAGGACTCCTGGGTTCTCTCCCCGGCTCTGGGAGGGGAGTGGGGGCTGGGAGCCAGGACTCCTGGGTTCTCTCCCCGGCTCTGGGAGGGGAGTGGGGGTTCTAGTCCTCTCTCCGAGCGGGGGAGGGGTACCGGTATGGTTCCCTAAAGCGGCCACGCGGTGGCGCCACAGTCCCGCAGGTGGCTGCTTCCGGCACCTCCGCACCATTTTACAAAGAGGCTTAAAGGGAAAGGCCTCCTTTATCGGCGGGGCTGGGGGGTTAAATGATGGGGGGGGGGTAAACTTGGGGGACAGAGATGAAGAGTGAAAGAAAGCAAGAAAGAAAGAAGCTGAGTGAGAAAGAAAGAAAATGCATGGGCAATTATAGCATGTAAAAAAGAAGTTAAAAAAAAAGCACCAAGGAACAAATGAGGGAAAGAATCAAACACAGATAGAGAGAAACAATCGAAGGATGAATAAAGGAATGAAAGAAACGAAACCATGGAGAGTGATAATAAATAGAAAGAAAGAAAGATGGAACAAACGAATGAAAGAATGAAGCAAAGAAAGAAGCCAGCGAAGTATGACTGGGGAAATGAAAAGAAAGGAGGCCTGGAAAATGATAGAAAATGAAAAGAGAAAAGCAAGAAGTGGTTAGCGAATGGAAGGAAGGAACGAAAGAAAGACTGGAACAGGAATAGCAACAGAGGGGCCTGTGGCACCTTTGAGACTAACAGAAGTATTGGGAGCATCAGCTTTCGTGGGTAAAAACCTCACTTCCAAAGCTTATGCTCCCAATACTTCTGTTAGTCTTAAAAGTGCCCCAGGACCCTCTGTTGCTTTTTACAGATTCAGACTAACACGGCTACCCCTCTGACACTTGGAGCAGGAATAAAAGCAGGAAAGAACCAGCGAGGACTGAATGAACGAAGGGGGTCAGGGGAATGATAGAAAGAAAGAAAAGCGAAAGGCTGGAAGAACGTCAGGCGAGGTATTTCCAGTAGAGATCAGGAGGTGTTAGTACCGTTATACAAGGCACTGGTGAGACCTCATCTGGAACACTGGGTGCAGTTCTGGTCTCCCATGTTTAGGAAGGATGAATTCAAACTGGAACAGGTACAGAGAAGGGCTACTAGGATGATCCGAGGAATGGAAAGGAGACTCAAAGAGCTTGGCTTGCTTGGCCGAACCAAGAGAAGGCTGAGGGGAGATTCATAGATTCATAGATTCTAGGACTGGAAGGGACCTCGAGAGGTCATCGAGTCCAGTCCCCTGCCCTCATGGCAGGACCAAATACTGTCTAGACCATCCCTGATAGACATTTATCTAACCTACTCTTAAATATCTCCAGAGATGGAGATTCCACAACCTCCCTAGGCAATTTATTCCAGAGTTTAACCACCCTGACAGTTAGGAACTTTTTCCTAATGTCCAACCTAGACCTCCCTTGCTGCAGTTTAAACCCATTGCTTCTTGTTCTATCCTTAGAGGCTAAGGTGAACAAGTTTTCTCCCTCCTCCTTATGACACCCTTTTAGATACCTGAAAACTGCTATCATGTCCCCCCTCAGTCTTCTCTTTTCCAAACTAAACAAACCCAATTCTTTCAGCCTTCCTTCATAGGTCATGTTCTCAAGACCTTTAATCATTCTTGTTGCTCTTCTCTGGACCCGCTCCAATTTCTCCACATCTTTCTTGAAATGCGGCGCCCAGAACTGGACACAATACTCCAGTTGAGGCCTAACCAGAGCAGAGTAGAGCAGAAGAATGACTTCTCGTGTCTTGCTCACAACACACCAGTTAATACATCCCAGAATCATGTTGGCTTTTTTTGCAACAGCATCACACTGTTGACTCATATTTAGCTTGTGGTCCACTATAACCCCTAGATCCCTTTCTGCCGTACTCCTTCCTAGACAGTTTTTTCCCATTCTGTATGTGTGAAACTGATTTTTCCTTCCTAAGTGGAGCACTTTGCATTTGTCTTTGTTAAACTTCATCCTGTTTAACTCAGACCATTTCTCCAATTTGTCCAGATCATTTTGAATTATGACCCTGTCCTCCAAAGCAGTTGCAATCCCTCCCAGTTTGGTATCATCCGCAAACTTAATAAGCGTACTTTCTATGCCAATATCTAAGTCGTTGATGAAGATATTGAACAGAGCCGGTCCCAAAACAGACCCCTGCGGAATCCCACTCGTTATCCCTTTCCAGCAGGATTGGGAACCATTAATAACAACTCTCTGAGTACGGTTATCCAGCCAGTTATGCACCCACCTTATAGTAGCCCCATCTAAATTGTATTTGCCTAGTTTATCGATAAGAATATCATGCGAGATCTGATTGCTCTCTCTACATATATATATCCGAGGGATAAATACCAGGGAGGGAGAGGAATTATTTAAGCTCAGTACCAATGTGGACACAAGAACAAATGGATATAAACTGGCCATCAGGAAGTTTAGACTTGAAATGAGACGAAGGTTTCTGACCATCACAGGAGTGAAGTTCTGGAACAGCCTCCCAAGGGGAGCAGTGGGGGCAAAAGACACATCTGGCTTCAAGACTGAGCTTGATAAGTTTATGGAGGGGATGGTATGATGGGATAGCCTGATTTTGGCAATTAATTAATCTTTGACCACTAGTGGTAAATATGCCCAATGGCCTGTGATGGGATGGTCGATGGGGTGGGATCTGAGTTACTACAGAGAATTCTTTCCTGGGTGCTGGCTGGTGAGTCTCGCCCACATGCTCAGGGTTTAGCCGATCTCCAGATTTGGGGTCGGGAAGGAATTTCCTTCCAGGGCAGATTGGCAGAGGCCCTGTGGGCTTTTCGCTTCCTCTGCAGCGTGGGGCACGGGTCACTTCCTGGTGGATTCTCTGCACCTTGAGGTCTTTAAACCACGATTCGAGGACTTCAATAACTCAGACATAGGTTAGGGGTTTGTTACAGCAGTGGGTGGGTGGGGTTCTGGGGCCGGCGTTGTGCAGGAGGTCGGACTAGATGATCATAATGGTCCCCTCTGACTTTTTAAGTCTAACTAATAGAACCAACGCATGGGAAAAAATGATCCCAAACTGAAGGAAGGAAAGAGTGAAACCCCCAAAGAACAGAATGAAAGAAAGACTGGATGAAACAGGGAAGGAGAAGTGAACAGAGGAATGGATGCAAAAAGGCCAGAACGAAGGAGGGCAGAAGTGAACTAATGAAAGCAGCACAGAAGAAAGAAAGAAAGTTGGGGTGTGGGCACGGGCAGATGGTCTCCTATATGTTCCCCCCAGGTCCATTGTGGCTTATTTCATGGGGGTGGGAGTGAGGGGCAATGAGGCAGCCCCGCCTGCTGAGCCCCCCGTCCTGCTCCCTGCCCCACAGCGCCCCCTAGCACCACCCTGGGGCCAGCCCCGCCTGCCAGGGGAGAGCTCCCCCTGCTGAGCCCCCCCCACCCCGCTCCCTGCCCCACAGTGCCCCCTAGCGCCACCCTGGGGCCAGCCCCGCCTGCCAGGGGAGAGCGCCCCCTGCTGAGCCCCCCGCCCCGCTCCCTGCCCCACAGCGCCCCCTAGTGGGCTGCTTCTGTGTTCTGTCCTCTGCCAGCCCTTGGCCGGGGGAGCCGCAGCCCCCAGTTAATTGGATTGTGGCAGGAAGGGAGAAAAGCCGCTTTGGGAGTCTGGGGCAGCTACGTAAGGGGATCAGAGAGGGCGGGGGAGAACATCCCCCCCGCCCTGCCAGTGCCCCTCATGCCCGCCCCACAGCCCCCCCCAGTCCAGCCCCTCCTGCCCCACCGGTGCCCCACACTCCTGACCCGCGGCCCCTGCCAGCCCAGCCCTGCCCCGCCAGCCTGTCCTAAATGCCTGTTGGGATGTTGTGAATGCAACACATCCAAAAGCCATTAGCGGGATGCAGCGAAACAACACCCCAAAACTGGGCTGGAATGACCCATCATTTGTCCCCTGAAAACAAGCCCCTGCAAATTCCAAGCTGTTCCCCAAGGCCCCCCCGGATCACATGCCTCCCCCTCCGGCCCCCCTCTGTACCCCAACATTTCCAGCCTTCACCTCCACAGCCCCCCAGACCCCACCCTGAAACCATTTGCCCTTCAGAACTGAATGCCCCAAAGGTTATTCCACCACCCCCTAGGACACCCCCCAAAAATCCTGGATCCCTTGTTTCATAACAACCCCCCAAGTTTTTATCCAGTGCCCTACACTGAACCCCCAAAACGTCCTGGCAGCTCATACAGCACCCTGAAAATGTCATCCCACATCCACCCCCCACTTTCATCCCAGCCCCCGCAGCGCCCCCCCAAAGTTTGCGCCCAGCTAGATCCCCTCAACCGTTCCGACATCTTCTCCCCTCAAGTCCAAATGTCACCCCCCAAATCGAGCCCCAGGCCAAGCTGCCCCCCCAGCCCCCCAGAAACCCCACAAACTTCTCCTTGGGTCTGAGATGCCAGGGTAGAAATCCCCACCCCCACCCCAGCCAGGATCTCTGCCCCCCATAACTGGGGTCTGACCCCCACCCCCGTTATAAATACCTCGCCATGGGGCAGATGGAAGCTGCGCAGGGAGGGGCGGCTGAGGGGCGCGGGGGTCATGCATGGGGGTGGGGGGGAGGGAGGGATACAGAGCTAGAAAGAGACACACACACCCAATATTCACACAGAGCTAGACACACACTCAGAGATGCATAAATTAGACACACACACAATGTATAGACACAGCTGTGTACACCCAGCTACCCCCCCACACACACACACACACTATGTATACACCCAGCTACACACACACACTCTACACACACTATATAATGGAGATATCCCATCTCCTAGAACTGGAAGGGACCTTGAAAGGTCATCAAGTCCAGCCCCCTGCCTTCACTAGCAGGACCAAGTACTGATTTTGCCCCAGATCCCCAAGTGGCCCCCTCAAGGATTGAACTCACAACACCCTGGGTTTAGCAGGCCAATGCTCAAACCACTGAGCTATCCCTCCCCCACTATGTATACACCCAGCTACATACACACACACAATGTACACCCACACACTATGTCTACACCCAGCTACACACACACACCGCCTCACCAGACACTCCCCAGTGAACCTCTTGCCCTAGTCCTGCTCCACCTCCTTCTGTCGGGATTTCCACATACGCCCCCAACCCGACACACTGCCCCCTAGAGGCCGGGCGAGACTCACCCCTCACATGTGGCCAGAGAGGCTCCAGGCAGAGCTGGGCGGGGGGGGAATCTCGCTGCCTTCCAGCCCCCCCACCTTCCCCAGCTCCGACCCCCCAGCCCCCACTCCCCTTCCAGAGCCAGGGAGAGAACCCAGGAGTCCTGGCTCCCAGCCCCCCCCCCGCTCTAACCCACCAGCCCCCACTCCCTTCCCAGAGCTGGGGAGAGAACCCAGGAGTCCTGGCTCCCAGCCTCCCCTGCTCTAACCCACCAGCCCCCACTCCCCTTCCAGAGCCGGGGAGAGAACCCAGGAGTCCTGGCTCCCAGCCCCCCCCCCCCCCCCGCTCTAACCCAGCAGCCCCTACTCCCCTCCCAGAGCCGGGGAGAGATCCCAGGAGTCCTGGCTCCCAGCCCCCCCTGCTCTAACCCACCAGCCCTCACTCCCCTCCCAGAGCCGGGGAGAGAACCCAGGAGTCCTGGCTCCCAGCCCCCCACCTGCTCTAACCCACCAGCCCCCACTCCCCTCCCAGAGCCGGGGAGAGAACCCAGGAGTCCTGGCTCCCAGCCCCCCCTGCTCTAACCCACCAGCCCCCACTCCCCTCCCAGAGCCGGGGAGAGAACCCAGGAGTCCTGGCTCCCAGCCCCCCCTGCTCTAACCCACCAGCCCCCACTCCCTTCCCAGAGCCGGGGAGAGAACCCAAAAAGAACAGGAGTACTTGTGGCACCTTAGAGACTAACACATTTATTAGAGCATAAGCTTTCGTGGACTACAGCCCACTTCTTCGGATGCATAGTCCACGAAAGCTTATGCTCTAATAGATTTGTTAGTCTCTAAGGTGCCACAAGTACTCCTGTTCTTTTTGCGGATACAGACTAACACGGCTGCTACTCTGAAACCGGAGAGAACCCAGGCGTCCTTGTTGCTGATTTTCTCCTGGTGACTAGTAAATTGTGCTCTGTCTGTGTGTGTGAAGTATCCCTCCACAAACATGTGAGTGTGCGCACATACACACACAAAACACACTGGCACCCTCAGATACACCCACGGACACCGACACTGTGATACACTCGGACACAGAGTGACACAGACATTCCCTAATACACACACACTGAGCTACACATGGACACACACAGAACACACCCAGCTCTTTATGACATACCTCTGACACACACACACACTAAGATACACAACTGACCACACACTATCAAACACCCACATTAAGATACATACTGACACACTAAGATACACATAATGCCACACCTCTCTCTCTCTCACACACACACACAGCTACACACTCACACGTTGAAACAGACACACACAAGGATCTGCTAATACACACTCAGTGACTGTCACACACACACAGGCAGAGTCAGGCACATGCTAAAACTGACACACAGAACCCAGTGTGACACACACACACACACATTAAGAAACACACAGACATGGACTCAAAAATGCACAGCCGCACACACTGTGTTGACACACACACTTAGACACAGTAAGATACACATTGACACATACACCCCCTATGATAGACACACTGACAACCCCAACACACACCCAGGCACATCACACACACACACACACACACAGATACACACACAGACCAACACTTACACACTGATCCATGAACACATGCACAGAGAGAGACTGACAAACGCACATCCGGACACACACTGACACTCACACACACACAGACCCACTAACACACTCACAGAGAGCTAGTGGTATGCACACACTGACACCCACACACACACTGACACACACAGACACACACTGACCCACCCACGCTGAAACAGACACACAGATCTGCCAACACACACACACACATTGACACACTCACAGGGTGCTAGTGATATGCACACCCTGACACACCGTCTCTCTCACACACACACTGATACACTCAGACACACACAAACAGAAACACACACAGATCCACTGACATTCACACACACAGCAGGCACAAGAAGTCATTCTTCCGCTCTACTCTGCTCTGGTTAGGCCTCAGCTGGAGTATTGTGTCCAGTTCTGGGCGCCGCATTTCAAGAAAGATGTGGAGAAATTGGAGAGGGTCCAGAGAAGAGCAACAAGAATGATTAAAGGTCTTGAGAACATGACCTATGAAGGAAGGCTGAAAGAACTGGGTTTGTTTAGTTTGGAAAAGAGAAGACTGAGAGGGGACATGATAGCAGTTTTCAGGTATCTAAAAGGGTGTCATAAGGAGGAGGGAGAGAACTTGTTCACCTTAGCCTCTAAGGATAGAACAAGAAGCAATGGGTTTAAACTGCAGCAAGGGAGGTCTAGGTTGGACATTAGGAAAAAGTTCCTAACTGTCAGGGTGGTTAAACACTGGAACAAATTGCCTAGGGAGGTTGTGGAATCTCCGTCTCTGGAGATATTTCAGAGTAGGTTAGATAAATGTCTATCAGGGATGGTCTAGACGGTATTTGGTCCTGCCATGCGGGCAGGGGACTGGACTCGATGACCTCTCGAGGTCCCTTCCAGTCCTAGAATCTATGAATCTATGAATCTAAGCAACACCTAGATTCACTCACACACACCCAGGGAACGACACACCCAGATCCACTGATGCACACTCTCATAGAGCCAGTGACACTCCCTGACACACACACAGCTAGTGATACGCAGACCCTCACCCACACAAACTGACACACACACAGAGTGACATACATAGATCCACTCTTACACCCCCCCGATCCACTAACACACACACACACACACAGCGACACACACACATAGAGACACCCAGATCCACTAACACCCACTCCCAGAGAGCCAGCTCCCCCCAAACACACCTGCACAGAGAGCGACACACCCAGATCCATTCACACACACACTCACAGAATGACACAAATCCACTCACACACACACACACACACACACACTGACACAGCGACATACCCAGATCCATTCAGACCCACACAGACACATACACACAGAGCGACACACCCAGATCCACACACACACACACACAGAGCAACACACCCAGATACACACACAGAGCGACACACAGAGCGACACACCCAGACCCACACACACACATAGAGCGACACACCCAGATACACACACACACACAGAGCGACACAGAGATCCTCTCACACACACAGCGACACACCCAGATCCACTGACACACACACACACAGTGACATACCCAGATCCATTCAGACCCACACATACACACCCATCCACCCACACACACAGAGCGACACACCCCGACCCACTGAGATACCCACTGCCCCAGAGCCAGCGCCCCCCCGTCCCTGACACACTCGCCGACGGGGGAGGAGTGGGGGGCGGGGGTGAGGGGGGCTGGGCCGGTGCCCCCTTGTGCTGGCCGGGCGCCCCCCGCCCCCCTTCCTACCTTCATGGGGGAGACGTGGGAGTGGGACACGTAGCCGTGGACGTTCTCGATCTGGGACAGGTTCTTCTCCGAGACGTGCACCAGCTCGGGGGCCTTTACCTGGTTGGGGAGATGCGCCGGGCTCTGCTCCAGGGGCGGGCTGTCCTCATCTTGGTAGCGATATTTCTGGGGGGCGACAAGCATGCCATGAGCGCCCCCTGCTGGGCCCTCTGCCCCCCGGTGCCCCCTGTTGGGCCCCCTCTGCCCCCCGGCACCCTGCTGGGCCCCCTCTGCCCCACAGCACCCTGCTGGGCCCTCTCTGCCCCCTGGCAGCCCCCCTCTGCCCCCCGGCAGCCCCTGCTGGGCCCCTCTGCCCCCCAGTGCCCCCTGGCAGCCCCCTCAGGTCCATGGCATCTTCTGCTGGCCCCCTTCTGTCCCTCTCTGCCCCGCGGCACTCCCTGCTGGCCACCTTCTGCCCTGCCGCACCCTCTGCCAGCCCCCTTCTTCCCCACGGTGCCCCGTTCTGCCCCCCTCTGCCCCACGGCCACCCCTGCTGGCCCCCTTCTGCCCTGCTGCACCCTCTGTCAGTCCCCTTCTTCCCCACGGTGCCCCCTTCTGTCCTCCTCTGCCCCATGGCGCTCCCTGCTGGCCACCTTCTGCTCCGCTCTACATGTCGCCCCCTGCTGGGTGCTCCATTTTGTCCCACTGCATCCCCTGCTGGGCCCCCTCTGCCCCCTGTCCCACAGTGCCCCCTGCTAGGCTTCCTGCCTCCCCACCTTACACTAAAACACCCCTTCCCCTTGGCCCCTCCCTGGCCCCCCAAATCGCCTGCTCCCCCACCAAGCACCCTTTTACCCCGGGAGGGGGGGTTACACCCCAGTTCTAATTGGCACTGAAAATAGCGGAGTTCAACCACTTTGTTTAGATTCACGATCAGGTGGGGGGCTCCCAATTGTGCCCGGCGCTGCACGGAGTGAGAGACAGCCCAGGCTCCGCACAGCTCCCTGTCTAAGCAGGCGGGATGGGAAACTGAGTCAGGGAGCTGGGGACGTGCCCTTGGTCACACAACAGGCCAGTAGCAGAACGGGGACTGGCACCCCAGAACCAGATATCATTGGCAAAAAAAGTCTTTTGTTGCCCCCCCCCCCAAATTTTTCAATTCCTCTAGCTAAAAAAACTCCCCGCAGCAGAAAGCCAGAAATGTATTCAGGGCTTCCTCGGGTGTCAGCTCGTTATTTTGTTAATTAAGAAGAGGAAAAAAATCATTTGTGTGCTTTTTCATAAGCAAAGCCTCTCACCCCACAACCAACAGGGCAACCCACTTTTAGCGGCGTAGGATTGGGATACAACCCAACCGTCTGCCCCGGCCATCGTTCCCTGCATGTGAAATCGGGGCCAACCTGATGGATTGTCCTCGTCTGAGGACATTGCGTCTCACCATTTTTGGACCATATCGACCTTAAATACTCTGTACAGTAGAGAGCCAGAAATCTGGATCTAGGGTCTCCCTGGAGCGAGCTTGTTATTGGGCTCGTTAACACAAGACGAGAAATATAAATTAACAGAGTGCATCATAACTGAATTCTACCACGCAACGCTTCTCAGATAATACGGGAATCGGCCTGGTATAGGATGCTGAATAGATGGACGGAGTACACTCATCGCTAATTTTTGGAGCCTCAGACAGAGCTATCTCCTTCTGAAATTCCAGCCCCAATAATGTCGACACAAACCAGCGTCCACCATATTAAACCAGAAAACCACACAAGTAGGCCAGCTGACCCCATTTGGCAAGACGCCGTTCACCGCAAAGACCACTTAACGCCAAGAAGTCTGACTCGACACAGAGACCACCCAACACCAACTCCAGAACCAAGACAACTCAACACGAAGAGGACCCAAGGCAAAGACAAGTCAACGGGAAGATGATCGGCCAACAGGGTGGAAGGTTGAATGTACAGGGCTCAAGGAGTCCAATGCTAGTCAACATCTTTGTCAATGATCTGGAGGAAAATGATGGGGAATTCATAGATCCATAGGCCTGAAGAGACCTTTAGATCAGTGGTCCTCAGCGTGGTGCTGGCCGGCAGACAAGCATCCGCCGAAATGACACCAACAAGCAGTGTCATCCAGTGTCATCCAGAGGCGGCGATTTTCGGCGGCGACACCTCTGGATGACGCTGGTTATCGGCGGCGACGCCTATTGATGGGCATTTCGGAGGGTAGTCATCCACCGGCCACGGTCCGCAGTGGCTCGTCGTCTGGCGCCCGCCAGATGAAAAGGGTTGGGGATCACTGAGCTACGGTATCTTCCAGAAAGAGCATCACTGGAAGCCATCAAGGGATGGAGAATCCACCCCTTCCCTTGGGAGTTGGTTCCCCTTGACTGTTAGAAATTAGGGCCTTATTTCCCGTTTGAATTTGTTGGGCTTTCACTTGTAGCCTTGGTTTTAGTTCTACCTGTCTCCACTTGATTCAAGAGCCCTTTGGTACTTTGGATTTTGATCCTGTAATCAAGTCACCCCTCCACTGTTCTTTGGAGAAGCTAAACAGATGGAGCATCTTCAGCGTAAGGCATCTTCTCCAATCCTCTGATCATTTTTTCTGGCTCTTCTTGGCACTCTCTCTAACCTTCTGTGTGGCCAGATTACAACCCCTGTTCTTTGTTTCTGCCCAGCTTGTCCTCCAATCCAGTTCCCTCTGTATAAGGGCCCTCCTCTTTGCTTCCCACCCCACCAGCGATTGGACCATCTGGTGACTCTCCAAGCCAGCATAAGTTGACCCAACACAAAGACCACCCAACACAATGACCCAATACGAAGATGTCCCAAAGCAACACTGACTCAGAGCAAAGACCAGCCAGCACAAAGATCTAATGGAAAGATCACCCAACGCAAAGACCCAATGACCCATTACAGAGGTAACTGGGTGCAAAGACCCAATATATATATGACCCAAAATGTCCTGCCTAAAAACTCCTTTCAGAGTTTTTGACAAACTGTTTCCCCGTCTCCCCTGTGAAGCGTCCTTGCTTCTCATGGGAAAGTTCAATGTTTTATCGAAAATCCTGTGACGGAGCAGGGAGCGGGGCAGGGAGCGGGGCGGATTTGACTGGGAATGTTGCAGGGGGGTTACATTGGGGGTGGGGGGCTTCCCTTGAAGGAAGCTACCTGAGCTGTAACCTGAGCCAGGAGGGGGGGTGGGAGAAATGACACCTTCGGCCGGGGAGACTGGACAAAGGAGAGGAGGAGCAGAGGGGAGGGGGAAGAAAACGGCTGGAGGGATTTGGGAGTTTCAGTTTGGGCTGGGTGGTGCAACACAGGGAACCCCAAGCTGGGGTCTAAGCTCCCTGAACCCCCCCAGAAGGACTTGATTGAGGGGTTCTGGTCGTACCTACACGCTCTGCTTGGGACTGTGTTCCTGTCATCTAATAAACCTTCTGCTTTACTGGCTGGCTGAGAGTCACGGTGAATCTCAGGAAGCCGGGGGGGCAGGGTCCTGACTCCCCCACACTCCGTGACAACTGGTGGTAGCGGTGGGATCTACTACACCCCATGGACGGCGCGTCCTGCAGTAAGTGACTGGGGAGCAGTAAAACGAAGGGTGATTGATGGGGACCGGGTGGGCTGAAGAGTCAGAGAGAGACGGTTATTACCCCTGGGAGTGTGTGACCAGCGAGAAGGACTGTTGCAGTAACAGGGTCCCCCGGGGGGATCACAGCGAGTGGTCCCAGGGGCGGAGGAGTCTGCAGCTCGACCCTGGCAGAGAGGTGGTGACCTCGAGAAGGGCTGGCACACTAGGGGTCCCCCTGGGAACTGTGGGGAGCTGTGAGCACACAGGCCGGTGAGTGGCCAGCAGGAAGATGTATGCCAAGCGGCTTAAGAGTGACCTGGTGGAGCTGTGCAAGCAGAGGGGGCTGTGCATTGGGAGGCTCACCAAAAAACAGCTCATTGCCCGGCTGGAGGCGGAGGATCGCGCGAATGAACTGATCCCTGTGTCTCAGGGAAGCAGCCTGGCAAATGCAGCGCAGGCACCAGTGTCTGTCCCAGCTGGGAGTGGTCAGCCGGCTGCTGAGGGCTTCCCGAGACCCCTCCTTCCTATGCCTAGGGGAAGGGTGGGGAGGAGCCCAGCAAATACCGAGGGCACCGTGACCCCCCCGGCCAGCAGGGGATCCTCCCGGCGACGGCGTCCGTGGAGCGGAAGCGGCTGGAATGGGACAAAAAGCTAAAACTGAGAGAGCTGGAGGATCGTGAGAAACAGAGACAGCATGAACGGGAGGAAAAAGAGAGGCAGAGGCAGCATGAACTGGAGCTGGCGAGGCTGAGGGGCAGCGAGTCCCCGGCTGCGGTGAGTGAGGGGGGACCCAGGACTGCACGGAGCTTTGATAAGTGCATCCTGGCCCCACACAAGGAGGGGGAGGACATGGATGACTTCCTGGATGCCTTTGAGACGGCCTGCGAGCTGCACCGGGTTGATCCCGCGGACAGACTCCGGGTCCTTACCCCCTTACTGGACCCCAAATCCGTGGCATTGTACCGCCAACTGGAAGAGGCGGAGAAAGGGGACTACGAACTATTCAAAAAGGCCCTGCTACATGAGTTTGGGCTGACTCCTGAGATGTACCGGGAAAGGTTCCGGAGTCAGGATAAAACCCCTGAGATCTCATATCTGCAACTAGCCGTCCGCATGGAGGGATACGCCAGCAAGTGGGCAGATGGGGCCCAGACGAAGGAGGACCTGATTAAACTGCTGGTACTGGAGCAACTGTATGAGCGGTGCCCATCCGACCTGAGGCTGTGGTTGGTGGACAGAAAGCCAGAGAACCCGCGACACGCCGGGCAGCTGGCTGATGAGTTTGTGAAGAGCCGGTCAGGGGGTGGCAGGGAGGAGTCCCAAAGGAACAGGCCCACCGTGATGCAGAGAGAGAGAGTCACCCAGGGACCTCCCAAAGGGGGAATATGGGGAATCCCTTCCCAAGGGGAATGCCCAGTGTCAGGGACAACCGACCGGCTCGAAGGGACCCACGGGACATGAGCTACTATTACTGCGGCCAAAGAGGCCACATTCGGGCCCAGTGCCCCAAGCTCAAGGACAGACTGAGCAGACCGAACCCGCACCGGGTTAACTTGGTAGAGGCCCAGACGGACGAGGGGCAGGCTTCCCAGGCAAGGGGGGCTGGCAGCTTATCAACTGCTCAAGAGAGAGAAGGGCCCCAGGCCAGCTTCTCTGGGGGGCCAGATGCTCCGGACTCAAAGTTCTCCGTTTACAGGGTGGGCGCGGGGCTGTCCCTGCGGAGCGAGTGCCTTGTTCCCCTGGAGGTGGATGGGAGGAAAGTTTATGGATACTGGGACACGGGCGCTGAGGTGACGCTGGCCCGGCCCGAGGTGGTAGCTCCCAATCAGGTGATGCCCAACACCTTCCTGACCCTGACAGGGGTGGGCGGAACCCCATTCAAGGTGCCCGTGGCGAGGAGGGCCCCAAGGATGTGGGAGTGCACCACCATTTGCCCACTGAGGTGTTGATGGGGGGGACCTAGAGGACTGGCCAAGAAACCCCCAGAACACCTTAGTCGTGACCTGGAGCCAGAGCCGGTGAGGGGCACTATGCCCTGACCTCGGGAAGGATGTCACACCGGAGGCACAGAACCCTACCCTGGTGGGGAGGGAACACCCAAGGACAAGACTCAGGGGGGCTGTGGCTTCCGACCCAGCCAACAAGAGGGAGCAGATCCCCATCCCTTCCCCAGCTGCCGAGTTCCAGGCCAAGGTGCAGAAAGATCCCTCCTTGCGGAAGCCAAGGGACCTGGCTGACCTCAGTGCGGTACAGACCATGGGGAGAGGTGGCCGGAAAAGGTTCCTGTGGGAAAAGAGGTTCCTATACCGAGAATGGGCTCCCCCGGGGAAGTGGAGTCGTGGGGGATCAGGAGGCAGCTGGTGGTTCCCCAGAAGTTTCGCCACAAGCTACTGTACCTGGCCCATGACATCCCTCTCGCAGGGCACCAGGGGATCCGGCGCACCAGGCAGAGGCTGCTGCAGAACTTTTACTGGCCTGGGGTCTTTACCAACGTCCAACAGTACTGCCGATCCTGTGACCCCTGCCAGAGGGTGGGGAAGGCCCGGGACAAGGGGAAAGCAGCTTTGAGACCTTTGCCCATCATGGAGGAGCCTTTCCAGAAGGTGGCCATGGACATAGTGGGGCCTCTCAGCAAGACGACCCGGTCAGGAAAGAAATACATTCTGGTGGTGGTAGATTTCGCCACCCGCTACCCCGAGGCAGTGCCCTTATCGTCCGTTGAAGCCAGACAAGGTGGTCTGGACCGAGGAGTGCCAGGAGGCTTTCCGGGCGCTGAAGGAGGCTCTGGTCAGTGGCCCAGTTCTGGCAAACCCAGACTTTGACAAGCCCTTTATGGTGTTCACCGACGCCTCAGACACGGGACTGGGGGCGGTGTTAATGCAGGAGGATGAAAAGGGGGAGAGACACCCCATCGTGTACCTGAGCAAGAAGTTGCTACCCCGGGAGCAGAACTACGCGGCCATCGAGAAGGAATGCCTGGCCATGGTGTGGGCCCTTAAGAAACTGGAGCCATCTCAGGAAGGGGGGCGCAGGACCCTGACTCCCCCACATTGCATGACAAAACCCAATGCCCAAAATCTGAAAACATTGGGGTGGGGGGGAAATTCTCCCTGGAAATGCTGCCAGAGAAGCTCATGAGAGTTGACGTTCAGGTGCTGATTCTGGAGTTCCCCAATTGGGCTATTTCTCCCATGATGCACCACAGTCAGGGACTCCCATGGTGGCACGGGAAGAGGGGGGGTGGAAACGCGGTGCATTATGGAAGATGTATCCAGCCAGGGAGGAGGGGCTATAGAGGAGCATGAGTCATGTCATCAACCGCTCCCAGGAAGCATTTCTGAATTAAAATAGTTTGGGGTTTGGCCAAGATTTTTTCAGCGTGAAATCAGGGCCCCAATGCAGTACACAGACCCCAGGCCCCTCCACTGATTGGGCCTCCAAATTGACCCTAATTGTGAGCTCCACAGTGAAAAGTGAGTGAACGTTCACGAGGTGTCACAACAACAAATGTTGATTGGAAAATGGGTGCCACAGGGAGACCGAAAATGGAATTAATCCGAACACAAAGACCCCCCGATAAAGACTCTGGTAAGGTCATGCCTGATGAACAAGAGAAGCATGGGACCCCAAATCAACGGACCACAACTGATTTGTTGAAAATTACGCCTAATTGGCAGGCAGGATAATGAAGGCTTGGGTGATTCCACCCAGCCCGCCCGTTAGGGTTCTTAAAAGAAAAGACTTTGGGGGAGAAATTAGCAGAAGCAGCAGCTGTCTGCCGACAACCACTGCAGCAAACTTCACCATCCTGGCTGCCAACCCCACCATCTCCCGGGACCCATAACACCGTTGGGCTTGCGAGATCAAAGTGAAGAAAACCATACAAACAGACTACCTGACCCCATTCCCCAAGCTGCAACCCAACAAAAAGATGACCCGACACAAAGGCGACCTAACGCAAGGACAACCCAACGCAGAGACCCAACATAAGGATGACCCAACACAGAGACAAACCAATGCGAAGACGACCCAACACAAAAACAACCCAACACAAAGACCCAATGCAAAGATGACCCAACATAAGGATGGCCCAACACAAAGACAAAGCAATGCAAAGACAACCCAACACAAAGATGACCCAATGCAAGGACGACCCAACGCAAAGACAACCCAACACAAGGACCCAACATAAGCATGATTCAACACAGAGACAACCCAATGTGAAGAAGACCCAACACAAAAATGACTCAACACAAAGACCCAATGCAAAGACGGTGCAACACAAAAATGACCCAATGCAAAGTTCCAAAACAAAGATGACCCAACACAGAGATGACCCAACACAACCCCTACTGACTCCTGGGTTCCCAGGATCTACCCATAGCACCATTAGGCCTGCAAGATCAGAGGGAAAAAACAACACAAACATACTAGCCGACCCCATTCCCCAAGTTGCCACTTAAGGCAAAGACCACCCGAGGCAAACAACCAACGCCACAGGTGGTGACTTTCTAATGTGCTGGGGGTAGTGTTCTCGTGGCTCTGCCCCAGGCCCCGCCTCTACTCCACCCCTTCGACCCCACCCTGCCTCTTCCCATCCCTGACCCGCCTCTTCCTGCCCCATTACGTCCCCTCCCCTGAGCACACCCCGTCCCCGCTCCTCCCATTCCACCCCAGCGTCTCCTGCACACTGTGGAACAGCTGATCCACAGCGGGTGGGAGGCGCTGAGGGGGTGGGAAGCTGATGGGGGGCTGCCGGTGGGTGCTCGGCACCCACCTTTTTCCCCCCATGGTTTCTCCAGGGGTGGAGCACCCACAAAGTCAGCGCCTATGCCCAACACAACACATTGTCCTGATCCTGAGGTGTCCTGACCCAACCGGGCCAAGAGAGGGACCCAAAAGGAACGAACAGAACAGGGAATCATCAAGTGATCCATCCCCTGTCGCCCATTCCCCGCGTCTGGCAAACAGAGGTAGGGACACCATCCCTGCCCAGCCTGGCTAATAGCCATCGATGGATCTGTCCTCCATGAATTTATCTAGTCCTTTTTTGACCCCAGTTCTAGTCTTGGCCTTCACAACATCCTCTGGTGAGGAGTTCCCCAGGTTGACTGTGCGTTGTGTGAAAAAAAAGACTTCCTTTTGTGTGTTTAATCCCAAGTGAGAGGCCTTTTCTCTCCCCCTCCTGTGCGTGTTTGTCTTGTTTTGGCCTTGCAGGAAACAGGACCGGACTTTAGCTCCAAGCCAGCTCAATCTTCTGCGTTTTCCCCCCAAAAGGACAGTTATTACTATCTTTAATCCCAGCTAAAAGACGGTCAGACAAGAGATTTTTTTCCGGCTAAAGGGACAGGGAACATGGGATGTCCGTAAAATTAAAGCTTTACTTAATCCTCGACCTTGCCAGTGTTTCAGCTGGTTCCCTGGCTGGTGAATAAGGGGGTTTATCGGGGCGTTTGCCGTGGGACAAGGCAGGCTGGGGTTTCTGGACGCCCAAAGTGTCTGTCCAGCTGTTTAGTGGTGGACAGTTTGGGAGTCACCTTAACCGCTTTGGCTCTTCGGGGCCACCCAAACAAATGCCACCAATTCCCAGCTTATGGGGCTGGGCGCTGCACAGACCCAAGGGAAGCAACAGGATAATGACACAAAGGGCTGGAGGGAAACCGAGGCAGGGAGGCGGGCCACATCGAAGGGCACACAGCCGGGCAGGGCAGAACCGGGAATTGGATTTCGAGAGAACCCAGAAGTCCCGGCTCCCAGCCCCTCACCCTGCTCTAACCTACCAGCCCCCACTCCCCTCCCATAATACCCCAATACAGATGCAGCCCCGCTTCACACTCCGGCTTCGATCTGCTGCCAGGACAGACCGAGAAGGAGAGAAACACCAGAAGGGAATGATGGGAAGGGGGCTGCAGGTCGGGAGTGAGGGGCAC
Source organism: Graptemys geographica (assembly GCA_037349215.1). Classification (NCBI taxonomy): domain Eukaryota; kingdom Metazoa; phylum Chordata; order Testudines; family Emydidae; genus Graptemys; species Graptemys geographica. The sequence goes on along the minus strand of JBAIFT010000135.1, from coordinate 223,976 downwards.
CGGCAGAGCTGGGGGGTCCGGGGCAGGGATAGCAGGGTCTTCCCCGCTCCCCCCCCTCCCCCGCCGTTGGCCTGCCCCGTGTGCTTCCCACCCAGCTTCGCTGGTCTCAGTGGATTAATTCCCTTAATCCCCGACGCGCAGGCCTCCAGGACAGGCTAAGGACACAGAAGCCAAGACTGAACACGGCTTAGAAACTGCCCTGCCCCCTAACCCAGCCCCACAGAGCCTTCCAGCCTGCATAGCCCCCTAACCCAGCCCCACAGAGCCCCCTAACCCAGCCCCACAGAGCCTTCCAGCCCAGCCCCCACAGCCCAATCCCCTAATGCAGATCCCACAACCCCTCTCCTCCAGCCCCACAGAGCCCTCCAGCCCCCAACCTAGCCCTCCAGATCCCTCCAACCTGGCAGAGGTGTGTGTGTGAGGAGGGGGGGTCAAATTCAATTTCCAGACAGTATCCAGAATCTGACCCCAGTGACTTTCCTAAAAAAACACCGCTCGGCCGGTACCGGAGCCCCAGCCAGACCATCACCAGAACCGCCGCTCAGCCGGTACCGGAACCCCAGCCAGACCAGTGCCAGAACCGCCGCTCGGCCGGTACCCTGAGCCCCAGCCAGACCATCACCAGAACCGCCGCTCGGCCGGTACCGGAACCCCAGCCAGACCAGTGCCAGAACCACCGCTCGGCCGGTACCGGAGCCCCAGCCAGACCATCACCAGAATCGCCACCCAGAGCCCCAGCCAGACCGGTACCAGAACCAGAACCGCGGCTCAGCCGGTACCGGTGCCCCAGCCAGACCGGTACCAGAACCAGAACCGCTGCTTGGCTGGTACCAGAGCCCCAGCCAGACCGGTACCAGAACCGCCGCTGAGCCAGTACCAATACCCCAGCCGAACCAGTGCCAGAAACACCACTCGGCCGGTACCGGTGCCCCAGCCGGACCGGTACCAGAACCAGAACCGCTGCTTGGCTGGTACCGGTGCCCCAGCCAGACCGGTACCAGAACCAGAACCGCGGCTCAGCCGGTACCGGTGCCCCAGCCAGACCGGTACCAGAACCAGAACCGCGGCTCAGCCGGTACCGGTGCCCCAGCCGGACCGGTACCAGAACTGCCGCTCGGCCGGTACCAGCGTCCCAACCAAACTGCCACTATCAACGCTACTAACGTGGTACCAGCCCCGGGCCCCGAGCCATCCCCGCCCCGAGCCGCCCCAGCGCCAGCCCCCCAGACTGCAGGGCCAGCCCAGAACCAGAACCCACCCGGATCAGAACCGGGGCCCTCAGCACATTCCCCCCCCCCCCCCCGCCAGGGACCCATGTCCACCCCGTCTCCTTCCCCACCCCCAGGCTCACACTCCCCCCCTCGAACTCCCCTGTCTTCCAGCCCCCACCCACTCAAACCTTTCCCCCCCCCGATTCCAATTCACCCCCTCCCCCCCCCCCCGGTCCCCAGCTCGGTCCCCTTCCCTTCCAATCCACTGCCCCCCCCACTGGGTTTCACCCCCCCCGACCCATCACATCCCCCTTAGTCTGCCCACGGCCCCTCCCCCGCCCCAAATTCCCCCCCCCGCGGTACCTTGCACCCAAACATCAGGGACAGGGTCCGGTTGCTGCAAATGACTTTGCACTGGCACATGACGGGGGGGAAGCAGCCCAGCTTCCTGAAGGGGGGGGACACGCCGTTCAGCCCCATGGCTCCCCCCCCCAGCTCCGCGGCGCCCCCTACCGGCCCCTCCCCCCCACGCCGGTGCGGGGCGGCCCCCCCCGCATCCCTCCGCCGCCCCCCCCCCCACACCGCGCTAGCTCCTTCCTCCGGGCTCCGAGTCTCTGGTCCGTGCCCTTCGAGTGATCTTCCCCCTCCGGCCGGTCCTCCCCCCGAGCCCAGCCCTCCCCCTTCATCCTCCCCCCTCCCTCCCCCCTCTCCCTCAGCCCTCCCCCCTCCTGCTTCCCTCCCTCTCCCAGCCCTCCTCCTTCCCTCCCCCCCAGCCTCCTCTGTCCTTCCTTCTCCTCCTCCTCCTTCCCTCCCCCTCCCCCCAACCTCCCCCTCCTCCTTCCATCCCTTCCTCCTGCCCCCCAGCCCTCCTCGGCCCGGCCCTCCCCCCTCATCCCTCCTCGGTCCAGCCCTCCTCCATTCCTCCCCCTCCCCTCACTTCCTCCCCCTTCTCCTCCTTCCCTCCCCCTAGCCCTCCGTCCTTCCCTCCCCTTCCCCTTCTCGGCCCAGCCCTCCCCGTCCCTTCCTCCTTCTCCCTCCCCACCAGCCCTCCTCGGTCGAGCCATCCCCCCTGCCCTCCTCCATTCCTCCCCCTCCCATCACTTCCTCCTCCCTCCCCCAGCCCTCCTCGGTCCTTCCTTCCCTCCTCCTTCATCCCTCCCTCCCCCAGCCCTCCCCCCTCTTCCTTCTCTCCCTCTCCCCTCACTTCCTCGTTCCCCCTCCCTCCCTTCCTCCTCCCCCCCAGCCCTCCTCGGTCCAGTCCTCCCTCCCCCCACTCCGCTCCCCTCCTCTCCTCCTTCCCTCCCTCTCCCCTCACTTCCTCCTTCCTTCCCCCTCCCCTCAATTCCTCCTTCCTTCCTTCCCACCCCCTATCCATCCCACCCCTCCCTTCCCTCCCCCTCCACTTCCCCTCACTTCCTCCCTCCTTCCCTTCACTCATTTCCACCTTCCATCCCTCCCCCCCACATCCCTCCCCATCCATCCCTCCCCCCGACTCATTCCCCTCCAACCCCCCAGGGCGGGGATTGGCTGGGGGGGGGGCGGGGAATGGGGCAGGGGCCTGTCCCCTCTAGGGGGCGCCGGCTCCCCTCCGGCCCCAGGGCAGGGACTGGCTGGCTCAGGGGGGCGGGGAATGGGGCAGGGGCCTGTCCCCTCTAGGGGGCGCCGGCTCCCCTCCGGCCCCAGGGCAGGGACTGGCTGGCTCAGGGGGGCGGGGAATGGGGCAGGGGCCTGTCCCCTCTAGGGGGCGCCGGCTCCCCTCCGGCCCCAGGGCAGGGACTGGCTGGCTCAGGGGGGCGGGGAATGGGGCAGGGGCCTGTCCCCTCTAGGGGGCGCCAGCTCCCACCCGGCCCCAGGGCAGGGACTGGCTGGCTCAGGGGGGCGGGGAATGGGGCAGGGGCCTGTCCCCTCTAGGGGGCGCCGGCTCCCCTCCGGCCCCAGGGCGGGGACTGGCTGGCTCAGGGGGGCGGGGAATGGGGCAGGGGCCTGTCCCCTCTAGGGGGCGCCGGCTCCCCTCCGGCCCCAGGGCAGGGACTGGCTGGCTCAGGGGGGCGGGGAATGGGGCAGGGGCCTGTCCCCTCTAGGGGGCGCCGGCTCCCATCCAGCTGGATCTCCCTACACCCGGGGCAGGGGGCAGTTTCAGAGGGTCCTATATCTTCCGGCACCCGAGAGGCCTCCAGCTGCCCGCCCCACCCCATTCCCCTTTGCCCGCCCACGTACCCCCCAGCAGCCAGCGTCCGGCCCCCACCCGCCGCGCCCCACCTCTGGCAGCCCCCAGTTCAATCAGAAATATTTGCAGCACAATAGGATTAGCCGAGCAGATGCCAAATTTCAGTAGGGAGGAAAGAAACGCGGAAGGGTGGCAGTGGAGCGCCCCCTGCAGCACAGCGCCCCCCAAGTGCCAGCCCCCTGCCAGGGGAGAGCGCCCCCTGCTGAGCCCCCCCCCCCCCCGCTCCCTGCCCCACAGCGCCCCCTAGCGCCGCCCTGGGGCCAGCCCCGCCTGCCAGGGGAGAGCGCCCCCTGCTGAGCCCCCCCCCGCCCTGCTCCCTGCCCCACAGCGCCCCCTAGCGCCACCCTGGGGCCAATAAATATCATGGTATTTCTATATCTATACCAACAGACTATGTTTAGTAAATACATAAAAAGACATAATTATGAATCCTTAAAGACGTCTATGAATTACACTTCATGGTCGATAGACAGAGAGAGTGTGGGGGGATAGATAGATAGATAGATAGATAGATAGATAGATAGATAGATAGAGGGGGTGGATGGGGATAGATAGATAGAGGGGGTGGATGGGGATGGATAGATAGAGGGGGTGGATGGGGATGGATAGATAGATAGAGGGGGTGTATGGGGATAGATAGATAGACAGACACCCCCTTCCACACCCAAACTCCCTCCACACCCCCAGCCAGAGCCCACACCCCCTCCCGCACCCCAACCCCCTGACCCAGCCCAGTGAAAGTGGATGAGGGTGGGGGAAAGTGAGCGACGGAGGGAGGATGGAATAGGTGGTGGGCGGGGCCCCAAGGAAGGGGCGGGGCGGGGCAAGGGGTTCGGTTTTGTGGGAGTAGGAAATTGGCAGCCACCCCCACCCTAACCCCACAGTACCCCGCTGCCACATACACAAACAGCATCACGCAAGCTCCCACTCCCACTAAGTCACAGCCACACGCTCACCCAGTCAAAGAATCGAGCCCGTGGTGAGGGTCACCCACCCGTGTGTCTCTCTCTGTCACACACACACCAATATCTCCTGCACACAGAGACGACATATGTACACACACCTCGCCACACAATCCCTCACACACAGTGACACAATCCCTTCGGTGTGTGCACACACTGACACAATTCCATCTGCACACACACGCGCCCAACCACAATCCCAGCTACGCACACACTGACATAACCGCCAGTGTGCGCACGCGCACACACACACACACACACAATCTCAGTTACACACACATTGACACAATCCCAGGTGCACACACACACACCCTGCATCACAATCCCATGCACACTCACAAATCTCAGACACACACACACATTCACACCAACACACACCAATACAATCCCAGGTATACACACACCTCATAACACAATCCACCCTGCACACACACACACACACAGAATGTGCATAGACCCCCCCCCCAACCCAGCCCCCCCCCCCCCGAGCAGGGCACACAACATCCACCAGAGGTAGCACCCCCTCAAGTCGTGTCTGGGGGCGCCTGTCCCTGAATGACCCCGTGATCTAGAACCAATGGGTGCTTATCATGGTACCATACTATGCCCCAAAGTCAGGGGGGGTCCCCCTCCCTGGTCTCTCTGGCAACAGGATTAGAACCGGCAACCTATGAATCCATCACCACCCGCCCCTAGAGCCTGACAGAGCCAAAGGAGCCACTCCACTGACTCAGAGACACCCATAATGCACTTGGCAGAGGCAAAACTACCTCTTGGGTTAGCACGCTCACATCTTTCCCTCCCCCTACTCAATTAACTAAACTAATCTAAATTGACTCCATGTGGTCGCTTAAAGGGGGCCAGCTAATTAAACCTGCTTTGTTAACTGGCTACATCAATTCATTCATTAAACGGTTTGTCTACATGGAAAATTAATTCAGATTAACGGAAGGTGGGAAATTAATTCAGATTAACTGGAAAATAGGTATTTAATCCCGATGAACAGACATTAGAAATTGATTATGGATTAATGGAAGATGGGAATTTAATCCAAATTATGAGAAGGTGGGAATTGAATCCATATGAATGGAAGGTGGGGATTGAATCCTTATGAATGGAAGGCAGGAATTGAATCCAGATTAACAGAAAGTGGGAGATAAATCCAGATTAACTGATTGTGGGGATTTAATCTGGATTATCAAATGGTGGGAACTGAGACCTAACTATCAGAGGGTGGGAACTGAATCCATCGGAATGGAAGGTGGGAATTGACTGTGAATGTTCAGAATGTGAGAAGTGAATCCAGATTAAAGGAAGATTGAAATTTGATCCAGATTAATGGAAAGTGTGGATTGAATCCGGACCAATGGCAGGTGATTTAACCCATATTTAACCCATATTGACAGAAAGTGAGAAAATAATATGGATTTTCAGAAAGTGTGACTTTAATCTGGATTAAGACCCACCCATGTGGACAAGACCCCCATGAATTTGGATTAGTATAATTCACTTCCAAAGCAGAGGAATTTCCAAATAGAGGGTCCATCTGAACAGCGACGGTGGACAATTTCCTCCCGTAACCAGGGAGTTAACTAGCACAACCAGAAACAATAAATCATAATCCTGTATTGGGGGAAGCGGTAGACATGGTATACCTTGACTTCAGTAAGGCTTTTGATACAGTCTCCCATGACCTTCTCATAAACAAACTAGGGAAATGCAACCTAGATGGAGCTACTATAAGGTTGGTGCAGAACTGGTTGGAAAACCGTTCCCAGAATGTAGTTATCAGCGGTTCACAGTCATGCTGGAAGGACATGAGTGGGGTCCTGCAGGAATCGGTTCTGGGTCCGGTTCTGTTCAATATCTTCATGATAGAATCATAGAAGATCAGGGTTGGAAGGGACCTCAGGAGGTATCTAGTCCAACCCCCTGCTCAAAGCAGGACCAACCCCCAACTAAATCATCCCAGCCAGGGCTTTGTCAAGCCTGACCTTAAAAACCTCTAAGGAAGGAGACTCCACCACCTCCCTAGGGAACCCATTCCAGTGCTTCACCACCCTCCTAGTGAAACAGTGTTTCCTAATATCCAACCTAGAGATCCTCCACTGCAACTTGTTCTGTCATCAAGGAGTTAGATAATGGCATAGAGAGTACACTTATAAAGTGTGCGGACGATACCAAGCTGGGAGGATGTTTCAAGTGCTTTGGAGGATAGGATGAAAATTCAAAATGATCTGGACAATCTGGAGAAATGGTCTGAAGAAAATAGGATGAAATTCAATACAGACAAATGCAAAATACTCCACTTAAGAAGGAACAATCAGTTGCACACATACACAATGGGAAATGACTGCCTAGGAAGGAGTACTACGGAAAGGGATCTGGGGGTCATAGTGGATCACAAGCAAATTATGAGTCAACAGTGTAACGCTGTCACAAAAAAAGAGAGCATTGTGGGACGTATTAGCAGGAGCGTCGTAAGCAAGACATGGGAAGTAATTCTTCTGCTCTACTCAGCGCTGATTAGGCCTCAACTGGAGTATTGTGTCCAGTTCTGGGCGCCAGAGTTCAGGAAAGATGTGGACAAATTGGAGAAAGCCCAGAGAAGAGCAACAAAAAATGATGGAAGGTCTAGAAAACATGAGCGATGAGGGAAGGTTAAAAAACTCGGGTTTGTTTAGTCTGGAGAAGAGAAGACTGAGAGGGGACATGATCACAGTTTTCAAGTACATAAAAGGTTGTTACAAGGAGGAGGGAAAAATTCATTTTGGGTTGAAAATGAAACAACTCTAAACTTTTGGTGAATCAAAAAGTTGGAGGGGAAAAATCGATTCGCATCCAACGTTCCGCTTTTGAGCCTTTAAAAATTTTTTGCATCGTTTTATACATTTCAAGTGCTTTGGAGAATAGGATGAAAATTCAAAATGATCTGGACAATCTGGAGAAATGGACTGGAGGAGGAGAAAGTAACGCTGAAGCGAAAAACCAGAACATTTAAAAAATGGTACGAAACCCTCTGGTCTTTGCGGAGTGGCTGGCCGAATTTTGCTTGTATGTGTATTTGATTTATACTTTTGCAGATTGGGTAAAATTAATGGATTTACTTGATTTTTTTGCATAATTGTTTATCTATTTATTTGTATTTTAGTTCATGGTTGCCAGTTTTTTTTGCCGAACGATTTTATGTTTGCAGATTTTTTCCTACATTTTATTTATGTATCACTTCTATTTCTGCCAATTTTTTGTTTTTTACTTTTGCAGAATTTTTTATTTACGTTCTTATTTCACTTTGGCAGATATTTATTTCTGCCATTGTATTTTTGCAGATTTTTTTTTAACTTATTTTATTTATTTCATGCTCCTTGGACAGATTTTTTTTGCAGAATTTGTTTTACATTTGCAGGTTCATTTGCTTGTTTCATTGTATTTTTGCAGGTTGATTTTTGCGGCATTTCTGTATATATATTAGGTTTTGTTTATTTTATTTTTGGCAGATTTGTAATGTCATTTTATTTTTGCATTTATTCTGCAGATTTTTGAGAAAAAAAACATTTATATTTTGGCAGGGGTTTGTGTGGTTATTTTTATTTCTTTTCGTTTTGCAGATTTTTCCCCCCTCCCAGAATTTGTATCAAAAGTTGGTTTGTTGTCTTTTGGATGTATTTCTTCCATCCAAAATAATTCAGCAAAATCCAGCCACAAAACTATTCAGTGTCACTCAATCTGTATTTTTCATGGGGAAAAAACCAACCTAAAAGTGCCACTTCGTCAATTAAACGCACATAGCTAAATTTCCAATCAAAATTCGGTTGGGTTGTAAGGGTCATGGTGGATTTGCCATCACAGTCAGTTTTTAAATCATGAGTGAATGGTTTAGGGGGCCTTGGGCACATGACTTATGAGGCGAGGCTGAGGGAACTGGGATTGTTTAGTCTGCAGAAAAGAAGAATGAGGGGGGATTTGATAGCTGCTTTCAACTACCTGAAGGGGGGTTCCAAAGAGGATGGAGCTCGGCTGTTCTCAGTGGTGGCAGATGACAGAACAAGGAGCAATGGTCTCAAGTTACAGTGGGAGAGGTCTAGGTTGGATATTAGGAAACACTATTTCACTAGGAGGGTGGTGAAGCACTGGAATGTGTTACCTAGGGAGGTGGTGGAATCTCCTGCCTTAGAGGTTTTTAAGGTCAGGCTTGACAAAGCCCTGGCTGGGATGATTTAGTTGGGGATTGGTCCTGCTTTGAGCAGGGGGTTGGACTAGATACCTCCTGAGGTCCCTTCCAACCTTGATATTCTATATATATAGATATATATGTTCCATTCTATATGCATCCGAAGAAGTGGGCTGTAGTCCACGAAAGCTTATACTCTAATAAATTTGTTAGTCTCTAAGGTGCCACAAGTACTCCTGTTCTTCTTTTTGTTGATATTCTATGTTTCTGTGATTCCTAAAAGATCAGTTTGAGGAATGAATTCATGGAAGTTTTCCTGTGTTATCCAGGAGCACTGACTTGATCAGAAAGGTCTGTGGAATTTATGACTCGATAAATCAATTTGCATTTTTCCCCCGTGAAAAATTCATTTCTTCCCACCTCCATGCAGGTCCCATTTCAACCCTTGCAAGGGGACAGAATCTAATATTGCAGATTCTTTTCCCCCACAATGGTTTGTTGGTGCGATTCCTTCTTCAGGCAACTCCTAGAGTTTCACTAAGTTGTAACTAGACCCTGCATGTATCAACCACACGTTAACTCGCTGCTTGCAGCGGAAATCACCTTATTCTGTCAAAACTCCCCAGGCGGACGCTCCCCTCCTGAAATCACAATCAATTTTATGTTGCTAGAATTGCTCCACTTTGGAAGTAAAGCAAACAAAGGGGCTAATCTGGATTAATTTCCTCCGTGTAGACAGGGCCGGCTCTAGGATTTTTGCCGCCCCAAGCAAAAACAATTTTGGCCACCCCCCCGCCCCCCGTTTTTTTTCTTACCCCACCCCCGGCCCCGCCTCAACTCTGCCCCTTCCCCAAATCCCCAGCCCTGCCTCCTCCCCCCAGGCTCTCAAGCCTAGGAGGGAGGGAGGGAGGGAGAGAGAGAAGCAGCGCGTGCACCATGGCCACTCGGGGTCTTCCCCTCCCTCCCAGGCTCTCAAACCTGGGAGGGAGGGCGAGCAGTGGCGCGTGAATCAGCTGTTTCGTGCGCCGTGGCGCGCGAGCGGCAGCAGCGGAGGTGAGTTAGGACAGCCGGGGCACATTTTTAGGGGTGGCATGGCCCGCGCCAGAATGCCGCCCCTAATAATGTGCCACCCCAAGCACCAGCTTGTTTTGCTGGTGCCTAGAGCCGGCCCTGCGTGTAGACAAAAAACTGTGGTTCTTTGCAGAAACAACCTTGGCCTTCGAATGTCTAATTTGCGGCATTAGAATCAAATTGGTCATAGATTCTTTGAAGGGGGACCAGATGTCCCAATTTTATAGGGAACCGTCCCGATTTTGGGTTTTTTTTCTTATATAGGCTCCTATTACCCCCCACCCCCTGTCCTGATTTTTCCCATTTGCTGCCTGGTCACCCTAATTCTTTCTGTCCTAGATCTGAAGGCCAGAGAGATCAATAGAGATAACGGGGTCAAACTCCGGACGCCAGGGCTGATGATCTGGGCAAAATTATCTCGCTGGTGTTATACAGGAGGTCAGAGTAAGGGACTAATGATCCGGATAGCTGTGTATCTATTCGCATCAGGAGGAAATCCTATTCCTGTAACTTTCCGTCCAACTTCTCCGGTGGAATAAAGCAACAGAAGAGGTAGAAAAATGTTTCTTTTTTCCCCCCAGGCAAACTTTCTCCCACTTTTGGGCCTGTAATCCCACGGAAAAGAACGGGTAAGAGATCAAGGCAAAATGGGGATTTAAATCCACATTTGGGTAACAAAAAAAAACAACAGATGAAACCCACCCCCCCCATCCCCCCGCAAAGAAATATGTGGAAAATTATTATTATTATTATTTTTGCTCTGGGAAAAAAATTGTTTCCGGTGAAATGGATAAAAATATTTACCGTGGGGAAAATTTTGATCATTCCTACGCCAAAAGAGAGTCTCAGCTCTTAACGCGCACACACCGATTGGAAGAGGTAAATAAATATTGTGAACCCACTACTCCCCCCACAGGTGACTCCCAGCCCCACCACTGCTCTAACCACCAGCCCCCACTCCCCTCCCAGAGCCAGGGAGAGAACCCAGGCGTCCTGGCTCCCAGCCCACCCTGCTCTGACCCACCAGCCCCCACTCCCCTCCAAGAGCCGGGGCGAGAACCCAGGCGTCCTGGCTCCCAGCCCACCCTGCTCTGACCCACCAGCCCCCACTCCCCTCCAAGAGCCGGGGCGAGAACCCAGGAGTCCTGGCTCCCGGCCCCACCCCTGCTCTAACCCCCCCAGCCCCCACTTCCCTCCTAGAGCCGGGGAGAGAACCCAGGAGTCCTGGCTCCCGGCCCCACCCCTACTCTAACCCCCCAGTCCCCACTCCCCTCCCAAAGCCGGGGAGAGAACCCAGGACTCCTGGCTCCCAGCCCCCCTGCTCTAACCACCAGCCCCTACTCCCCTGCCAGAGCCGGGGAGAGAACCCAGCCATCCGGCCTCCCAGCCCCCACTCTTCTAACCCACCAGCCCCCACTCCCCTCCCAGAGCTGGGGAGAGAACCCAGGAGTCCTGGCTCCCAGCCCCCCTGCTCTAACCCACCAGGCCCCGCTCCCCTCCCAGAGCCGGGGAGAGAACCCAGGAGTCCTGGCTCCCAGGCCCCCCTCTTCTAACCCACCAGCCCACACTCCCCACCCAGAGCAGGGGAGAGAATCAAGGAGTCCTGGCTCCCAGCCCCCCAGCTCTAACCCACCAGCCCCCACTCCCCTCCCAGAGCCGGGAAGGGAACCCAGGAGTCCTGACTCCCAGCCCCCTAGCTCTAACCCACCAGCCCCCACTCCCCTCCCAGAGCCGGGAAGGGAACCCAGGAGTCCTCCTGGCTCCCAGCCCCCCCTGCTCCAACCCACTACTCCCCACAGGTGAGGGATTGAAAAGGCGAAAGATGCAAAGGCTGAACAACATAAGGAGACTAGGAGCCTGTCTTTGCCCTGTTTGCTTTGTGAATCTACGTTCTGGCAGAAGGACTTCAAAGCAAGCAGGCCAGGAATACTTAGAGACTACCCGAGCAAACCTGGCATCTGGGCCACCCTGAAAATTGACACAGTTGCGTTTGCGATGACCTCCACATTCCCTTAGTGTTTCCAGAGCAGCACTTAGATGCAACAGACTCCATCCCTGCCCTATAAAACAAGCCCAGAAGCCCTATGAGCTAAATGAATCGAGTTCAGAAGCCCAACCTCATAAGTTAATTGTTACTTGTAGATCAGTTAGAATCATAGAAGATCAGGGTTGAAAGGGACCTCAGGAGGTATCTAGTCCAACCCCCTGCTCAAAGCAGGACCAATTCCCAACTAAATCATCCCAGCCAGGGCTTTGTCAAGCCGGGCCTTAAAAACCTCTAAGGAAGGAGATTCCACCACCTCCCTAGGGTGCTCATTTCTCAAAGTCCCAAAATGGTTTTTGAAATAAGTGGGACACAACTCTGGGTCCATTTCGCAGCTGTAAGAATTCCACCTCGAGAAAGGCCGCTCTCCTTTCAGAAATATTCGCAATAATACACAGGAGAATTCAATAATAAATAGGCAGGCTCATAAGCCAATAGACTGCAAGAATTTTCAGTGGAACGCAACACAAACGCAACCGTGAACGATCGGAAAGAGAATGCGCCGCTAAGTCTTATCGATAATAAATACACCTCTTCCCTGATATAACGTGACCCGATATAACGTGAATTCGGTAAAGCTGCGCTCCGGGGCGGGGGTGGGGGGCAGGGCTGCACGCTCCAGCGGATCAAAGCAAGTTCGATATAACGCGGTTTCACCTATAACGCGGTAAGATTTTTTGGCTCCCGAGGACAGCGTTATATCGGGGTAGGTGTAGATTACCTAGGGAGGTGGTGGAATCTCCATCCTTAGAAGTTTTTAAGGCCCGGCTTGACAAAGCCCTGGCTGGGATGATTTAGTTGGGGATTGGTCCTGCTTTGAGCAGAGGGTTGGACTAGATACCTCCTGAGGTCCCTTCCAACCCCGATCTTCTATGATCCTATGATATCAATGCTCAGAGATCGCAAGAATATTAATTGACGAGGAACCGGATGTGAGGATAAATTGAATGCAATAACCAATATCGATAACACGCAGCAGAAGGCACGAATGAAGACGAAAGCGAATAAGTAACAGAATTACCAGTCAAATGAAAAATGAACACAATATTATCAATAATAACTGGCGGAATGTGATAATGAATAGGACTGCTATGTAATAAAAACAGAATGCAATAAATGATCACAAATATCCTGTAATCATAAATATTGATCATAAAAAGCAGGAGGCAATAGGCAATATGAATGCTAATGCAATGCATTCATATTATCAGTAATAAAGAGCAGGATGTAATAATCAATATGAATGCTAATAAACTGCAAGAATATAAACTATCATAAAAGCAGAGGACAATCAGAATCATAGGACTGGAAGGGACCTCGAGAGGTCATCTAGTCCAGTCCCCTGCCCTCAAGGAGGACTAAGTATCTAGACCAGGGGTAGGCAACCTATGGCACCTGTGCCGAAGGCGGCACGCGAGCTGATTTTCAGTGGCACTCACACTGCCCAGGTCCTGGCCACCGGTCCAGGGGGTTCTGCATTTTAATGTAATTTTAAATGAAGCTTCTTAAACATTTTAAAAACCTTATTTACTTTACATACAACAATAGTTTAGTTCTATATTATAGATTTATAGAAAGAGACCTTCTAAAAATGTTAAAATGTATGACTGGCCGCGAAACCTTAAATCAGAGTGAATAAATGAAGACTCGGCACCCCACTTCTGAAAGATTGCCGAGCCCTGATCTAGACCATCCCTGACAGGTGTTTGTCTAACGTGCTCTTAAAAATCTCCAATGATGGAGATGCCACCATCTCCCTGGGCAATTTATTCCAGTGCTTAACCACCCTGACAGGAACTTTTTCCTAATGTCCAACCTAAACCGCCCTTGCTGCAATTTAAGCCCATTGTGTCTTGTCCTGTCCCCAGATGTTAAAGAGAACAATGTCCCTCCCTCCTCCTTGTAACAACCTTTTATGGACTTAAAAACTGTGATCATGTCCCCTGTCGGTCTTCTCTTCTCCAGACTAAACAAACCCAAGTTTTTCAATCTTCCCTCATCGCTCATGTTTTCTAGACCTTCCATCATTTTTTGTTACTCTTCTCTGGGCTTTCTCCAATTTGTCCACATCTTTCCTGAAATGTGGCGCCCAGAAATGGACACCATCCTCCAGTGAACGCCTAACCAGCGCAGAGTAGAGCGGAAGAAATGATCATAAAATGCAATAATAAATATTGATGGTAAATAACAGGATGCAATAATCGATATGAATGCTAATAATAGATTGCAAGAATATTAAATATAAGAAAACTGAATGCCATCATAAAGACAGAATACATAGAATGCACTGATAAATGTTATTGATAAATAGCAGAATGAAGTAATGCATATGAGCACTAATAAATAATAGATTGAAAGAATATTAAATTCGATAATGCAATAGTAAATAAACGATAATAGAATGCACAGAGATATTACTGATAACTAATAGCAGACTGCACTTATAAATATTAACGCGGATAGGGAAGAAAGCTGGGCGAAATATTTTGGCTCGACGTCTTTCCGCTAAAAATACAGACAGAGCAACACGGAAATGTTTTGAAAATTCCCGTCGGCTTCGCTGGCCGGTCTCAGAAGGAAAAGCCAACTCATTCCCGGGAAGTTGAAACACGTCAATTTTTCACTTCAAGTTCATTTCTTTTCAAATGTGTTAATTGCAATTTAAAAATTAAAAAAAGCCGCTGGCAATCGAATCGTTTTGACCAAAAAAAAATCCAAAACCCGTTTTCTGATCCGCTGAAAATTTGGAGGCGTTTCAAAAAAAATGGTTGACTTTTCAGAATTTGCAGCAAACCCCCAAAATCCTTTGTTTGCCCGATTCTGGAGGAGAATATAGGGCTGGAAGAGACCCTGAGGCCAGTTCCTGCTATCACAGTCATTTCATCCCACAAATAACCTGATCAAACTCCATCTTCATAGAATCATAGAATATCAGGGTTGGAAGGGACCTCAGGAGGTATCTAGTCCAACCCCCTGCTCAAAGCAGGACCAACCCCAACTAAATCATCCCAGCCAGGGCTTTGTCAAGCCAGGCCTTAAAAACCTCTAAGGAAGGAGATTCCACCACCTCCCTAGGGAACCCATTCCAGTGCTTCACCACCCTCCTAGTGAAATAGTGTTTCCTAATATCCAACCCAGACCTCTCCCACTGCAACTTGAGACCATTGCTCCTTGTTCTGTCATCTGCCACCACCGAGAACAGCCGAGCTCCATCCTCTTTGGAACCCCCCTTCAGGTAGCTGAAGGCTGCTATCAAATCCCCCCTCATTCTTCTCTTCTGCAGACTAAACAATCCCAGTTCCCTCAGCCTCTCCTCGTAAATCATGTGCTCCAGCCCCCTGATCATCCCACAAAAACCTGATCAAACTCCATCTTCAAACTACTTTGTACAGCTATCGAAACGCTTTAAGGCAGTGGTTTTCAACCGGGGGTACGCGGCAGTGTCCCTGTGGTTACGTCAGCTCCTCTAGATATTTGCCTAGTTTTACAACAGGCTCCGTAAAAAGTCGGTACAAACTAAAATTTCACACCACGACTTGTTTATACGGCTCTGCAGACGAGACACTGAATTGTACGTAGAATATTTATATTCCCGTGGATTTGTTTTATTATATGGTCAAAACGAGAGAGTGGGCCATTTTTCAGTCATGGTGCGCCGTGTAGTTTTAGATCGGATTTGTAGGCACGTCGTTTTTAAGGGAGGCGAGACTTGGGGGTACGCCAGACAAATCAGCTTCCTGAGAGGGGGACGGTCGTCAGGGAAAGGTGAGACCCAACAAACCCTCCCTTCTCGGAGGTTTAGAAACTTTCTTCTCGCTTCCAGTCTCATTGAGGTCAAGCCCGTTTATGCCCATTCTGCTATTGCCAATCGTAAATATTAACAACAACCCTAAATATTATTGATCATAAAAAGCAGCTAGCCCCAGGTAGTATCATTTTCAACCCAGCGGTGAAGGCTCTAATAAATACGAAGGCTAATAAACAGAATGCAGGAATAAATATGATGAATGATCAGCTGAAGAACGAAACCGCGATTAATAGTACTAACGAGCAGAAGGCAATCATGGTGCGACATTGGAGGCAATAGTAATTACTATTGCTAATCAAGCGCAGAGGCCAATAATCAATAGTGTTCATGATACGAAACAGATCAGTAATGCTTGCTGCTACAGAGATGAATGCAATTGTACAGATATTAGAAGAATGAAATAATAAATAGGATTTATTATCAATAGAAGAGCAAATAGCAGAATGTATTAAGTATTAATTGCAATAAATATGTGATAATAAAGAGCAGAATGCAATCATTCTTAATTATGATAAAGAGAAGGCGGTAATGTTAACAGATAACAGAATGGAATCCTTATTAATTGCAATCAATAGAAAGCAATAATAATTATTGATAAATAGCAGCATGTACTAAAACAGGGGTGGCCAACCTGTGGCTGGCTTCAGAGCCCTTCAGGAGTTAATATGCGGCTCCTTGTCTAGGCACCGACTCCGGGGCTGGAGCTACAGGCACCCAATTTCCAATGGGCCGGGGGATGCCACGGCTCTGCCACAGGCCCTGTCCCCACTCCACCCCTTCCCGCGCCCTCCCCTGAGCCTGCCGTGCCCTCGGTCCTCCCCGCACCAGAGCCTCCTGCACGCTGCAAAACACCTGATCGGGAGGTGTGGGGAGGGAGGGAGAGGTGCTGATCGCGGGGCTGCCGGTGGGTGGGAGGTGCTGGGAGCAGGGTGGGGGAGCTGATGGGGGGCTGCTGATGTATTACCGTGGCTCTTCGGCAATGTACATTGGTAAATTCTGGCTCCTTCTCAGGCTCAGGTCGGCTACCCCTGGACTAAAATATTCTCAATAGCGGAATGCGCTAAGTATTCATTCTAACCACTAGACGGCTCGAATAATGATTGATAACAACGAGCAGAAATCAGCAAAATATTATCCATACCAAATAACCGAATGCAAAGATTATTATAAACAGAAGGGAATAAGAAGCATTAATTATAATAAATAGGCTATAATAATTATTGATAATAACTATCAGAATTCGGTAAAATGTTATCAATAAGAAATAACCAAATGCACAAATGATTATAACCAGAAAGCAATACTGGTTATTAATTATAACAAACAAGAAGCTCTATTATTTATTGATAATAACGAGCAGCATTCAGCAAAACTGTGATCGATGGCAGCGCAGAACGCGTTAATGATGATGAGCAACAACGAACAGGAGAGCGGAAGAATAAATCCAATGGATCACCAAAAGCAGAAGCAAAACTTAAATCGCTGATCCCAGCGAAATGCAGTGCGCAATGTTGCCAATACCCAAATGCCGTCATTAAGATCACTGATCCCAAACGGCAAAAACACCACAAGAAACGGGGCCTTCATTCAGCCATCGGGTGTGGCCGTGGGCCTGGCTCGCCCGGTTGGGCCTCAATGGGCCAGGCTGGATCTGGGGTGATCTGTCCCGGAGCTGAGCAGGTCCAGGATAGGGTGGCTGGATACAAGTGTGAAGAATTGGGGCCGGGCGGGTGTCGGGGGGAAATAGGCGCCTATATAAGACGAAGCCCCCAACAGCGGGACGGTCCCTATAATATCCAGACCTCTGGTTACCGTAGCTCAGTAGGGTCCCAATAAGGGGCGCTGCAAAGGATTCTGGGAGCCAAAGGGGCAGGGTGACGGGGGACGGGGGGGTTGGGGAGACCTGAACACAGTCTTGCCCTCCCCCCTGAGAAATCTGCCCCCTCCGATATTGACCAATGACATACAATGACCGCAAGCCCTCCAATACAGACCCACACAGTATATGGACTGCCGCTCAGGCCCGGGGGCTCCCAGGGGTGGGATATAACGGGGGGGGCGTGTCTCAGAGCTGGGGTCTCCCGGGGGCTGGGGTATAGTGGGGGGTGCCCCCAGGGGCCTGGGATATAATGCAAGGCCTAGAGTCTCTGGAGGGAAATGAGGGGAATCTGAGGGTGGGGGGATACAGCAGGGAAGACATGGGGGGGGTCAGGGACACAGCAGGGGGGACATGGGGGGTGGGAAACAGCAGGAGGGAGCCGGGGAGGAGCGGGATACAGGAAGGGTGACACGGGGGGGCAGGATACAGCATGGGGGACACGGGGGGGCAGGGACACAGGAAGGGGGACATGGGGGCAGGATACAGGAAGGGAGACATGGGGGGCAGGATACAGCAGGGGGGAGCCAGGGGGAGCTGGGGGGGCAGGATACAGTAAGAGGGGCACGGGGGGATACAGCAGGGGGGTGCCAGGGGAGCCGGGGGGGGTGGTGGGATAGAACAGGGGGAAGCTGGGGGGGTGGGATACAGCAGGGGGGAGCCAGGGGAGCCGGGGGGGCGGGATACAGCAGGGGAGGAGCCGGGGGGGGCGGGATACAGGAAGGGGAGCACGGGGGGATACAGCAGGGGGGTGCCAGGGGAGCCGGGGGGGGCGGGATAGAACAGGGGGGAGCCGGGGGGGCGGGATACAGCAGGGGGGGAGCTGGGGGGGCAGGATACAGGAAGGGGGGCACAGGGGGATACAGCAGGTTGTTGCTGGGGGAGCCAGGGGAGACGGGATACAGCAGGGGAGGAGCTGGGGGGGCGGGATACAGGAAGGGGGGCACGGGGGGATACAGCAGGTTGTTGCTGGGGGAGCCGGGGGGGGCGGGATAGAACAGGGGGGAGCCGGGGGGGCGGGATACAGCAGGGGGGGAGCTGGGGGGGCGGGATACAGGAAGGGGGCACGGGGGGATACAGCAGGGGGGTGCTGGGGGAGCCGGGGGGGCGGGATAGAACAGGGGGGAGCCGGGGGGGACGGGATACAGCAGGGGGGTGCTGGGGGAGCCGGGGGGCGGGATAGAACGTGGGGGGGCGGGATACAGGAAGGGGGCACGGGGGGATACAGCAGGGGGGTGCTGGGGGAGCCGGGGGGGCGGGATAGAACAGGGGGGAGCCGGGGGGGACGGGATACAGCAGGGGGTGCTGGGGGAGCCGGGGGGGGCGGGATACAGCAGGGGGGAGCGGGATACAGGAAGGAGGGCACGGGGGGATACAGAAGGAGGGTGCTGGGGGAGCCAGGGGGGCGGGATAGAACAGGGGGGAGCCGGGGGGGACGGGATACAGCAGGGGGGTGCTGGGGGAGCCGGGGGGGGCGGGATAGAACGGGGGGGGCGGGATACAGCAGGGGGTGCTGGGGGAGCCGGGGGGGGCGGGATACAGCAGGGGGGAGCGGGGGGGCGGGATACAGGAAGGGGGGCACGGCGGGATACAGCAGGGGGGTGATGGGGGAGCCGGGGGGGCGGGATACAGCAGGGGGAGAGCCGGGGGGGGCGGGATACAGCAGCCTGTGGGGGGGGGGCAGAGACGCCGCAGTCACGTCCCGTTGCTGGGTTTTCCTCGCCCGTCCCTCCCCCGCCCCGCTGCAAACCCGGGACACCCCCCCCCCCGCAGCGCCGCCCGCCCCCACCCCCGCGGAGCAGCCCCCCCCAAAAAAGCAGTCCCGGCGGCGCGGGGGGGGGGTCTCCTCGTGCAGCCCCGGATGCTGTGTCCCCCCCCGCAAAACCTGTTGCCGTCAGATGCAGGGCGATGGAGTTGGGGGGGGTGAGATGTGAGGGGGGGGTGAGATGGGGGGGAGAGATGCCACCTACCACACAGAGACACATGGATGACAGCTTGGTCCGGCCCTTCATGAGAGCAGCTGGGGGGGGGGGGGGAGATGGCGTGGGGGGCCGGCGGGGGGGGGGCGGCCGATCACGACAGCTGGAGGGAAGCGTGAAAGGGCGGGGGAGGGGGAGGGAGTTGCGGGGGGGGGATGAGGCGCACACGCGTGTGTGTTTCACACAGCGCCCCCACACACATACACACAACCCCCAGGCTGCCCCAGCCTCTCCCAGCAGGGGGCGCTGTGGGGAATGGGGGGGAGAGGAGGGATTGTGGAGGGTAGGACTCCCTGGGGGGTGGCATCGCGGTGGGAGGGGGGTTGTGGGGGTGATCGGGGCTGGGGGGGGGCTTGTCATGGGGAGACAAGGGGGGATCTATGGGGTGGATGAGGGAGCGGGGGGGTCTCTCAGAAGGGAGGTGCGGGGTCTGGGGAAGGGCCTCCATCGTGTTGGGCGGGGAGCTCTGGGGGTCTGTATGGGCTGGGGAGCTGGGAGGGGGGTCTGGGGAAGGAGATCGAGGGGGCAGTGATGGGGGTCTCTGGGGATGAAGGGCAGGGGTCAGGGGATCTGGGGGGCTCAGGGGAGGGAGTCTGGGGAACAGGGGACGGGGGGCAGGGGATCAAGTTGAAGGAGTAGGGCTTGTGGGGAACCCAGGAGAGGGACTTTGAGGGGGAGGGAACAAGGGGGGGCTCGGGGGAGGGAGTTTGGGGAGCCCATGCGAGGGAGTTTGGAGAGCAGGGGACCTGGGGGGCTCATAGGAGGGAGTTTGGGGGCAGGGGATGTGGGGGGCCCAGGGGAGGAAGTTTGGGGAGCAGGGAACTGGGGGGCCCAGGGGAGGGAGTTTGGGGGCAGGGGATGTGGGGGGCCCAGGGGAGGGGTCTCCTGTGGGGTGGGATCCATCTCCCTTGCTGCCTCCCCCGCCCCATCTCCTCCATCCCTGCCTCACCATCTGCCGGTCGCTTAGCAACCAAGCCATGGGGGCCCTGGGGTTGTCATGGCGACCGGCTCCGGAGCGCTGGCGATGGGGGGGATGGGGTGAGCATCCGTGGGGGGGGGCTGAATTATCGGAGGGGAAAATGGGGAATAGGGAGAAGGGAGGGGGACATACTGGGAGGAGGAGGAGGGGCGGAGATGGGGAGCAAAGGGGGGTGAATTTTGGCTGAGGGAAAGAGAGGGCCAGATGCCCCCGCCCCAGAGGTGGCCGCATCTCAGCGCCGGGCGAGGGGTCCCTGGGTAACCAGCCACTCTGCCCCAGAGGTGGCTGCATCTCAGCGCCGGGCGAGGGGTCCCTGGGTAACCAGCCGCCCCGCCCCAGAGGTGGCTGCATCTCAATATGCTTAGGTAGCTGCCAAGTCAGGTCACTTGCACATACTGACCCCTGTGGCGTGTACACACACACGCACACACACCGCACACACGCGCACACGCCGCACACGCGCACACGCCGCACACGCAACCCTCTGCCCCAGTGCTGCTCGGCCGGGGCCTAGCAGGAGCCCCAGACAGTCACTGACCAGAGACTGGCGAATTTTTACTGTCATTAGGAAACTGCCTAAAAATCCAACCGAGCTCAGGGCCCCGTCGCGCCAGACACAATCTGGGGCAGCCCCCCACATCCCAGAGCTGGCAGGTGACCCACACCCGGGCAGAGCTGGGGGGGTCAGGGCTGGGCTGGCAGGGGCTGCGGGTCGGGAGTGAGGGGCACCGGCAGAGCTGGGGGGGCAGGGCTAGGCTGGCAGGGGCTGTGGGTCGGGAGTGAGGGGCACCGGCAGAGCTGGGGGGGCAGGGCCGGGCTAGCAGGGGCTGCGGGTCGGGAGTGAGGGGCACCGGCAGAGCTGGGGGGGCAGGGCCGGGCTAGCAGGGGCTGCGGGTCGGGAGTGAGGGGCACCGGCAGAGCTGGGGGGGCAGGGCCGGGCTAGCAGGGGCTGCGGGTCGGGAGTGAGGGGCACCGGCAGAGCTGGGGGGGCAGGGCCGGGCTAGCAGGGGCTGCGGGTCGGGAGTGAGGGGCACCGGCAGAGCTGGGGGGGCAGGGCTAGGCTGGCAGGGGCTGTGGGTCGGGAGTGAGGGGCACCGGCAGAGCTGGGGGGGCAGGGCTAGGCTGGCAGGGGCTGTGGGTCGGGAGTGAGGGGCACCGGCAGAGCTGGGGGGGTCAGGGCTGGGCTGGCAGGGGCTGCGGGTCGGGAGTGAGGGGCACCGGCAGGGCTGGAGGGGGGCAGGGCTGGGCTGGCAGGGGATGCAGGTCGGGAGTGAGGGGCACCGGCAGAGCTGGAGGGGGGCAGGGCTGGGCTGGCAGGGGATGCAGGTCGGGAGTGAGGGGCACCGGCAGAGCTGGGGGGGTCAGGGCTGGGCTGGCAGGGGCTGCGGGTCGGGAGTGAGGGGCACCGGAAGGGCTGGGGGTGGGCAGGGCTGGGCTGGCAGGGGCTGCAGGTCGGGAGTGAGGGGCACCGGCAGAGCTGGGAGGGGGGCGGGGGCTGGGCTAGCAGGGGCTGCGGGTCGGGAGTGAGGGGCACCGGCAGAGCTGGAGGGGGGGGCCCAGTGGCAGCTGCCTCCCCCTGGAGGTCTCTGCCCCCCTTATTGTGTGGCTCACAGTCACTCACTTCCGGTGTGTCACACGCTTGCTCCCACGCAGCCTCTCGTGGGGGGAGAGTGTGACTCTGGGAGTGAGTGAGAGAGAAAGAGAGCCTGACACACACACACACACACACACACACACAGAGCCTCACATTGACACACAGCCCAACACACACACAGACCCACCCCACACACAACCTCACAGCCCGACACACATACACAGCCCAACACACACACACACACACACAACCTCACAATGACACACAGCCCAACACACACACACACACACACACACACACATCCTCACATTGAGACACAGCCCAACACACACACACAGCCTCACACACACACACACACACACACACAACCTCACAGCCCAACACACACACACAACCACACACAGCCAGACACACACACAACCTCACATTGACACACAGCCCAACACACTCAGCTTCACACACAGCCTGACACACATACACAGACAACCTCACAGCCCGACACACACACAACCTCACACAGCCAGGCACACACAACCTCACATTGACACACACCCAGAAACACACAGCTTCACCCACAATCCGACACACACACACACACACACACACAACCTCACAGCCTGACACACACACACACAACCTCACAAACACAGCCTGACATACACACACAAGCTCACATTGACACACAGCCAGACACACACAGCTTCACACACAGCCGACACACACACACACACACAGCCTGACACACACAGCCCAAAACACAACCTCACATTGACACACAGCCCAACACACACACAAACTCACAGAAACAGACACACACAACCTCACGTTGACACACAGTCCCACAGACACACACACACACAGCCTGACACTCTCAGCCTCCCCCACACACAGAATCTCACATTGACACACAGCCAGACACACACCCAACCTCACACACACAGAGCCACACATGGCTACACACCCAAACACCCACACAACCTCACACCAATACCCAGAGACACACACACAACCTCACACTGACCCACACACACACACACCAACACATGGACAGACACAGCTGGCTTGTCTCATACTCAGTGTCACCACGTCTCTCTCGCACACACGTGTGTTCGTGTGCACTCGTGTCAGACACTCCAACAGTGTCACACACACACACACCACACCACCACAACTCCCCCTCCCCGCCCATTAGAAGTGGGTCAGAACTGTGCATTTATTGCTTTAAACTTCACTGCCAGACCCACAAACCTGCCCCACTCCCACCCCGATGGGCACAGAACCAGAACTGGGCCCCACATCCGAACTCCTGCCACCGGAGTCCAAACCGGGGCCCTGCCAGCAGAACCACCATTGAAGTGAGAACCTGACCCAGAACCGGGACCAGAACCAGCCTCAGACCCAGAACCGGCACCAGAACCAGTCTCAGACCCAGAACCGAGACCAGACCCAGAACCGGACTCAGACCCAGAACCGAGACCAGAACTGGCCTGAGACTCAGAACCGAGACCAGAACCAGAACCGGCCTGAGACCCAGAACCGAGACCAGAACGAGAACCGTCCTCAGACCCAGAACCGAGACCAGAACGAGAACCGGCCGCAGACCCAGAACCGGCAGCAGAACCGGCCTCAGACCCAGAACAGAGACCAGAACTGTCCGGAGACCCAGAACCAGTACCAGAACTGGCACCAGAACCGAGACCAGACCCAGAACCGAGACCAGAACTGGCCTCAGACCCAGAACCAGCCTCAGACCCAGAACTGTGACCAGAACCGGCCTCAGACCCAGATCCAGTACCAGGACTTAAACCGGACCAGAACCTAATCCTGATGCCAGGACTAATCCCAGGGCCTGAAGCAGAACCCACATCAGAACCAGAAGCTGATCCAGAATCAGAACCAGCACCTGTATGAGAACCGGAACCACATCTAGAACCACCAGGAGACCTTGAGCCTGACCCAGAACCAGGATCTAACCCAGAACCAGCACCAGAACCGATACTGAACCTTGACCCCAAACCCGTATCAGACCCAGAACCGGGATCAGACCCAGAACCAGCACCAGAACCAACACCGAACCTTGACCCCGAACCCGTATTCGACCCAGAACCAGCACCAGAACCGACACCGAACCTTGACCCCGAACCCGTATCAGACCCAGAACCGGATCAGACCCAGAACCAGGATCAGACCCGACACTGAACCTTGACCCCGAACCCGTATCAGATCCAGAACTGGGATCTAACCCAGAACCAGCGCCAGAACCGACACCGAACATTGACAACGAACCCGTATCAGACCCAGAACTGGGATCAGACCCGGAACTGGGATCAGACCCAGAACCGGGATCTAACCCCAAAGCGGCACCAGAATCAGAACTAAAACCCTCACCCCTATCGGACCCAGAACCAGGCTCTGCTCCAGACTTGATGCCCGGATCCAACCCAAACCACGGCTGAAGACCCCAATAACCTCCCACTCACTCCCCCACAGATTCGGCTGCAGGCCCTGAACTTCCCCCTCCCACCACTAGGGGCCCCCCTCCAGGGCAGCCACATTGGGGGGGGTCCCCCCAGCATAGCCTGAGCCCCTCCCCTGCCGACCCCCCCCATGAATACGGGGGTCAGTATAATGGGGCCACCCAGGAGCAAGGAATGAACATCCACAGCCCCTCGTGTTTGCCCCTCCGGGGCTCCTGGCTGAGCATATGGGGGGGAGGCCGGGGGGGCACCATGCGCCGCAGCATCACCCGGGGCTGGGGAATCTGCCCCCCGCACCCCAGCCTCGCGTGTCCCCTCTGTGTGTCCGTCCGTCTGTGCGTCCGAATGCATCCCTTCGTCCATCCGCGCCCCCCCGTCAGTCTGATCTCATCTCTCCATCCCTCCTTCCATCCATCTACCCATCCGCACCCCTCCATCCGTCCGTCCGTCTGTCCGTCCATCCGCGCCCAGCCGTCCGTCTGTTCTCATCCCTCCATCCCTCCTTCCATCCATCCACCCATCCGCACCCCTCCATCCGTCCGTCTGTCCGTCCATCCGCGCCCAGCCGTCCGTCTGTTCTCATCCCTCCATCCCTCCTTCCATCCATCCACCCATCCGCACCCCTCCATCCAGCTGTCCGTCTGTCCGTCCATCCGCGCCCAGCCGTCCGTCTGTTCTCATCCCTCCATCCCCCCTTCCGTCCATCCACCCATACACACCCCTCCGTCCGTCAGTACTCATCCCTCTGTCCATCCGCGCCCCTCCATCCATCCGTCCGTCTGTCCGTCCACGCCTCTCCGTCCATCTGTACTCATCCCTCCATCTGTCCACCCATACCCATCCCTCCGTCCGTCTGTCCGTCCATCCACACCCCTCCGTCCTTCTGTTCTCGCCCATCCGCACCCCTCCGTCCGTCCGTACTCATCCCTCCATCCATCCGCGCCCCTCCATCCATCCATCCGTATGTCCGTCCACGCCCCTCCGTCCATCTGTACTCATCCCTCCATCCGTCCACACCCCTCCATCCATCCACACCTCTCCGTCCACCCATACCCCCTCTCCATCCATCCGTCCGTCTGTCCATCCATCCGCGCCCCTCCGTCGGTCTGTATTCATCCCTCCGTCCATCCGCGCCCTCCATCCATCCGTCCATCCGCACCCCTCCATCGGTCTGTACTAATCCCTCCATCCATCTGCACCCCTCCATCCATCCATCTGTCCGTCCATCCGCGCCTCTCCGGCCGTCTGTTCTCATCCCTCCATCCGTCCTTCCGTCCATCCATACGCACCCCTCCATCCGCGCCCCTCCATGCGGCCGTACGCACCCCTCCATCCATCCGTCCGTCTGTCCGTCCATGCCTCTCCGTCCACCCATACCCATCCCTCCATCCATCTGTACTCATCCCTCCATCCTTCTTTCCATCTGTCCGTCCATCCATCCGTCCGTCTGTCCGTCCACGCCTCTCCGTCCATCTGTACTCATCCCTCCATCTGTCCACCCATACCCATCCCTCCGTCCGTCTGTCCGTCCATCCACACCCCTCCGTCCTTCTGTTCTCGCCCATCCGCACCCCTCCGTCCGTCCTCATCCCTCCATCCATCCGCGCCCCTCCATCCATCCGTCCATCTGTCTGTCCATCCACACCCCTCCATCCATCTGTTCTCATTCATCCTTCCGTCCGTCCACCCGTAGGCGTCCCTCCGTCCACGGTTCTCTGTCCATCTGTTCTCATCCCTCCATCCTTCTTCCTGTCTGTCCGTCCATCTGCATGCATCCGTCCGTCCATCCATCCACCCATATCCATCCCTCCATCCATCTGTACACATCCATTTTTCATCTGTGCCCCTCCATCCATCCACCCATACACACCCCTCCGTCTGTCTGTACGCATCCTTCCGTCCGTCCACCCCTACGCACCCCTCCGTCCATCTGTACGCATCCATCCCTCCATCCATCTGTCCATCTGCGCCCCTTCATCCCCCCTTCTGTCTGTCCACCCATACACACCCCGTCCATCCCTCCATCCGCCCTTCCGTCTGTCTATCCATCCACTGATATGCACCCCTCCGTCTGTCTGTACGCCTCCCTCCCTCCATCCTTCCGTCCGTCCACCCATACGCATCCCTCCACCCGTCCTTCCATCCACACTCCTCCGTCCCCCCTTCCGTCCATCCACCCATACACACCCCTCTGTCCATCCCTCCATCCGCCCTTCCATCCGTCCACCCATCCATCCATCCATCCGCGCCCCTCTGTCCGTTCTCATCCCTCCATCCTTCTTTCCATCTGTCCGTCCATCCATACGCATCTCTCTGTCCATCTGCACTCATGCGTTCTTCCATCCGTCCATCCATACACACCCCTTCGTCCGTATGCATCCTTCCATCCATCCGTCCTTCTGTCCATCCACCCATACCCATCCCTCCATCCATCTGTATGCTTCCCTCCATCCGTCCTTCCATCCGGCCACCCATACGCACCCCGCCGTGCGTCTGTACTCATCCCTCCATCCGTCCTTCCATCCCTCCATCCGTCCATCCATCTGCACCCCTCCATCTGTTCTCATCCCTTCATCCTTCTTTCCATCTGTCCGTCCATCCATACACACCCCTCCATCCATCTGCACTCATGCGTCCTTCCATCCGTCCATCCATACACACCCCTTCGTCCATACGCATCCCTCCATCCATCCGTCCTTCTGTCCATCCACCCATATGCATCCCTCCACCTGTCCTTCCATCCCTCCATCCGTCCTTCCTTCCGGCCACCCATACGCACCCCTCCGTCCGTCTGTACACATCCCTCCATCTGTCCTTCCATCCGTCCACCCATACCCATCCCTCCGTCCGTCCGTCCTTCCATCCCTCCATCCATCCGCACCCCTCCGTCCATTCTCATCCCTTCATCCTTCTTTCCATCTGTCCGTCCATCCATACACACCTCTCCGTTTATCCGCACGCATCCATCCTTCCATCTGTCCATACACACCCCTTCATCTGTATGCATCCCTCCATCCAACCGTCCTTCTGTCCGTCCACCCACACGCACCCCTCCATCCACCCATACGTATCTCTCCATCCATCCTTCCATCCCTCCATCCATCCTTCCATCCGTGCATCCATCCGTACCCCTCCGTCCGTTCTCATCCCTTCATCCTTCTTTCCATCTGTCCGTCCATCCATACACACCTCTCCATTCATCTGCACACATCCGTCCTTCCATCCATCCATCCATACACACCCCTTCGTCTGTATGCATTCCTCCATCCATCCGTCCTTCCGTCCATCCATGCGCATCCCTCCACCCGTCCTTCCATCCCTCCATTCGTCCGTCCAACCATACGCATCCCTCCGTCCATCTGTACGCATCCCTCCACCTGTCCTTCCATCTGTTCATCTGCGCCCTTCCGTCTGTCTGTACTCATCCGACCTTGCATCCGTGCCCCTCGGTCCATCCACCTGTACACATCCCTCCGTCTGTCCTTCCATCCCTCCATCCGTCCACCCTCTGTCCGTCCACCCATACGCACCCTCCGTCCATCGGTTCTCATCTGTCCACCCATATGCATCCGTTCCTCCATCCATCTGGTTGCCTGCCCCCCCCCCCGTCCGCGCCCCTCCGTCCCTCCATCCACCTGCGCATGACCCTCCATCCGTCCACATGTACACATCTCTCCATCCATCCATCCATCCGCACATGCCCCTCCGCCATCCACCCATGCAGCCCCCGATCTATCCCGACAGATACACCTTTCTATTCCTCCATCTCTACCCACCCCTCGATCTCTCACCGCCCATCCCCACATGCCCCCCTCTCTGACCCTCCACCCCATCCATCCCTTTTGCTATCCGAAATCCTGATGCTCTACTGCCCCCGCTGGCCAGGAGGGGGCATAACCATCTGGGGCAGTGCATTTCTGTGAGCAGCCCGGCGCCCCCGCCTGCCAGGGGAGAGCGCCCCCTGCTGAGCCCCCGCCCCGCTCCCTGCCCCACAGCGCCCCCTAGCGCCGCCCTGGGACCAGCCCCGCCTGCCAGGGGAGAGCGTCCCCTGCTGAGCCCCCCCGCCCCGCTCCCTGCCCCACAGCGCTCCCTAGCGCCGCCCTGGGACCAGCCCCGCCTGCCAGGGGAGAGCGCCCCCTGCTGAGCCCCCCCGCCCTGCTCCCTGCCCCACAGCGCCCCCTGGTGCCGCCCTGGGGCCAGCCCCGCCTGCCAGGGGAGAGCGCCCCCTGCTGAGCCCCCCCTAGTTCTGCGAGGGGGTGGGGGCGCAGCGGGCCGAGGCTCATGGGAAGGCAGCCGCACGTTCTGCGTTTCCTTAAATAATTCCTCAATCAAGAGCGATGGAACCAGTTATCCCCGGTTGCCATGGCAGTACTGACACAGAGATGGATGACGGAAGTCGGGGGGGGGAGTGTTTCAGGCATGGGGGGGTAGTGGGGGCGATGGGGGGGAGGGGAAGAACAGATTGTGAAAGGGGAGAGAGGGAAACTGAGATCGGGGCCCCGTCGCGCCAGGCGCTGCCCAGAGCCCCCCACAAACGAGATTGGGGGCCGCAGACACGCAGTGAAGGGGGAGGAACCCAGGTGTCCTGACACCCGCCCCCACCGCAGCCTGTATCTCTCACCACTAGGCCGCTCTGCCAGGCGAGCGAAGCCACCGGGTAGTAAACGTCTGGTCCAGGTACACTGAGGCAGAGGGCCAGGGGGTCCCGTCAGCATCTAGGCAGCCTGAGCAGGAGGGGTGAGTGCGGGGGAGGGGGATTGGGGGGGTTGTTTTAGGGCCACAACAAGGGGTCACCGTGAAGCTAGAGGGCAGGGTGAGGGTTCAGGTTTGGGTCCGGAGAGAGATTTTTAGGGTCAAGGTTAAAGATCAGAGCCTCCGGTTTGGGGTTAGATGGAGATTTTAGGGTGGGGGTGGGGTCAGAGGTCCGGGTTTGGGGTGAGATTTAGGGTCGGGATGGGGGAGGGGTCAGAGGTCTGGGTTTGGGGCGAGATTTAGGGTCGGGGTGGGGGGGGTCAGAGGTCTGGGTTTGGGGTGAGATTTAGGGTCAGGATGGGGGTGGGGTTAGAGGTCTGGGTTTGCGGTGAGATTTAGGGTCGGGGTGGGATCAGAAGTCTGGGTTTGAGGTGAGATTTAGGGTCGGGATGGGGGAGGGGTCAGAAGTCTGGGTTTGGGGTGAGATTTAGGGTCAGGATGGGGGTGGGGTTAGAGGTCTGGGTTTGCGGTGAGATTTAGGGTCGGGGTGGGATCAGAAGTCTGGGTTTGAGGTGAGATTTAGGGTCGGGATGGGGGAGGGGTCAGAAGTCTGGGTTTGGGGTGAGATTTAGGGTCAGGGTGGGGTCAGAGGTCAGGGTTTGGGATGAGATTTAGGGTCGGTATGGGGGTGGGGTCAGAGGTCAGGGTTTGGGGCGAGATTTAGGATCAGGGTGGGGGGGATCAGAGGTCTGGGTTTGAGGTGAGATTTAGGGTCGGGTTGGGGGAGTGAGAGGTCAGGGTTTGGAGTGAGATTTAGGGTCAGGGTGGGGTCAGAGGTCTGGGTTTGGGGTGAGATTTAGGGTCGGGTGGGAGGATCAGAGATCTGGGTTTGGGGTGAGATTTAGGGTCGGGGTGGGGGGGTCAGAGGTCAGGGTTTGGGGCGAGATTTAGGGTCGGGGTGGGGGGGTCAGAGGTCTGGGGCGAGATTTAGGGTCGGGGTGGGAGAGTGAGAGGTCAGGGTTTGGGGTGAGATTTAGGGTCATGGTGCGGGGGGTCAGAGGTCAGGGTTTGGGGTGAGATTTAGGGTCATGGTGCGGGGGGTCAGAGGTCAGGGTTTGGGGTGAGATTTAGGATCAGGGTGGGGGGGGTCAGAGGTTAGGGTTTGGGGTGAGATTTAGGGTAGGGTGGGGGGGATCAGAGGTCTGGGTTTGGGGCGAGATTTAGGGTCGGGGTGGGGGAGTGAGAGGTCAGGGTTTGGGGTGAGATTTAGGGTCAGGGTGGGGTCAGAGGTCAGGGTTTGGGGCGAGATTTAGGGTTGGGGTGGGGGGGATCAGAGGTCAGGGTTTGGGGCGAGATTTAGGGTCGGGTGGGGGGGTCAGAGGTCAGGGTTTGGGGTGAGATTTAGGGTCGGGATGGGGGTGGAGTCAGAGGTCAGGGTTTGGGGTGACTTTTTGAGGTCAGGCTCTGGGACAGGATGGTCATTAATAAAGAAAAGCCCCACACCCTCCTACCCCGCTTTCAGCCAGCGTGCCACAAAGCGCTTCCCATGGGACAGATGGGGAAACCGAGACAGGGAAGGGAACAGAACCGTGCTTTGCCTAAGGCCACCTGGCAGGTCCAGGAACAGAACCCAGGAATCCTGAGTCCCAGGGGAGACCCTGAGACAGTAGGGGATAATTAGGGTTTGCATTAGACTCTGGGCTGGGGTCCCGGTTAGGCATTAGGAGCAGCTGATGGGGGGGATGACAAGGTGAAGGTCTCCATCAACCAACCCCTGCAAAACCCTCATTTCGGGCAGGAGCAGGGTCTGATCTCCCCCAAACCCCTCCACTTTCAACAGTCCAGATCCCATCTTGTTAAATGAGCCACCCGCAAAACCCCACCAGTCGCCGCCGGGAAAGGCGGCCAGGTCCGGGGGCAGAGCCCACGGACGCCCCAGGGACACTGGCACCATGTCCCTCAGGGCCAGAGGGCCTGAGTCTTTGCTCCGGCTGTTGGGAACCTGGCGCTAGTTTGCGAAGCCATTCGCTCATATATGGCCCAGCCGCCTCGTCCTCCAGAAAAAGTTTCCAGATCCCCGCCCGCCGGCGACCCCTCCCCGGAACGCACCTCCAGATCCCCGCCCGCCGGCGAGCCCTCCCCGGAACGCACCTCCAGATCCCCGCCCGCCGGCGACCCCTCCCTGGAACCCACCTCCAGATCCCCGCCCGCCGGCGAGCCCTCCCCGGAACGCACCTCCAGATCCCCGCCCGCCGGCGAGCCCTCCCCGGAACGCACCTCCAGATCCCCGCCCGCCGGCGACCCCTCCCCGGAACCCACCTCCAGATCCCCGCCCGCCGGCGACCCCTCCCCGGAACCCACCTCCAGATCCCCGCCCGCCGGCGAGCCCTCCCCGGAACGCACCTCCAGATCCCCGCCCGCCGGTGATCCAGACACATCCAGATCGTACCTCCAGATCTTCATCCAAAATTATCCAGCTATCTCCTATTTCTGCCTTACTCCCCCACCCTAATTCAATTCCCTCTCCTGCCACCCAATTCCCTTCGCCCCAAATCAATTCACCCCCACACATCTCCTTCAATTAACACACACACACGGTCACTCACGCAGGTGTGTTTTCCTGGCTGAGGTGACTGGGGCATTGGGTGCTAATCTGGGATCTCAGGCCACCCACCTCACCATTCCCACCCTTGCGTCCCCCTCACCACCGGGCCTGGACCCCCCCGGGGAGCATCAACACCGGGCTTAGCGCCGAGTTAGGCCAGGGATGCATGTTAGCTACCACTGGGGAGACGCAGACGCATGTACACACACAGCCACAGCCGTCCACACACACAGCCACAGCCGCGCACACAGCCACAGCCGTCCACACACACAGCTGCGCACACAGCCGCAGCCGTCCACACACACACAGCCGCAGCCGCGCACACGCACACAGCCACGCACACGCACACAGCCACAGCCGCCCACACGCACACAGCCACAGCCGTCCACACGCACACAGCCGTCCACACGCACACAGCCACAGCCGTCCACACACACACAGCCACAGCCGTCCACACACACAGCCGTCCACACACACACAGCCACTGCCGTCCACACACACAGCCGCGCACACAGCCACAGCCGTCCACACACACACAGCCACAGCCGTCCACACACACAGCCGCGCACACAGCCACAGCCGTCCACACAGCCACAGCCACAGCCGTGCGCACACACAAAGCCACAGCCGTGCGCACACAGCCACAGCCGTCCACACACACAGCCACAGCCGCGCACACACACAGCCACAGCCGTCCACACACACAGCCGCGCACACAGCCACAGCCGTCCACACACACACAGCCGCGCACACAGCCGTCCACACACACACAGCCGCGCACACAGCCGTCCACACACACACAGCCACAGCCGTCCACACACACACAGCCGCGCACACAGCCACAGCCGTCCACACACACACAGCCACAGCCGTCCACACACACAGCCACAGCTGTCCACACACACAAAGCCGCGCACACAGCCATCCGCGCACACAGCCACAGCCGTCCACACACACAGCCGCGCACACAGCCACAGCCGTCCACACACACAGCCGCGCACACAGCCACAGCCGTCCACACACACACAGCCACAGCCGTCCACACACACACAGCCACAGCCGCGCACACAGCCACAGCCGTCCACACACACACAGCCACGCACACAGCCATCCACACACACACAGCCACAGCCGTCCACACACACACAGCCGCGCACACAGCCACAGCCGTCCACACACACACAGCCACAGCCGTCCACAGCCACAGCCGTCCACAGCCACAGCCGTCCACACACACAGCCACAGCCGTCCACACACACAGCCGCGCACACAGCCCACAGCCGTCCACACACACACAGCCACAGCCGTCCACACACACACAGCCGCGCACACAGCCGTCCACACACACACAGCCACAGCCGTCCACACACACAGCCGCGCACACAGCCACAGCCGTCCACACACACACAGAGATAGCCATCGAAATACACAGTCACAGCCATCCGCACACACAGCCACACACACAGCCGCAGCCATCCGCACACACAGCCGCGCACACAGCCACAGCCAGCCGTCCACACACACAGCCACAGCTGTCCATACAGCCATCCACACACACCTCCACATCCAATCACACAACCGTCCACACACACTGCCACAGCTGTCCCTACAGCCGCTCACACACACACAGCCACGACACACATACACGGATATACACACAGCCACAGCCTTCCACGCAGCCGCAGCCACACGCACACACAACCACACACATACACACGCAGCCTGCACCTTCGTTACCACCCCTTCCGACTGATATGCCTGCTAGCCACACCTGGGTCTACGACACACACCCAGGGCCCCTGACACACACGGCTCCCAGCTCGGGTGGCACCCCTCCTCTTTCCACACACCCCCCCACTCACCATCTGCCAGCCGGCAATGAAACACCCGCCCGGGGCAAGGTCCCGGCACCCCCCGGGGACCCCTAACTATGAGCTGAGACTAGCCCCCGCTACGCCTCCTGCTCTCCGGCACCCATCAGCTGTCGCCACTGGGCAGGTGTCTTCTCGCACACACACACACACACACACACACACACTCACCAGCAGTGGGCAGCATGGTCACTCACACATGTGTATACACACATCTCACAACACGTGCACGGACCCACATTCCCACACACTCACAACCGCACCCCACAGGCAGCATGTGCACTCACCCCGCACACAAAAAATAGCCACAACCGCATGCAAACACAAATACACACACACACGTTGAACACAAAAAATAGCCACAACTGCATGTGAACACAAATACACACACATACACACACGCGGAACATAAAAATAGCCACAACTGCACGTGAACACAAATACACACACACTGAACCCAAAAATAGTCACAACTGCATGTGAACACAAATACACACACTGAACAGAAAAATAGTCACAGACATTCACAGCACACATACACACACAAATTCACACAATGTGCACACACAATTACACACACACCCTGAGCACACATAATGCAGACACACACAGCCCTCCCCGACATTTACATTGGGCGCAGACATCACATTTTCACACACACACACAGCCGGGGGTGCCAACATGCTGGGGGGATTTTTAGCAGACAGCTCTGCCCCCCTCCCCGTGCCCCGGAGGAGGTGAGGCATTCGACAGAGCGAGTCCCCCAGCTGCCCCCAAATTGGGGGCAGGGGGTGTGATGCACACACACACACACACACCAGGCCCACCCGACCTCCAGCCAACAGGGGCAGCACTCAGGGAGGGAGCGAGTGTGGGAGGACTGGCTAGGCAGCGGGCAGCACAACGGAGACCCCAGCCTCCCCCCACAGCCCCATAGAGACCCCCCAGAACCCCTCACAGCCCCACAGAGACCCCCCAGCACCCCCAGACACAGCCCTACAGAGAGACCCCAGCACCCCCCATAAACAGCCCCATAGAGAGGCCCAAGCCCCCCCACAGCCGCACAGACACCCCCCAGCACCCCCAGACATAGCCCCACAGAGAGACCCCAGCACCTCCATAGCACCATAGAGAGCCCCCAGACCCCCACCACCACCCCATAGAGAGCCCCAAGCCCCATAGACAGCCTCAGCCCCCCAACCTACCCACCCAGAGCCCCAGCACCATGAAGAACTCCAGACCCACTCCTAACATCACGGAGACCCCCCCAAGCCCCACAGAAAGACCTCAGCCACCCCTAGCAACAGAGCCCCCCCTCAGAGCCGCCCAAACCCTCCCACTGCCCCAGTGAGCGCCCCCAGCCTCCCCCACAGTGAGCCTACAGGAACCCCCTCACAACGCTATTCAGATCCCCAGCCCCATAGAGAGCCCCCAGGCCCTCCCAGCCCCATAGAGAGTCCCCAGGCCCTCCCAGCCCCATAGAGAGCCCCTAGCTCCATAGAGAGCCCCCAGGCCCTCCCAGCCCCATAGAGAGCCCTTAGCCCCATAGAGAGCCCCCAGGCCCTCCCAGCCCCATAGAGAGCTCCCAGGCCCTCCCAGCCCTAAGAGAAAGCCCTTAGGATGCCCAGCACCATAGAGACCAACCCTCGCCCCCCCCCCCCGCACGTCAATATCGTGGAGACCCCGAGTCCCGCCCCATCACCATGGAGACCCCCTAGCCCTCCCACACAGCATCACGGAGGCCCCCAGCTCCCCCCCACAGCACCATGGAGACCCTCAGCCCCCCCAAGCACCCCAGAGACACCCCCAGATCACCATGGAGACCCCGAACAACCCCCCCAGCACCATGGAGAACCCCAGTGCCCTCCCACAACACCACAGCGACTCTCAGGCCCCCCTCCCAGAGCACCATGGAGTCCCTCAGGCCCCCCAGCACCCCAGAGACACCCCCACATCACCATGGAGACCCTCTGCCCCCCCAAAGCACCATGGAGACCCCGAGCACCCCCCACAAGCACCATGGAGTCCCTCCGCTTTCCCAGCACCATGGAGACCCCGAGCAAACACCCCCAGCACCCCAGAGACACCCCCCCACACACACACATACATCACCATGGAGACCCTCAGCCCCCCGCCAGCCCCACAGCCCCACAGTGACCCTCAGCCCCCCCCCCCAGCACCATGGAGCCCCTCAGGCCCCCCAGCATCCCAGAGACACCCCCCCACACACACACACACATACATCACCATGGAGACCCTCAGCCCCCCGCCAGCCCCACAGCCCCACAGTGACCCTCAGCCCCCCCCCCCCAGCACCATGGAGCCCCTCAGGCCCCCCAGCATCCCAGAGACACCCCACATCACCATGGAGACCCCGAGCACCCCCCCAGCACCCCAGAGACACCCCCCCACACACACACATCACCATGGAGACCCCCAGCCCCCCCACAGCCCCACAGCGCCCCCCCCACAGCACCATGGAGCCCCTCAGCCCCCCAACCCCCTACCTTGGTGGTGACTATGCAGAGACAATCCATGGCTGGGGAGGAGGGAGCCGCTGCTCGGGGCGGATCTGCAGCACATCAGATATTCCGGGGGGCCGGGGAATTAATTGCCCCCCCTGGCCTTCAATTGCCCCCCCCTCCACCGCCGCACGCAGGCTCCCTGCCCCCCCCTCCCCACCGGCGCGCGGCTGCCTGCTCCCCCCGAGGCGCAGGGTGCGGAGGGGGGGGGAGATGGAGGGATGGGGGCAGGCGGCGGGCGGAGGGATGGGGAGGGGGTGGAAGGCGCGGGGTGACGGAGGGGGGGTGCGGGAGGAAGACGGGATGGGGGCAGGCGGCGAGCGGAGGGAAGCGGAGCGCGGTGGAAGAGGCAGGAAGGAGGGATGGAGTCAGGCGCCGGGCGGAGGAAGAGAGGGAGGGAGGGAGGGAGGGAAGGGGGAAGGGTGGGGACCGCAGGCGGGGAGCGGAGGGGGTGGCAGGAAGACGGGATGGGGGAAGGCGGCCAGGGGAGGAATAGGGGCTGGAAGAAAGGAAGGAAGGAGGGATGGAAGAAGGCAGTGTGTGGACGAATAGACGGGGAAGGAAGAAGGGATGAAGGAAGGCCACGTGTGGAGGAATATGGGGTGGAAGGATGGAAGGAGGGTGGAAGGAAGAAGGGATGGGAAAAGGCCCTGTGCAGAGGAATAGAGGGGGAAAGGAAGGGGGATGGAAGAAGACAGCAGGCCGAGGAATAGGGGTGGAAGGAAGGAAGGAGGGATGGTGGAAGGAAGGGGGGATGGAAGGAGGCAGCGGGCGGAGGAATGGGACGTGGAAGGAAGGAAGGAAGGAAGGAAGGATGGTGGAAGGCAGCGGGCGGAGGAATAGCGGGTGGAAGGAAGGAAGGAAGGAGGGATGGAAGAAGGCAGCGGGCGGAGGAATAGGGGGTGGAAGGAAGGAAGGAAGGAAGGAAGAAGGCGGTGTGTGGACGAATAGACAGGGGAAGGAAGAAGGGATGAAGGAAGGCCACGTGTGGAGAAATACGGGGTGGAAGGATGGAAGAAAGCAGCGGGCGGAGGAATAGGGGGTGGAAGGAAGGAGGGATGGTGGAAGGAAGGAGGGATGGAAGGAGGCAGCAGGTGGAGGAATAGGGGTGGAAGGAAGGAAGGAGGGATGGTGGAAGGAACAAGGGATGGAAGAAAGCACCGGGTGGAGGAATAGAGGGTGGAAGGAAGGAAGGAAGGAGGGATGGTGGAAGGAAGGAGGGATGGAAGAAGGCAGCGGGCAGAGGAATAGGGGGTGGAAGGAAGGAAGGAAGGAGGGATGGTGGAAGGAAGGGGGGGATGGAAGGAGGCAGCGGGCGGAGGAATGGGACGTGGAAGGAAGGAAGGAAGGAAGGAAGGAGGGATGGTGGAAAGAAGGGGGATGGAAGAAGGCAGCAGGCCAAGGAATAGGGGTGGAAGGAAGGAGGGATGGTGGAAGGAACAAGGGATGGAAGAAGGCAGCGGGCAGAGGAATAGGGGGTGGAAGGAAGGAAGGAGGGATGGTGGAAGGAAGAAGGGATGGAAGGAGGCAGTGGGCGGAGGAATGGGACGTGGCAGGAAGGAAGGAAGGAGGGATGGTGGAAGGAAGGAGGGATGGAAGGAGGCAGCGGGCGGAGGAAAAGGGGTGGAAGGAGGGATGGTGGAAGGAAGGGGGATGGAAGGAGGCAGCGGGTGGAGGAAAGGAGGGATGGTGGAAGGAAGGAGGCAGCGGGCGGAGGAATAGGGGGTGGAAGGAAGGAAGGAGGCAGCGGGCGGAGGAATGGGACGTGGAAGGAAGGAAGGAAGGAGGCAGCGGGCGGAGGAATGGGACGTGGAAGGAAGGAAGGAAGGAGGCAGCGGGCGGAGGAATGGGACGTGGAAGGAAGGAAGGAAGGAAGGAAGGAGGGATGGTGGAAAGAAGGGGGATGGAAGAAGGCAGCAGGCCGAGGAATAGGGGTGGAAGGAAGGAAGGAAGGAAGGAAGGAAGGAGGGATGGAAGAAGGCAGCGGGGGGAGGAATAGGGGGTGGAAGGAAGGAAGGAGGGATGGTGGAAGGAAGGGGGATGGAAGGAGGCAGCGGGGGGAGGAATAGGGGGTGGAAGGAAGGAGGGAGGGTGGAAGGAAGGGGGATGGAAGGAGGCAGCGGGTGGAGGAATAGGGGTGGAAGGAAGGAAGGAAGGAGGGATGGTGGAAGGAAGGGGGATGGAAGGAGGCAGCGGGCGGAGGAATGGGACGTGGAAGGAAGGAAGGAGGGATGGTGGAAGGAAGGGGGAAGGAAGAAGGCAGCGGGGGGAGGAATAGGGTGTGGAAGGAAGGAAGGAAGGAGGGATGGTGGAAGGAAGGAGAGATGGAAGGAGGCAGCGGGCGGAGGAATAGGGGGTGGAAGGAAGGAAGGAAGGAGGGATGGTGGAAGGAAGGGGGATGAAAGGAGGCAGCGGGCGGAGGAATAGGGGTGGAAGGAAGGAAGGAAGGAGGGATGGTGGAAGGAAGGGGGATGGAAGGAGGCAGCGGGTGGAGGAATAGGGAGTGGAAGGAAGGAAGGAAGGAAGGAGGGATGGTGGAAGGAAGGGGGATGGAAGGAGGCAGCGGGCGGAGGAATAGGGGTGGAAGGAAGGAAGGAAGGAAGGAGGGATGGTGGAAGGAAGGGGGATGGAAGGAGGC
The DNA here is from genome assembly GCA_037349215.1 of Graptemys geographica. Taxonomy (NCBI): domain Eukaryota; kingdom Metazoa; phylum Chordata; order Testudines; family Emydidae; genus Graptemys; species Graptemys geographica. The sequence goes on along the minus strand of JBAIFT010000135.1, from coordinate 185,249 downwards.
AGCGGGCGGAGGAATAGGGGTGGAAGGAAGGAAGGAAGGAGGGATGGTGGAAGGAAGGGGGATGGAAGGAGGCAGCGGGCGGAGGAATAGGGGGTGGAAGGAAGGAAGGAGGGATGGTGGAAGGAAGGGGGGTGGAAGGAGGCAGCGGGCGGAGGAATAGGGGTGGAAGGAAGGAGGGATGGTGGAAGGAAGGGGGATGGAAGGAGGCAGCGGGCGGAGGAATAGGGGTGGAAGGAAGGAGGGATGGTGGAAGGAAGGGGGATGGAAGGAGGCAGCGGGCGGAGGAATAGGGGTGGAAGGAAGGAAGGAGGGATGGTGGAAGGAAGGGGGATATGGAAGGAGGCAGTAGGCGGAGGAATAGGGGTGGAAGGAAGGAAGGAAGGAAGGAGGGATGGTGGAAGGAAGGGGGATGGAAGGAAGCAGCGGGTGGAAGAATAGGGGTGGAAGGAAGGAAGGATGGTGGTAGGAAGGGGGTGGAAGGAGGCAGCGGGCGGAGGAATAGGGGTGGAAGGAAGGAGGGATGGTGGTAGGAAGGGGATGGAAGGAGGCAGCGGGCGGAGGAATAGGGGTGGAAGGAAGGAAGGAAGGAGGGATGGTGGAAGGAAGGGGATGGAAGGAGGCAGCGGGCGGAGGAATAGGGGTGGAAGGAAGGAAGGAGGGATGGTGGAAGGAAGGGGATGGAAGGAGGCAGCGGGCGGAGGAATAGGGGTGGAAGGAAGGAAGGAAGGAAGGAGGGATGGTGGAAGGAGGGGGGATGGAAGGAGGCAGCGGGCGGAGGAATAGGGGTGGAAGGAAGGAAGGAAGGAAGGAGGGATGGTGGAAGGAAGGGGGATGGAAGGAGGCAGCGGGCGGAGGAATAGGGGTGGAAGGAGGGATGGTGGAAGGGAGGGGGATGGAAGGAGGCAGCGGGCGGAGGAATAGGGGGTGGAAGGAAGGAAGGAGGGATGGTGGAAGGAAGGAGGATATGGAAGGAGGCAGTAGGCGGAGGAATAGGGGTGGAAGGAAGGAAGGAGGGATGGTGGAAGGAAGGGGGATGGAAGGAGGCAGGGGGCGGAGGAATAGGGGTGGAAGGAAGGAAGGAAGGAGGGATGGTGGAAGGAAGGGGGATGGAAGGAGGCAGCGGGTGGAGGAATAGGGGTGGAAGGAAGGAAGGAGGGATGGTGGAAGGAAGGGGGATGGAAGGAGGCAGCGGGCGGAGGAATAGGGGTGGAAGGAAGGAAGGAAGGAGGGATGGTGGAAGGAAAGGGGATGGAAGGAGGCAGCGGGCGGAGGAATAGGGGTGGAAGGAAGGAAGGAAGGAAGGAGGATGGAAGGAGGCAGCGGGCGGAGGAATAGGGGTGGAAGGAAGGAAGGAAGGAAGGAGGGAAAGGGGATGGAAGGAGGCAGCGGGCAGAGGAATAGGGGTGGAAGGAAGGAAGGAAGGAAGGAGGGATGGTGGAAGGAAGGGGGATGGAAGGAGGCAGGGGGCGGAGGAATAGGGGTGGAAGGAAGGAAGGAAGGAAGGAGGGATGGTGGAAGGAAGGGGGATGGAAGGAGGCAGCGGGTGGAGGAATAGGGGTGGAAGGAAGGAAGGAGGGATGGTGGAAGGAAGGGGGATGGAAGGAGGCAGCGGGCGGAGGAATAGGGGTGGAAGGAAGGAAGGAAGGAGGGATGGTGGAAGGAAAGGGGATGGAAGGAGGCAGCGGGCGGAGGAATAGGGGTGGAAGGAAGGAAGGAAGGAGGATGGAAGGAGGCAGCGGGCGGAGGAATAGGGGTGGAAGGAAGGAAGGAAGGAAGGAAGGAGGGAAAGGGGATGGAAGGAGGCAGCGGGCGGAGGAATAGGGGTGGAAGGAAGGAAGGAAGGAGGGATGGTGGAAGGAAGGGGGATGGAAGGAGGCAGCGGGCGGAGGAATAGGGGTGGAAGGAAGGAAGGAAGGAGGGATGGTGGAAGGAAAGGGGATGGAAGGAGGCAGCGGGCGGAGGAATAGGGGTGGAAGGAAGGAAGGAAGGAAGGAGGGATGGTGGAAGGAAGGGGGATGGAAGGAGGCAGCGGGCGGAGGAATAGGGGTGGAAGGAAGGAAGGAAGGAGGGATGGTGGAAGGAAAGGGGATGGAAGGAGGCAGCGGGCGGAGGAATAGGGGTGGAAGGAAGGAAGGAAGGAGGGATGGTGGAAGGAAGGGGGATGGAAGGAGGCAGCGGGCGGAGGAATAGGGGTGGAAGGAAGGAAGGAAGGAGGGATGGTGGAAGGAAAGGGGATGGAAGGAGGCAGCGGGCGGAGGAATAGGGGTGGAAGGAAGGAGGGATGGTGGAAGGAAGGGGGATGGAAGGAGGCAGCGGGCGGAGGAATAGGGGGTGGAAGGAAGGAAGGAAGGAAGGAAGGAGGGATGGTGGAAGGAAAGGGGATGGAAGGAGGCAGCGGGCGGAGGAATAGGGGTGGAAGGAAGGAAGGAAGGAGGGATGGTGGAAGGAAGGGGGATGGAAGGAGGCAGCGGGCGGAGGAATAGGGGTGGAAGGAAGGAAGGAAGGAGGGATGGTGGAAGGAAAGGGGATGGAAGGAGGCAGCGGGCGGAGGAATAGGGGTGGAAGGAAGGAAGGAAGGAGGGATGGTGGAAGGAAAGGGGATGGAAGGAGGCAGCGGGCGGAGGAATAGGGGTGGAAGGAAGGAAGGAAGGAGGGATGGTGGAAGGAAGGGGGATGGAAGGAGGCAGCGGGCGGAGGACTGGGGCAGGAGCAGAGGAAGACGGGCTGGAGGGAGCTCTCCTGGAGAGTGGGGCGGAGCGGTGGAAGGAGAGACGCGGGGAGCCTACGCCGAGCTGGGGGGATCCATGGGGCCGTGGGGGGAGCGGGGCCGGGGCAGCCGGAGAGCAGCGGGCAGGGTCGTGCCCAGCCGGGTCCTGGCATTAAGTCAGAGCGTGGAGGGGCCTGCTCGGGGCCCGGGGGGCGGGGAGGGTTAACCCCCTGCGTGCCGGGAGGGGCTGGACTGGTGGTAGATACGTGTGTGTGTGTGTGTGAGAGACACACACACACACAAGTAGTGTGTGTGAAAGAGCGACAATCCGTGTGCATGGGTGTGTAAGAGAGACACAATCAGTGTGTATTTGTGACACAGAGACACAATCAGTGAGAACGAGAGAGAGAGAGAGAGAGAGAGAATGAATCAGCCTGGGTGTGAAACAGAGACACCATCTGTGTGTGTAAGAGAGAGACACAATCAATGTAGCTGTGAGACACACAATGTGTGTAAAACAGACACAATCGGTGTGTGTGTGTGACACACACAAGCAGTGGGGAGGTGAGAGAGAAAGAGACAATCAGTGTTTGTGCAACAGACAAAATCAGTGTGCCTATGAGAGAGAAAATTCGGTATGTGTTTGAGAAAGAAAATCAGTGTGGATGGGTGTGTAAGAGAAACACAATCAGCCTGGGTGTGAAAGATACACAATCAGTGTGTGTAAGAGAGACACTCAATGTAGGTGTGAGACACACAATGTGTGTATAAGAGAGACACCATCGGTGGGTGTGTAAAAGAGAGACACAAGCAGTGTGTGTGTGTGTGTGTGTGTGTGTGTGAGAGTGTGTGAGTGTGTGTGTGTGAGAGAGAGAGAGAGAATCAATGAGTGTTTGTGAAACAGACAAAATCAGTGTGCGTATGAGAAAATCAGTGTGTGTTTGTGAGAGAGAAAATCAGTGTGTGTTTGAGAAAGGGACACATTAGAGTGTGTGAGAGAGAAAGAGAGAGACACACACACAATCAGCCTGGGTGTGAAACAGAGACAATCTGTGTGTGTAAGAGACACAATGTAGGTGTGAGACACACTATGTGTGTATAAGAGAGACACAATCAATGGGCGTGTAAGAGAGACACAGATACAAGCAGTGTGTCTGTGTGTGTGTGTGAGATAGAGACAATCTGAGTGTTTGTGAAACAGACAAAATCAGTGTGTGTTTGTGAGAGACAAAATCAGTGCAGATGGGTGTGTAAGATAGACACAGTGTGTGTTTGTGAGACAGAGACACAAGCAGTGTGTGTGTGTGTGTATGTGTGTAAAAGAGAGAGACACACAATCAGTAAGGCTATGAGATGGACAGAATCGGGGTGTGTATGTGAGAGAGAATCCGTGTGGGTGTGAACCCGAGAGGCACAATCTGTGTGTGTAAGAGCCAGCCAGAGAGCCAAGGGGTGTGCCAGACGGGGTGTATGCGACAAAGAGACCAGAGAGCGAGAAATCCCCTGCACTGCCCCACAAAACACCCCACTAACCATCTCACACCCACACATCTCACACCGATACACGGCCCGCTGGAGACGTCACCGACTTCTAGCGCCCCCTAGAGGGGACAGGCCCCTGCCCCATTCCCCGCCCCCCTGAGCCAGCCAGTCCCTGCCCTGGGGCCGAGTGGGAGCCGGCGCCCCCTAGAGGGGACAGGCCCCTGCCCCATTCCCCACCCCCCTGAGCCAGCCAGTCCCCGCCCTGGGGCCAGCGCCCCCTAGAGGGGACAGGCCCCATGTCCTGTCCCCACACTCCTCCCCCGTCTCTCTCCCCATAGGGCGAGGCTAAGATTAATCACCATCACATCATTCAATTAACGTCATCCTCCCAGAGGACCCCCACCGCTCCCCCCACACCACAAATTGTTTTAATCACAATCTAATGGGATCCAACTGCTCCTGCCCCACACCTCACGGCACCATGGGAAATGGGGCAGCGGCAGGGGGAGGATTAGGGACAGAAATGTTCCTTCTAGGTGAATTCCTTCCCACACTCCAATTGGTATCTTCCACCCCAGAACTGCCCCCCAATGGTACAGACCCCCCCCATATCATCCCACTCCTACCCCCATTAGTGCATCCCAGAACTAATGCCAATGCTGAGGGTGACCCCAGGGGGCGCTGTGGGGCAGGGAGCGGGGCAGGGGCAGCAGGGGGCGCTCTCCCCTGGCAGGCGGGGCTGGCCCTAGGGCGGAGCTAGGGAGAATTTTTTCAGGGGTCGGGGAGTAAACCCAGGAGCCCTGAGTCATTCCCACTGCAAGTGAGCCCATTCCGGGTCCTTAACCCTCTGCGCCCTTCTTTTCTAATCCATAGACAGCCAGACAGATTTCTGAGTATGGGGATGGATGGATGGCGTGTATGGGGATGGATGGATGGACGGACGGATAGCTGTGTATGGGGATGGACGGACGGATAGCTGTGTATGGGTGGATGGCTGGACAGATGGAGCACTATGGAGGGATTGATAGCTGTGTAAGGGGATGGATGGACAGGTGGAGAACAGTGTATGGGGATAGATGGATGGATGGCTGTGTATGGGGATGGATGGATGGAAGGATGGATGGACGGATAGCTGTGTATGGGGATGGATGGATGGAAGGATGGATGACTGTGTATGGGGATGGGTGGATGGCTGTGTATGCAGATGGAGGGACGGAGGGATGGATGGAGACCTGTGTATAGGGATGGACAGATGGAGAGCTGTATATGGGGCAGACGAATGGAGGGACAGAAATTTATGTATGGGGATGGATGGATGGATTGATGGCCGGATGGATAGATGGGAATGGATGGCTGGACAGACAGATCGAGAGCTGCATATGGGGATGGATGGATGGATGGATGGATGGATGGATGGATGGACAGCTGCATACGGGGACAGACGGAAGGACAGATGGACAGTGGCATTTGGGGATGAACGAATGCAGGGACGAACTGACCGATCAAGGTGCACGGGGACAGATGGACAGAGGCGCACAGGGAAGGACGGCTGGAAGGATAGATGGAGAGCTGCGAATGGGGATGGACTGACAGCTGCGTATGGGGACGGATGGATGGATAGCTGTGTATGGGGATGGACGCAAGGACAGATGTGTATGGGGATGGACGGATGGACAGACGGATAGCTGTGTATGGGGATGGACGGACGGATGGATGGCTGTGTATGGGGATGGATGGACAGCTGCGTACAGGTATGGACAGACGGATCTATAGTTGTGTATCAGGATGGATCGATGGATGGATGGCTGAACGGATAGAGGAGGAGGGGATGGACGGACAGACGGACCGCTGTGTATGGGGATGGATGGATGGATGGCCAGACTGACGGACAGACACGTACGGGGATGGATGGACCAATGGACAACTGCATATGGGGAGGGACGGAAGGACAAACGGACTGACAGCTGACTATTGGGATGGACAGATGGACGGATAGCTGTGTATGGGGATGGACGGATAAGCGGACAGATAGCTGGGCATGGGGATGGACAGATGGATGGATGGGTGGACAGATGGACAGCTGTGAATGGGGCGCGATGGACAGACGGATGGATAGTTGTTATGGGGATGGACGGACAGCTGTGTATGGGGATGGATGGATGGGCGGATGGATGGAGAGCTGCATATGAGGATGGATGGATAGCTGTGTGTGGGGATGGATGGATAGCTATTGGGATGGATGGATGGCCAGACAGACGGCCGGACAGCTGTGTATGGGTCGGATAGTTAAGTATGGGGATGGACGGATGCATAGCTTAGGATGGACAGATGGATATCTGTGAGTGGGTGTGGATGGACGGACGAACGGCCAGACTGACAGCTGTGCATGGGGCTTGATGGAAGGACAGCTGTGTACAGGGACAGATGGATGCATGGCTGGATGGACAGACAACTGTGCATGTGGATGGATGGATCGACAACTACGTATGGGGATGGACGGATGGATGGCCAGACAGATAGATGGGGAGGGATGGATAGCTGTATATGGGGATGGATGGATGGATTGATAGCTGTGTGTGGAGATGGATGGCCGGAAGGATAGATGGGGATGGACAGCTGCGTACAGGGATGGCTGGATGGAAAGTTGTGTATGGGGATGGATGGATGGATGGCCAGACAGATAGATGGGGAGGGATGGATAGCTGTATATGGGGATGGATGGATGGATGGATGGATGGATGGATTGATAGCTGTGTGTGGAGATGGATAGCCGGAAGGATAGATGGGGATGGACTGCTGCGTACAGGGATGGCTGGATGGAAAGTTGTGTATGGGGATGGATGGCCAGACAGATAGATGGGGAGGGATGGATGGATGGAGGCTGGACTGAGAGCTGTGTATGGCGACAGATGGACTGACAGCTGCGTACGGGGATGGACGGATGCATATGGGGATGGACGGACAGATAGCTGTGTATGGGGATGGGTAGACAGATGGAGAGCTATGTATGTATGGATGGAAGGATAGATGGATAGCTGTGTATGGGGATGGGTAGATGGCTGTGTATGCAGATGGAGGGATGGATGGAGACCTGTGTATGCGGATGGACAGAAGGAGAGCTGTATATAGGGCAGACGGATGGATGGATGGATAGCTGTGTATGGGGGTGGGTGGATGGGTGGAAGAATGGATGTCTGTATACGGGGATGGATGGACGGATGGATGGAGAGCCATGTACAGGGATGGGTGGATGGACAGATGGATGTCCGTTTACGGGGATGGACGGACGGATGGATAGCTGTGTACGGGGATGGATAGAAGGACAAACCGACGGATGGCTGGGCGGCCAGCTGCCTCCGGGGACAGACAGGACCCCTTGACGCTGTGTTTACCTTGGCCCGCGCCCTGCGCGCAGTCAGGGGCTGCGTATCCGTCACCGTCGCTTCGTAGACCTCCTGGATGTCTGGGGAGGGAAGACACCCGGAATTTACCGCCCCGGGGTTGGGAGGTTTTCCAGCACTTCTGCCCCAAATGCCATCCCGCCCCCGTTCCCCGTCACAGCGCCCCCTGCTCAGAGAGGCCAGGCCGGGGGCAGGATACCGGGGTAGAGGGGCCCGGTGCGCCGATCCGGCTGGCTAAGCCGTACCCAGCCCACGGCTGCCCGCTGAGCCGAGCCACTTTCTCTGAAAGCTCCTTAGAGGCCGGCCGGCCGGCCGGCCCTCGGCCTCCTCCCAGGGCAGAGCTAATTAGCCCAGATTTAAACCCTAATTATAGCCCTGGGCCCCAGGCCGCCGCACACCCCCTCCTCCCCCCCCTCCACCTAGCCCCACGGCAGCCTCCGGTGCCCACACCTGGGGGGTCACCCCACAGTCTCGAAGGCCGGATGACTGCTCAGCTAAGCTAGGCCAGCCGGTTAGGGTGGGCGTCAAGCGCCGCCCCACACTTTACGCCCCACCCCCAAGCCCCGAGCCCCGCCCTTGCTGTTTAAGCCCCTCCCCTTTACAACCCCTAAGCCCCACCCCCTGCTCTATGAACCCCTCCCCGCACAGTCCCTCCCCCATCCTTAAACGCCTCCCCACACAGTCCCTAAACTACTACCCCATCCTCAAATCCCACCCCTTCCGTCAGACCCACCCACAGTCCCTAAGCCCCTCCCCTCTCTTGACAGCCCCGCCCCCAGGCCAGCACCTACCCAGCAGAGCCTGGAAGAGCTGGCTCTGGAAGATGCTAAGTAGCGTCTGGGCCTTCTGCCGGAAGCTCTGGTCTGGAGTCTCCTCCATGAGGCGCAGGGCGGCCTGGGCCTCTGGTGGGGGGGCAGATGGGGGTCAGGCTAGGCAGGGGGGGCGGGTGCATGCAGCGGGGGTTGTTTCCGGGGCCCCCCCACCCAAAGATGGGGAGTGCAGAGCTCCAAGGAGGAGGGGAGCCGCTGGGCAGGGGAGATATTTCCAGGGGGCACCCTGCCATAGGGCATGTGTGGGGGGGTTTCTGGGGCCACCCCTGGGGGACCCCAAGGTGGGACACATTTCTGGGGGGGGAAGCATGGGAGGGGACCCAGCGGTGGGGTGAGCGGACACAACACACACACACCAAGTCACCGCTATCCCCAAGTACACCCGCCCACACTCACAAACCCTGTTACACACACACACACACACTACCTGACTTGCCTCTCGGTATACTCGAAGCCTGACACCACCACCACACACACACACACACACACTTGGGCCCCCAGCTCTCTCTCTCTCTCACACACACACACACACACACACACACACACACACACAAACCCTTGCCCTCAAACACCACAACTCACACTCTGAGCCCCCCGCAACACCTCAACACACACCTCTCCGCTACCACCCCACAACTTCAACGTAACAGGCAAATGATCAAAACCCGCCTGTCCCAGTTGCTACAGGCACAACCCATCCACCCTCCACACCCTCCACACACACACACACACCCCTAGATCTCTCACACACATCCCCCCAATTCATCCCCCCCTACCCAGAGGATACAGCTCAACTCCCCCTCACACACACACCATTGTACCCAAACAAGGCAACTCACACACCGCCTCGCAAACCTTCACACCTCAACACTTGTCACTCTCCCATGCAGCCCCACAACTGTACACAGCACGGAAACGCTCCCGCCTTCGCACATGCCACGCTCCATGCAATGCAACACTACACAACACACAGAGACACCCCCTCACCCAGACAAATCCACAACACCCACATCTCCACACCCGTCTCTCCCCCATCCAATCCCATACCATGACACAACCCCACACCTCCACACCCGCCTCTCTCCCATCCTACTCCACAACACTACACAAACTTCCACACCTCCAAACACCCCCCCTCTTATCCAACCCCACACTACACAACACACAGTCACACACTTCCACACCCGCCTTTCTACCATCCAACCCCACACCACTACACAAACTCCCACATCTGCACACCCGCCTCTCTCCCATCCTACCCCACACAAACTCCCACACCTCCAAACCCACCTCTCCCATCCTACTCCTCAACACTACACAAAATCCCACCCCCACCTTCTACCATCCAAGCCCACACAAACTCCCGCACCTCCATACCTGCCTCTGACCCCTACAGCCCGCACTCCCTGCCCCAACTCATACACACGCTCCCCTACCACACAGCTCCTACACAACACACAAACGCACCTCTTCCTCCATAGGCCACCCCAAACTTTGCCCTCTGTGACACGACAACATGCCAGCACATTGCCCGACCCCTCATGCCTGTGGAGAAATACCCCCCCTCCACGATGCCTGCTCACCCCCACACACGGCTCATCCCTGGGGCCCCCCCACCTCTCACGCTGAGGCGGGTGTAGGGGAGTTGGGGATAGCTCAGAGGGGGGCAGAGGGGTATCCCGGAGGCGCCGGGTTGGGGGCGCTGAGGGAGGGTCCCTACCTCTCCGTTTCCTTGGCATCACGGTGCCTGGCATGGGGGTGGGCAGTGGGGGGGAGAGACACACGCTAATCTCATAATCTGCCTTCCCAACAGCTGCCAGCTTAAAAGATTGGGAGCCCGGCAGAATTGTGGGTAGCGTAGTTCTTGCCCCAGGGTGGGGCGGAGCTGCAAGACACAGCCGTGGGGCGGGGGAAAACTGGGGGCAACTTGAAGCGTGATTCCAGGGGCAGATGACTTTTTGCCGCTGGCCGAGCTTGAACTTTTGAAAATGTCCTCCCAAGGCTAGGCCGCGGGCGTTTACACGGCGCCTGCCTGGGGGCCGGAGGGGTGTTTCCCCGACTGCCCAGAAACTGAGTTGAATGAAACCACCACTGTCACAGACTTTGCCAACCCCAAAATCCGGAGGCAGGCTCCTCCCGATATCATGAGATTGCCTGATTTTGAAGCCAATTATGTGAAAAATAATAGATGGGGGGTTCTTTTACTTTGCCTTCTGCAAGAAGAGAACAAAGCAATGGAAAGACAATGAATTTAAAGCTTGGTTCACCTTTGGAACTCCATGCCACATGATTATCTGACCAGCACACCATATAAATTGAGAAAAATTTTCATTCAGGATCCTAAAAATATTTCCAATCATTTGCATTCATTCACTGTTTAGATTATATTAATAGATTACACATATACGTTAACGATCATCTTTGTATATATGAGCATTTATATGAAATATAACATGTAAAGATGTTCTATATATTAAAAATAGTTACATAATATTAAATATACAATGATGTAGTCTGTTATATTAAATACATCTAAAGATATATTAGCATAGGGTTACCATACGTCCTTTTTTTCCCAGACATGTCCGGCTTTTTGGCACTCAAACCCCCGTCCGGGGGGAATTGCCAAAAAGCCGAACATGTCCGGGAAAATGGCGGCTCTGCTCCTCCCCTGACTCTTCGGCTCTGTTTAAGAGCCGAGCTGCCCGAGCGCTGTGGGCTTCAGGCAGCCCCCTTGCCTCCAGCCGGGCACTTCCCCTCCCGGGCTCCGGTGGCGCTGGGCAAGCGCCGGCCGGGGGCGCAGGGTCTGGGGGCTGCCCGGCAAACCGTGAAGCCGGTAGCGTTCGGGCAGCCCTTTCCGGGTGGCTGGGAGTGGGAGGGAGGAGGGGGCGGAGTTGGGGTGGGACTGGGGGTGGGGAAATGGGCGGGGCCAGGGCCCGTGGAGGGTCCTCTTTTTTTATTTAATAGATATGGTAACCCTATATTAGCATATATAGATTATACAACTTTAGAATAGAATAAATGTGTACTAGTTAACATTATATATATTTAATTTTAAAATATTTAAAAAATATACAAAGTACATATTAAATATACATATTTATCTCTATTTTAACTATAATAGGTAAGGTGTAGGATATTTACATATAGACTATTAAATATACAACCATTATAGATGTATCTTTATTTACTAAAATGTTAATTATATACATTATTAAATGTAGAAAGATCTGTGTTATATGCAAAGATGTATTATCCTTATGTACGTTAATAGATATATTAATTATAAAGATTTATCTTTCATCTTCAATATTATATACATTATAGTTACAACTTTGTAAGGAATATTAAATTATACAGAGATTAATTATAAATATATTTGTTATATTACATATTTCCATATCTTTATTTTTACATGTATTACGTATAATAGTAAATACAACATACAACTATTTTATTAAATAGAAATATGTATTATCTTCCCATGTATTAGATATCTATATTATTAAAGGTAATATACCATTTATTATATTAACTATAAAGATGCATTATCTTTACATACATTAAATATGCAACCATTATATTAATTCTAAAGATGTATTGTCTTTACTTACATTAAATATCTATATGGAATATAATGTACAATCATCTTAATTATAAGGCTGTATTATCCTTACATATATTAAATATCTAGACTATTAAATGTAATATACAACCGTTTATTGTCTTAATTATAAACATGTAGTCTTCACATATATCAAAGTATATACATTGTATTAAATATACAAATATGTATTTTCTGTCATGTAAATACATATAAAGATGTATTATTGTTCCATATACATATGAAAATATACAGATTACGTTAAATGTATATCAAGTTATTTTCATATTAAAATATTATATATACTAAATGCACTAAGCAAAGATTTCTTTTTATATCACATAGCCTATGTCATTATCTACATCAGATTAAATAGGCCTCACCCTGAATGTAACATGTAAGAAACTAACAGCAATCACCGATATTGCCGTGAAAAGTAGCAATTTTGCCGAAACGGCGTGGCGTTGGCTGGAAAACTCATGAAATGATTTGAACCAGCTGCGCACGTTTATGGCTAATTCACCCATTTGCTCTCAGTGCCGGGATATCACAGGCTGTTCCATCCCCCCGGCTTCGAACACAGGAATTTGGGCTTAGCCAGAGCATCGCCCGGGCCTCGTATGTGAAGCCAGCGCGAGATGGACTCTCTGCCATGACCCTTGGCAGCTGGGTCCGACGGCCAGTGTCCCTCGCGGTTACAAATCGGTCCCTCAGTCCTGACGTCCGGCCGTTGGGCCTGGCTCGGCCACGCTCCGCTAGACGCAAGAGCGTGTTGATACCCGGGGTTTTCTCCCCACCAAGGGCTATAGACCCTGGACCCCAGGTCACTGCATTTCCAGAAGCCAAACAGTTCACAAGCAGGAAGGCATTTTTATCCAACCCTCTGCCTCCTCTCCAGAAGCGCCACCAACTCTTTAAACGGCACACACCTGAACTGGATGCCATTTTCCAGCATCAGGCTCACCAATGACATATACTGGGGTAAATCACAAGCTCGCCTTGCTTTCTGCCATGAATTTAAGCTGGTAACCTGTGGAACTCCTTGCTACACGACACTGAATCAGCCACGGGATTGCTATAGCCAGGGATACCATTTCTAGATCTGTTGCTGATTCCCCACCACGTGATGAGGTCCGAGCCCAAGACAAGGGCATGGAGAATTATGAGGCTGTTAAGGGTTGTTAATGCGCGGGACTCCCTGCCACATGATGGTGGGTGAGGCAACTGCTTGGGATGCTTACGTAGATCACGAGAACCTTGGACTGACCTTCAATCCAATTAATTAGAGCCAGGACCAAATAATGAGGGGTGGGGATGGGGCAGTGACAGGATACCAGGCTAGATGGGCTCATAGTCTGATCCAGGATGGCAGGGAGGGGCCAGGATATCGGGCCACATGGTCCATTCCTGCCACACCTTGATTTCATTCCCTTCCCAGCCCCCCCACAGAATCCTCCAGGTGTTGTTAACCAGCGGAACTCCCCACCACATGGCTGCATCATGCAATACGCAAGCAGCAATTCCTTCTCTCTCAACCGGCTCCGTGGAAATTAGCAGCACCCCACTGGAATCCGTGGGGCATATCCCCAGGTGGTGTAATTGAGGGGGATCAGGACACTCTGCTCTAACCCACCAGGCCCCACTCCCCTCCCAGAGCCAGGGAGAGAATCCAGGAGTCCTGACTCCCACCCCCCCCGCTCCAACATACCAGCCCCCACTCCTCTCCCAGAGCCAGGGAGAGAATCCAGGAGTCCTGACTCCCACCCCCCCCGCTCCAACATACCAGCCCCCACTCCTCTCCCAGAGCCGGGGAGAGAACCCAGGAGTCCTGGCTCCCAGCCCCCCCGCTCTAATCCCCACCTGAGAGTCTGAACCCCAGCTTCCCCCCAAATCTACCCCCCCCCCCCGCTCCCAAAGCAGCCGCACGGGGAAGTCCTGGTTGTAACGCATCCAGTCATCCAAAATATTTGATTTATTACTGACAAGGAAACAGCGGCCAGGCCAGGCTCCCTGGTAGGGCTGATGCTGGCTGCGATCGGGGGAGCCCCATTTCTGGGGGCACTCCTGCTGTGAGGGCATCAGTGTCGGGGTGCCCGGTTTTCTCCCACAGGTGCAAGATTTGTGGGCAACCCCGCCCACCAGCCTGGCACCTCCCCCACCCCAAAACCGACCGGCCATCAGGGGAACATAATGCAGCTATGGCTGATTAAAGCTCAGATCTATCCCCAGGGGGGAGAGGGGACCTTTGTAACTCACATTTCCCTTCATGGGGCTGCCAGGAAACAGACATTTACCCCCTCCTTGGGGGAGCCTCAAAACAGACATTCCACCTCTCCAGGTAGTTCCCCCCTCCTCCAGGGTGGACATTTCTCTCCTCCTCCAGAGCAGCCTCAAAACACATTTCCCCCCTCCTCGGGGAGCCTTGAAACAGACATTGCCCCGTCCTTGAGGGAGCCTCAAAACAGACATTCCCCCCCCTCCTCCAAGAGGGGCACATTAAGGCATTTCCTCAGCAGAAGAGCTATGTCCCAGAGGTAGCATGTTAGGGCTGAGCGTATTGGGGGAAAGGAAAGGGGTACAGCACCCCACTAATTGCCCCCCCCTTCCCAGACGCTTCAGGGAGGGGGCAGAGGTGTGTGCTGGGAAGTGGGAGGGGCCAGTTTGGGGGTCAGAGTGTCCCAGGTGCGTCTCCCCCGCCCCTGCCGGAGCTGTGTCAGAAGCCCAAGGGGTTGGGGGATACCACACCCCCGTTCTCCACCACGGCCCGGGAGATGCCCCGTAGCTGCCGGAAGGTGTGCCGGGCGCCGTCCGTGCTCAGCGGGCTCAGGGTGGCCGTGAGGCGCTCATAGGCCTGGAGGGAGACAAGGAGGGGAGGGGAGGGGAGGGGTGAGAGATGGGCACGGAGATACCCCCTCCCCCCCCAAAAAAATCCTACCCATCCCCCACCAGCACCGAGGGGTGAAGAGAGGAGTTGGCGGGGGGGGGAAGAGAGGGAGGGAGGGAAGGAGAGATGGCAGAGGGATGGACAAAGGGAGGTACGGGCTGGAGGTGTGGATGGAAGGAGGGACAAGGGAGGGATGTGAGGATGAAGGGAGGGAAGGGGGATGGAAGGATGGAAGAAGGAGGAGGGAGGTGTGGATGGTAGGGACAGGAAGCTGCCGGAGGGATGGACAGAGGAGTGTACGGATAGATGGAAGAAGGGACAGATGGATGGAGGTGTGGAGGGAGGGATGGAGGTGTGGAGGGAGGGAGGGAGGTGTGGATGGAAGAAGGGATGGAGGAACGGAGATGGGGGGGAGGGACAGGAAGCTGCCGGAGAGACGGGGTGACGGATGGAGGGTTGGAGGTGTGGATGGAGGGATGGAAGGAGGGACAGAGGTGTGGAAGAAGGGGGATGGAAGAAGGGATGGAGGTGTGGATGGAAGGAGGGAGGGATGTGTGGAGGCATGAAAGAAGGAGGAACGGAGGGAGGTGTGGATGGAGGAACGAAGATGGGGGGGCAGGGACAGGAAGCTGCCGGAGGGACGGGGTGACGGATGGAGGGTTGGAGGTGTGGATGGAGGGACAGCGGTGTGGAAGAAGGGAGGATGGAGGTATGGATGGAAGGATGGAAGAAGGGATGGAAAAAGGGGGGACAGAGGTGTGGATGGATGAAGGGATGGACGGACGGGCTGCCGGAGGGAGAACCGGGAGGGCTGGATTCAGAGGACACCAGCTAGGGCTGGAGGGGGCTCCGGGGCTGGGGGTCTGGCTGGGGGGTCGTCCCCCCCCCGTCCGCCCCGTACTCACCTCCTCACACCAGGTCTCGCAGAGCAGCTTTTCGTGCTGGGCGGTGGGGTGGGCCTGGGCCAGGGAGCGCGACGCCCTGGCGGCGGGGGGAGGAAGGATGAGCCATTAGAGCTGGGGCCCCCCCAAAAAATGTGGGACCAAGAACCCCCTTATAAAAACACATGGAAAGGCCCCCGACCTGCTCCCCCAGAGCCCCCCAGCCCAAGGGGTGAGCCCCCTCCCCCACAGGCCCCCCTGGGATGGAGCGGGGACACCCCAGACCAGCCCCCCGGCCGCCCCCTCCCACTGCCCCCAGCAGCCCCCCTCAAGAGCCCACTGACGCCCCTCCCTCATCAACCCCCCCAAGCTCTCTTTGCCCCCCGAACCAACTCCCATCTCCCCAGCTATCCCCCCCGCCCCTTCCTCCCCCCATTCGCCGCCCTGCCCCCCACCCCAGGCAGCACCTGGACAGCAGCACCACCATGGCGTACAGGTCGATAGCCACGTCCGCCACCCGCTTCAGCACGAACTGCTCATCTTGGGGGGGGGGGGGAAACGAGGGGGGGGGTCAGGGCACAGCCAGCCCCTGTCCCCCCAAAGCAACCCACCTTCCTGCCACCCCCAAACAACCCCCCTTCCATGCTCTTCCCCCGGTGCACCGATCCCCCCCAAAAAAACCTTTCTGCCCCCCAATCTCTACTGCCGGGGGCCCCCCAAACCTTCCCACCCTGCAGCCCCCCCAAACTTTCCTTCTCCCAGCTCCTCACTGTCCTGGGGGGTCCCCAGCCTTTCCCCACCCCCCTACACAGGGGCCCCCAAACCTTCCCGCTCCCCAACCCTTCACTGCCCTGGGGAGCCCCCCAAGCTACCCCACCCCCCCAGCCATGGGGGTCCCCCAAACCTTCCTTTTTCCAGCCCCTCACTGCCCTGGGGGCCCCCCAACCTTCCCAACACCCCTCACTGCCCCCCAACCTTCCCGCCCCCCCAACTCTCACACACACCACCGCACGCTGCAGCCCCTTCCCCGCACCGGGGCTCCCCCCCATACACGCACCCACGATTTTCTTGCCGTATTTGAGCAGCAGCTCCTCCACTGTGGCCCCGAAGAGATCGACTCCATGCACCAGCTGGGGGGGGGAAGAGGGAATGGGAAGTTGGGGGGGGCAGGGATAGCCGGCGGGGGCAGACCCCCCACTGGCAAATATCTCCTGCCCCCGAGATCCACTCACCACCCCCAAAACAGGGGGGGCCTCACGGGGTTGGAAGGCATGGGGGGGGGGGGGGAGAAGGTCAATGCTGCAGGGGTCTCGTCTCCCCCCCATTTCCCAGACTCACCTGCTCAGCGCTGGGGTCCAGGTCGGGGTGCACCACATCCCTCAGGGTGATCCCAGAGCCCCATCCGGCTTTCCTGGGGGGGGGGGGGGGGGGAAGAGACAGACGGCATGTGAGGGACCCCCCCCACACACAAGAGAAGCGGTACCCCCCCTGAACCCCTCCAAGGACCAAAACCTCCCATCCCAGGGACCCCCCCTGGGAGTGAACCCCCCCATAACCCCTCCCCCACAGCCCATCAAGAGTGACCCCCCGAGGGAGCCCCCCCCCCAGGTACCTGCGAAGACGCCGGGCAGCCTCCCGGGCCAGCAGCCCCACGTTACCCACGGGGCTTTTCAGAGCTCGTTGCAGCCCCTGCAGCTGGTTCCCGGCCTTCTGCGGGGGGGGGGGGGGGGGGGGAGTGTCAGTGACCTGCGGGGGAAGGGGGGGGGGTACGGACAAGCCCCTCCCTATTCCAGGGTCTCCTGCCCCACAGCAACCCCTGCCCCGAGGTCTCCTCTCCGTCCCCCCCACACACCGGCAACATGCCCCCCCCCAGATCATCTTCCGTCCTCCCCCCGCAACAGCACAGCCCCCCTCCCCATTTGAGCTCCACCCCATACCCTTCCCCCACCCCCAAAATCCCCTCTCCACCACAACCCCCCCATAGCCCTCCCCCACCCCCAAAATCCCCTCTGCCACAGCCCCCCCATACCCCTCCCCCACCCCCCAAATCTCATCCCCACTACAGCCCCCCATACCCTCCCCCACCCCAAAAATCTCCCCCCCCCCACAGCACCCCCCCCTTTGAGATCCTCAAGTAACTCCCCCACACCTGGAAGCCGTTCAGGGCCACGAAGAGTCGCAGGATGTCGTTGGTTCCCTCGAAGATCCGGAAGATCCGGAGATCCCGCATCACCCGCTCCACGCCGGCATCCTGGGGGGGGGTCCCGACACCCAGGGGGAGGTCAGGCAGGGGCTGGGGGGGTATCCCAGCTCCGGGGGGGGGGCAGGCGGGGGAAGGTCAGCCGGCGGTTGAGGGGGGTCCCGGCCCCGGGGGGATGTCAGACGGGGGTTGGTCGGTTACAGGGGGGGGTCGGCTGGGGGTGGGGGGATCCTGGCACTGCGGGGAGGCTGGCTGGGGGGGATCCCAGCAATGGGGGGGCCGACAGGGGGGGGATTCTCCACTCACCTTCATGAACCCCATGCCGCCCATAATCTGGATACACTCGTCCGTCACCGTCCAGGCGGCTTCCTATGGAAAGCAACCAACAGCACCACGTTCACGTACCCACTCCGCGGCGCCCCCTGCCGGGGGAGGCTGGGGTACCCCCTACCCCCCCAGCTATGCCCCCTGCCCCACCCCCATTCCCCACCCCACGGAGCCTCACCGAGCCGAAGATTTTGCTAATGGCTGCCTCTGTGTGGAAATCGGTCGCTCCTTGGTCCATGTTACCGCTGATCATATATGCCATGGACTGCATGGAGAAACAGCACAGGTGAGATGCGGCCACCTCTGGGGTGGGGCGGCTGGTTACACGGGGACCCCTTGCCCAGTGCTGAGATGCAGCCACCTCTGGGGCGGGGCGGTCTCACCTCAGTGACATACTGCAGCATGGCCATACGCGCCAGCTTCTCCTGGATGGCTCCAAAATTGTGGATTTTGTCCCCAAACTGGGTGCGATTGGCTGCATGCTCCACCTGCGGGGCAGGGGGGAGGAGAGATAAGTCAACCGTCAGGGGTGCAAATATCCCACAATGCAATGGGGTGGTTGGGGAGGCAGAATTCCCAAAAGGCAGCGGGGTCGCTGTGGGGGTGGGGGTTGCTGGGGGGGACTGGAGGGAGTGAGGGTCACCGGGGGGAAGTGGGGGATGCCGTGGGGGGAGTCGGGTCACCGGGAGAGATGGGGGTTGCCGTGGGAGGGAATGGAGGGAGTGGGGGGTTCCTGAAGGGACAGTGTGGGGTGTCGCCGTCGGGGGGACTGGTGGGGACACCAGGAAGATGTGGGTTGCCGTGAGGGGGAGTTGGGGGTGTCTCCGTAGGGGGACTAGTGGGCGGACTGGGGGGGCGGGGGGGGAGAAGAGATGAGGGTCGCCGTGGGGGAGACCGGGGAGAGTGGGGGTCATTGCCTTGGGGGAGTGGGATCGCCATGCGGGTGACTGGTGGGGACACCAGGGGGAGATGGGGGTTGCCGTGGGGGGTCACTGTGGGGATATGGGGGTTGCCGTGGGGGGGAGTGAGGTCGCTGGGGGGGGTCACTGTGGGGAGATGGGAGTTGCTGTGAGGAGGAGTGAGGGGGTCGGGTCGCCATTGGGAGGACTGGTGAGGACACCAGGGGAGATGGGGGTTGCTGTGAGGAGGAGTGTGGGGG
Organism: Graptemys geographica; assembly: GCA_037349215.1. Taxonomy (NCBI): domain Eukaryota; kingdom Metazoa; phylum Chordata; order Testudines; family Emydidae; genus Graptemys; species Graptemys geographica. The sequence goes on along the minus strand of JBAIFT010000135.1, from coordinate 165,774 downwards.
GTCACTATGGCGAGATGGGTGTCGCCGTGGGAGGGAGCGGGATCGCCATGGGGGGGTCACTGTGGGGAGATGAGGCTCGCCGTGGGGGGACACTCACGGCCTTGCCGATGACGCCCCGCATGGTCCCAGCCAGCACAGCCGCCATGCCGAACCGCCCGTTGTTGAGGATGTTCATGGCCACCTTGAACCCGGCGCCCGGCGGCCCCAGCACATTCTCCACCGGCACCCGCACGCCTTCGAAGTGCACCTCGGCCGTGTTCGACGCCTTGATCCCCATCTTCTTCTCGGGGGGGCCGCTGCCACGGGGAGGGCAGGGGTGAGTGAGGGGAGGGGGGGCGCCGACGCCCCAAAACACAGCCCCGTGAATGTACACCCCAAAATAAAGACCCCGGCCAACTCCCCCGCCGTAGACACCGCCAACGTCCCTCGAAACCGATGCTCTGAAATATGTCCCAATGTCCCTCGAAACCTATGCCCTGAAATACAGCCCACCCCACCAACACCCCCCAAAATGTACACCCCCGAAAACCCCACCCCTGAACCACCAGTGCAAACACCCCCAAACAGATGCCCCAGAACCCCCCTGCCCCGGCCAATATACTCCACCTCTGAAATAGACCCCACCACAAAAGCCATGCTATGCCCGGAAAACCCCGAAACCCAGGGGCCTGCCCCCACAAAATATGCCCCCCACAAACATCACTATTGCCCACAGACGCCCCTGAACTGTGGCCACCCCCCCCAATCTGCCCACTCCCACCGGGCTGAGTTTGGGGGATACTCACTGGGTGACCCCCCCGAACGCTCGCTCCACGATGAAGGCCGTGATCATCTCCTTCACCTCGCCCGTCGCCTCGTTTTTCACGGGGGTCTTGGCGAAGACAGTGAAGAGGTCGGCCAGCCCCCCGTTACTGTGGGGGGCAGAGATGTGTGGAGAGGGGGGTCAGGAAAGTGGGGTATGCCTGGGGGAGGGAAGCCAGCCAGTACTGCCGGACAGGGGAGAACGCCCCCCAACTGAGTCCCCAGCCCAGCGCCCCACAGCTCCCCCTAGGGCCAGGGCACACCTGATCCAGATCTTGCCCCCATCCAGAGTGTAGTAGGAGCCGCAGGGGCTGGGCCGGGCGGTGGTGCGGATGGAGGCGGCGTCCGAGCCGCTGGCTGGCTCCGTCAGGCAGAAGGCAGCGATGGTCTCTCCTGGGGAGGAGAGGTGGGGGTCGAGGTTACATGCTGGGGGGCATTGCCCTTACAGAGCCCCTCCCACCCAGTACACCACTCCCCTTTCATTAGGCCCCGCCTCCCCATGCTCCCCAAATCCTCCCGTACCCCCACTATCCTCGCCAACCCTCCCGTACCCCCACTATCCCCAACCCCCCTCCCTGCCTCGCCAATCCGCCCGTACCCCCCGCTATCCCCGCCCCTCCTCCCTGCCTCGCCAATCCGCCCGTACCCCCGGCTATCCCCGCCCCTCCTCCCTGCCTCGCCAATCCGCCCGTACCCCCGGCTATCCCCGCCCCTCCTCCCTGCCTCGCCAATCCGCCCGTACCCCCGGCTATCCCCAACCCCCCTCCCTGCCTCGCCAATCCGCCCGTACCCCCCGCTATCCCCGCCCCTCCTCCCTGCCTCGCCAATCCGCCCGTACCCCCGGCTATCCCCGCCCCTCCTCCCTGCCTCTCCAATCCTCCCATATCCCCCGCTATCCCTGCCCCTCCTCCCTGCCTTGCCAATCCTCCAGTACCCCCCGCTATCCCCACCCCTCCTCCCGTACCCACCCGCTATCCCCGCCCCTCCTCCCTGCCTCGCCAATCCTCCCATAACCGCCCCTCCTCCCTGCCTCAGCAATCCTCCCGTACCCCCCGCTATCCCCGCCCCTCCTCCCTGCTCCCCAATCCTCCCGTACCCCCGCTATACCCGCCCCTCCTCCCTGCCTCGCCAATCCTGCCGTACCCCCCACGCTATCCCCGCCCCTCCTCCCTGCCTCGCCAATCCTCCCGTACCCCCCGCTATCCCCGCCCCTCCTCCCTGCCTCGCCAATCCTGCCGTACTCCCCACGCTATCCCCGCCCCTCCTTCCTGCTCCCCAATCCTCCCGTACCCCCGCTATCCCCGCCCCTCCTCCCTGCCTTGCCAATCCTCCCATACCCGCCCCTCCTCCCTGCCTCCCCAATCCTCCCATACCCGCCCCTCCTCCCTGCCTCCCCAATCCTCCCATACCCGCCCCTCCTCCCTGCCTCGCCAATCCTCCCGTACCCCCCGCTATCCCTGCCCCTCCTCCCTGCCTTGCCAATCCTCCCATACCCGCCCCTCCTCCCTGCCTCCCCAATCCTCCCATACCCGCCCCTCCTCCCTGCCTCGCCAATCCACCCGTACCCCCCGCTATCCCCGCCCCTCCTCCCTGCCTCTCCAATCCTCCCGTACCCCCTGCTATCCCTGCCCCTCCTCCCTGCCTTGCCAATCCTCCAGTACCCCCCGCTATCCCCACCCCTGCTCCTGTACCCCCCGCTATCCCCGCCCCTCCTCCCTGCCTCCCCAATCCTCCCATACCCGCCCCTCCTCCCTGCCTCACCAATCCTCCCGTACCCCCCGCTATCCCCGCCCCTCCTCCCTGCTCCCCAATCCTCCCGTACCCCTGCCCCTCCTCCCTGCCTCGCCAATCCTCCCGTACCCCCCGCTATCCCCGCCCCTCCTCCCTGCTCCCCAATCCTCCCGTACCCCCGCCCCTCCTCCCTGCCTCGCCAATCCTGCCGTACCCCCCCGCTATCCCCGCCCCTCCTCCCTGCCTCGCCAATCCTCCCGTACCCCCCGCTATCCCCGCCCCTCCTCCCTGCCTCGCCAATCCGCCCGTACCCCCGGCTATCCCCGCCCCTCCTCCCTGCCTCGCCAATCCTGCCGTACCCCCCCGCTATCCCCGCCCCTCCTCCCTGCCTCGCCAATCCTCCCGTACCCCCCGCTATCCCCGCCCCTCCTCCCTGCCTCGCCAATCCTGCCGTACCCCCCACGCTATCCCCGCCCCTCCTCCCTGCCTCGCCAATCCTGCCGTACCCCCCCGCTATCCCCGCCCCTCCTCCCTGCCTCGCCAATCCTCCCGTACCCCCCGCTATCCCCGCCCCTCCTCCCTGCCTCGCCAATCCTGCCGTACCCCCCACGCTATCCCCGCCCCTCCTCCCTGCCTCGCCAATCCTCCCGTACCCCCCGCTATCCCTGCCCCTCCTCCCTGCCTTGCCAATCCTCCAGTACCCCCCACTATCCCCACCCCTCCTCCCGTACCCCCCGCTATCCCTGCCCCTCCTCCCTGCCTCGCCAATCCTCCCATACTCGCCCATCCTCCCTGCCTCCCCAATCCTCCCGTACCCCCGCCCCTCCTCCCTGCCTCGCCAATCCTCCCGTACCCCCGCTATCCCCGCCCCTCCTCCCTGCCATGCCAATCCTCCCGTACCCTCCGCTATCCCGACCCCTCCTCCCTGCCTCCCCAATCCAGCCCTCCCCAGCCCCCACACCTCTGCCTTTTCCCCACACACCCCTATCACTCCCCCGTTAATGATCTGGAGAAAGGGGTAAAAAGTGAGTTGGCAAAGTTTGCAGCTGATCCTAAACTGCTCAAGATAATTAAGACCAAAGCAGACTGTGAAGAACTTCAAAAAGATCTCACAAAACTAAAGTGATTGGGCAACAAAATGGCAAATGAAATTTAATGTGGATAAATGTAAAGTAATGCACATTGGGAAAAATAACCCCAACTATACATACAATACGATGGGGACTAATTTAGCTACAACGCATCAGGAAAGAGATCTTGGCGTCATGGTGGATAGTTCTCTGAAGACGTCTACGCAGTGTGTAGCAGCAGTCAAAAAAGCAAACAGGATGTTAGGAATCATTCAAAAGGGGATAGAGAAGAAGACGCAGAATATCTTATTGCCCTTATCTAAATCCATGGGACGCCCACATCTTGAATACTGCGTACAGATGTGGTCGCCTCAACTCAAAAAAGATCTACTGGCACTAGAAAAGGTTCAGAGAAGGGCAACTAAAATGATTAGGGGGTTCGAACGGGTCCCACATGAGGAGAGATTAAAGAGGCTGGGACTTTTCAGCTTGGAAAAGAGGAAACTAAGGGGGGATATGAGAGAGGTCTATAAAATCATGAGTGATGAGGAGAAAGGGAATAAGGAGAAGTTATTTCTTGTTCCCATAATATAAGAACTAGGGGTCACCAAATGAAATTAACAGGCGGCAGGTTTAAAACAAATAAAAGGAAGTTGTTCTTCACACAGAGCACAGTCAACCTGTGGAACTCATCGCAATTGGATGTTGTGAAGGCCAAGACAAGAACAGGGTTCAAAAAAGAACTAGAGAAGTTCATGGAGGACGGGTCCATCAGTGGCTGGATGGACCTTTGGTCTGACCCAGTATGGCCGTTCTTATGTAGGCCCCCCCCTCAGCGCCCCTCACCTGTGGCCAGCCGGGGCAGGTACTTCTCCTTCTGCTGGGGCGTCCCGTAGAGGAGCAACCCCTTGAAGCCGATGGACTGATGGGCCCCCAGCGTGATCCCCACGGCCAGGTCGTGCAGCCCCACGATCTCCACCAGCCGGGCGTACTGCGGGGAAAGGGGTGAGCACAGGGCTGGCCGCCCCCTGGGGGGGGGGCGGAGGCGGGGCCCTTCCCCTCTAAGGGGCAGCAGCTAGGTCAGGGGTGTGTGGAATGGGGAGGGGCGTGTCTCACCTGGGTGTTGCTCAGCCCCAGCCCCCCCAGCTCAGGGGGGATCTGCAGCCCAAAGGCCCCCAGCTCCTTCAGCCCCTGCATGGTCCGGTCCTCCACCCGTTCCAGCGAGTCGTTCGCCGCCGGGTCATTCACCTCCTGGGGGCGGGGGGAGAGAGAGGGGGAGTCCGAGGAAGGGACCCCCATCCAGGCCACTGCCCCCCCCCCCACCTGTCCCCCAGACCCCCCACACACAGCACCCCCAACTCAACCCTTTCCCCTTATTCCAGGCCTTCCCTTTCAGCCCCCGCAAACAACCCCAGCCCCCCCAAACTCATCCCCCCTAACCTGGAAGAAACGGCTGACGGGTCCGACAAGCTCCTTCACGAACTGCACCTGCTCCTCGGTCAGCACTGGGGGGGGGGAAGGGGGGGGGAAAAGTCAGGTGGTGAGTGATGGGGGGGAACCAATGGGGTTGCGGGGGTGTGACGAACTGGGACTGTTCTTACTGTGGAGTGTGAATGCTGACAGGAGAGTGTGGCTAGGATAGTCTGCATTGGGGGATGGGAGTCTGCCCGAAGGAACATACCTGAGCATGTAACATGAGAACCCAGGAAGGGGTTGGAGGCCAGGTGACACCTTGGCCCGGGAAACTGAACAAAGGCTGTGGGAGGGGTCGCTGAAGGCAGAGTGTGGGAAGCGAGCTGGAGAGATGGCTGGGAGGCAGAGATGGCTCTGACCCCCCAAACTGAGGGGGGCTGGGATACCCTGGGACCCCAAGCTGGACCTAACTGAGGGGGGGGTGGACCTAACTGTTGTCTGTGCCTGCAAGACCTGTCTTGGACTGTATTCCTGTCATCCAAATAAACCTTCTGCTTTACTGGCTGGCTGAGAGTCATAGTGAATCGCAGGAAGCCGGGGGTGCAGGGCCCTGAGTCCCCCAATACTCCGTGACAACTGGTGGCAGCGGTGGGATCTACTGCACCCCGTGGACGGCGCTTCCTGCAGTAAGTGACTGGGGAGCAGTAAAACGAAGGGGGATTGACGGGGACCAGGCGTGCTGAAGAGTGAGAGAGAGACGGTTATTACCCCTGGGAGTGTGTGACCAGCGAGAAGGACTGTTGCAGTAACAGGGTCCCCCGGGGGGATCGCAGCGAGTGGTCCCAGGGGCGGAGGAGTCTGCAGCTCGACCCTGGCAGAGAGGTGGTGAACTCGAGAAGGGCTGGCACACTAGGGGTCCCCCTGGGAACTGTGGGGAGCTGTGAGCACACAGGCCGGTGAGTGGCCAGCAGGAAGATGTATGCCAAGCGGCTTAAGAGCGACCTGGTGGACCTGTGCAAGCAGAGGGGGCTGCGCATTGGGAGGCTCACCAAAGAACAGCACATTGCCCGGCTGGAGGCGGAAGATCGCGCGAATGAACTGATCCCTGTGTCTCAGGGAAGCAGCCTGGCAAATGCAGCGCAGGCACCAGAGTCTGTCCCAGCTGGGAGTGGTCAGCCGGCTGCTGAGGGCTTCCCGAGACCCCCTCCTTCCTATGCCTAGGGGAAGGGTGGGGAGGAGCCCAGCAAATACCGAAGGCGCCGTGACCCCCCCGGCCAGCAGAGGATCCTCCCGGCGACATTCGGCATCCGTGGAGCGGAATTGGCTGCAATGGGAGAAAGAGCTAAAACTGAGAGAGCTGGAGGATCGTGAACAACAGAGACAGCATGAATGGGAGGAGAAAGAGAGACAGCGTCAGCATGAACTGGAACTGGCGAGATTGAAGGGCAGCGAACCCCCAGCTGCGGTGAGTGAGGGGGGACCCAGGACTGCACGGAGCTTTGATAAGTGCATCCTGGCCCCACGCAAGGAGGGGGAGGACATGGATGACTTCCTGGAGGCCTTTGAGACGGCCTGCGAGCTGCACCGGGTTGATCCCGCGGACAGACTCCTGGTCCTTACCCCCTTACTGGACCCCAAAGCCGTGGCATTGTACCGCCAACTGGAAGAGGCAGAGAAAGGGGACTACGAACTATTCAAAAAGGCCCTGCTACGTGAGTTTGGGCTGACTCCTGAGATGTACCGGGAAAGGTTCCGGAGTCAGGATAAAACCCCTGAGATCTCATATCTGCAACTAGCCGTCCGCATGGAAGGATACGCCAGCAAGTGGGCTGATGGGGCCCAGACGAAGGAGGACCTGGTCAAACTGCTGGTACTGGAGCAACTGTATGAGCGGTGCCCATCCGACCTGAGGCTGTGGTTGGTGGACAGAAAGCCAGAGAACCCGCGACATGCAGGCCGGCTGGCCGATGAGTTTGTAAAGAGCCGGTCAGGAGATAACAGGGAGGAGTCCCAAAGGAACAGTCCCACCATAATGCAGAGAGAGAGAGTCACCATGGGACCTCCCCATGGGAAAATACAGAAAAACCCCATCAAAGGGGAACATCCGGCGTCAGGACCATCCGACCCACTCGGGGGGACCCATGGGACATGGGCTGCTACCACTGTGGCCAAAAAGGCCACATACGGGCCCAGTGCCCCAGGCTCAGGGACAGACTGAGCAGACCGAACCCACAGAGGGTTGACTGGGTAGAGACCCAGCCCGGCGAGAGGCAGCATTCCCAGGGAAGGGGGGCTGGCAGAGTACCACCTGCTAAGGAGGGAGGAGAGCTCCAGGCCAGCTCCTCTAGGGGGCTGGATGCTCCAGACTCAGGGTTTTTAGTTTATACGGTGGGCGCGGGGCTGTCCCTCCGGAGAGAGTACCTTGTTCCCCTGGAGGTGGATGGGAGGAAGGTCAATGGATACTGGGATACGGGCGCAGAGGTGACGCTGGCCCGGCCCGAGGTGGTGGCCCCAGATCAGGTGGTGCCCAACACCTACCTGACCCTGACGGGGGTGGGCGGAACACCAGTCAAAGTGCCCGTGGCAAGGGTACACCTGAAGTGGGGGGCCAAGGAGGGCCCCAAGGATGTGGGGGTACACCCGTATTTGCCCACTGAGGTATTGATGGGGGGGGACCTGGAGAACTGGCCAAGCAACCCCCAAAGGGCACTGGTTGTGACCCGCAGTCAGAGCCGGCGAGGGGCACTGCGCCCTGGCCTTGGGGGGGGCGCCTTGCCTGAGGCGCAGGACCCTAACCTGGTGGGGAGGGAACGCCCAGGGACATGGCTCAGGGAGGCTGCAGCTTCAGACCCAGCGGGCGAGAAAGAGCAGGTGGCCATCCCTGTCCCAGCTGCCGAGTTCCAGGCCGAGGTGCAGAAAGATCCCTCCTTGCGGAAGATAAGGGACCTGGCCGACCTCAATGCGGTACAGACCATGGGACGAGGTGGCCGGAAAAGGTTCCTGTGGGAGAAGGGGTTCCTGTACCGAGAATGGGCTCCCCCAGGGAAAATGGAGTCAGGGGGGATCAGGAGGCAGCTGGTGGTACCCCAGAAGTATCGCCGCCAGCTGCTGTGCCGGGCCCATGACATTCCCCTCTCAGGGCACCAGGGAACCTGGCGTACCCAGCAGAGGCTGCTACGGAGCTTTTACTGGCCTGGGGTCTTTGCTACTGTCCGACAGTACTGCGGATCCTGTGACCCCTGTCAGAGGGGGAGGAAGGCCTGGGACAAGGGGAAACCGGCTTTAGGACTCTTGCCCAGCATAGAGGAGCCTTTCCAGAGGGCGGCCAAGGTTAAAAGGGGGGCTCTGAACCAAGAGAGCCCAAAGCACAGACCTCCAGACTGGAGCGCTGGGAGAAGACCACAGCCCAGTTGGAACCCCAGAGGTATGGGGGTGGGAAAAGGGCACAGGCCGCATAAACCTTCCCACATGCGAACTGCGAGTGCCATCAAGCACCCCCGACCTAAGGGGGGGCGTGAAACTGGAAGAGCCTGGTGTAATTCTCACCAAGGAATGGGAGGGATGCGGGGGCATCCATGGGAACGGGGGTAGGTTCGAACTTCCCCGGGTCACTGGCTAAAGTGACCCTGCTCAGTTCGGTCTCGAAGGGGGGAGATGTGACGAACTGGGACTGTTCTTGCTGGGGTGTGTGAATGCTGACAGGGGAGTGTGGCTAGGATAGTCTGCATTGGGGGATGGGAGTCTGCCCGAGGGAAGATACCTGAGCATGTAACATGAGAACCCAGGAAGGGGTTGGAGGCCAGGTGACACCTTGGCCCGGGAAACTGAACAAAGGCGGTGGGAGGGGTCGCTGAAGGAGAGTGTGGGAAGCGGGCTGGAGAGATGGCTGGGAGGCAGAGATGGCTCTGACCCCCCAAACTGAGGGGGGGCTGGGATGCCCTGGGACCCCAAGCTGGACCTAACTGAGGGGGGGCCCTGTTGTCTGTGCCTGCAAGACCTGTCTTGGACTGTATTCCTGTCATCCAAATAAACCTTCTGCTTTACTGGCTGGCTGAGAGTCATGGTGAATCGCAGGAAGCCGGGGGTGCCCTGAGTCCCCCAATACTCCGTGACAGGGGGTTAAAGCTCCCTGCCCCCAACTTCCCTTTCCTCCCCCCTTGGAGTCAACCCCCAAGCCAATGGGGCAGCTCCTTGCACCCCCGCCTCCTCCCAGCGCACCATGAGGGCAGCGAGCTCCCCACCCCCCAGGACTCTCCCCACACCAGCTCCTCCCTACCTGAGGGGTAGGGGAACACCTGCTCCGTGCTCATCCGACCCTGGAACATCCCGATGGCGAAAGACTTCGACTCCTGGGGTGTGTGGGGGGGAACAGAGTGAGGGGGGGCAACTGGGGTCTTGTCCCTCCCCTTTGGGACCCTCGAACTCCGCCTTGAACCAGGGGGAAAATGAGGGGAGGCAAATCCCCCATACACCAGCAAGCGCTGCCAATTCCTCTCCAACCAGAGAGGGGCCCCCCACATCAGACCCCGGCGGGGAGAATTGGGAACCCACCCCACGATCCCCCTCAAATGGGGATGGGGAATGAGGTCAAAGGAGAGACCAGATCCACAAACCCCTTCCCCACCCCGGGGACCCTGAGTGGGGTTTGGGCGGACGTACCTCCGGCAGGGACTTGCTCTTGGATACAGTCTGGGAAGCCGTCCGTGCCCCAGCCTTATCCAGCACAGCCTGGGGGGGGGGGGGGGGGAAGAGGACAGAGAGCGTCAGTAGGGGGCTGCGGGTTGGGAGTGAGGGGCACCAGCAGAGCTGGGGGACGGCTGGCATTGTTCTCAGGGGACTAGACCAGATGTTTAAGCCTTCCTTGGTCCCACGCGCCCCCAGCTCGGCTGTCACCTTTCCTCTAAATACTTGTGTCCCCTGACTCATCCCACAATAACAAAACCTTTCACCCAGATAAACTCCCAGAGGCCAGATCCCAGGTGACACAAGGATTAAATAGGAATGCAGCCAACTCTGGGGTGGGATGACCGATTATTCAGGAACCCCTCGCCCGGCGCTGAGATGCTGCCACCTTTGGGGTGGGGCAGCTGCTTAACAGCCTCACCGGGATTTTGGGGCAGGATGGGAGGGATTGATGGGGAGTGTGGGGAGAACGCCCCCCTGCTGAGCCCCCCCCCCCATGTCCTTACCTCGGCAGCATGGGTGCTGTACAGACAGGTGGCGCGGGGCAGGGGGCTGGGGTACGTCCAGACCAGGGGCCCGCCGGAGCTGGGGAGAGACGGGAACAGGTCAGCGGTGGGGCCCTATGGGGATGGGGAGGGGGAGCCCCTTCCCCGCTGCTCCCCTCCCCCCCAGTTCTTCCCACCCCATGGAGTCATCCCCCCAGCTGGTCCAGGTCACTCCGTCCTCTCCCCTCCAATTCCCCTACCCCACCCACCTCCTACTCCTGCACCCCCTACAGCTCCCCGTCCCCTGCCCACCCTCCCCACATCCCTTTCCCCCAGCTCGCCCCTCCCCAGCTCTCTGCCCCCAGAGCTTTCCCCTCCCCCACCCTTACAATGCCCCCACTTCCTACTGCCCCCACATTCCCTTTTCCCACCCCCCACCACTCCCCTCCCCCATATCACCCCATCCCACCCCCAGATCTCTGCCCCCTCCCCCTTCACGCCTCCCAGCTCTCTATCCCATCCCCAACCCATCCCTCTTCCCCCTGGACACCCCCAGCTCTCTACCCCCTCCCCACCCCTCTTTCCCCTCCCTGCCCCCCAGCTCTCTACCCCCTCCCTGCCCCCCAGCTCTCTACCCCCTCCCCACTCCTCTTCCCCCTCCCTGCCCCTCAGCTCTCTACGCCCTCCCTGCCCCCCAGCTCTCTACCCCCTCCCCACTCCTCTTCTCCCTCCCTGCCCCCAGCTCTCTACCCCCTCCCCACTCCTCTTCTCCCTCCCTGCCCCCCAGCTCTCTGCCCCCTCCCCACCCCTCTTCCCCTTTGCACCCCCAGCTCTCTACCCCCTCCCCACCCCCTTCCCTCTTTGCACCCCAGCTCTCTACCCCCTCCCCACCCCTCTTCCCCCTTTGCACCCCAGCTCTCTACCCCCTCCCCCTTTGCACCCCCAGCTCTCTACCCCCTCCCCCTTTGCACCCCCAGCTCTCTACCCCCTCCCCACTCCTCTTCCCCCTTTGCACCCCCAGCTCTCTACCCCCTCCCCACCCCTCTTCCCCCTTTGCACCCCCAGCTCTCTACCCCCTCCCCACCCCTCTTCCCCCTTTGCACCCCCAGCTCTCTGCCCCCTCTTCCCCCTTTGCACCCCCAGCTCTCTACCCCCTCCCCACCCCTCTTCCCCCTTTGCACCCCCAGCTCTCTGCCCCCTCCCCACCCCTCTTCCCCCTTTGCACCCCCAGCTCTCTACCCCCTCCCCACCCCTCTTCCCCCTTTGCACCCCCAGCTCTCTACCCCCTCCCCACCCCTCTTCCCCCTTTGCACCCCCAGCTCTCTGCCCCCTCTTCCCCCTTTGCACCCCCAGCTCTCTACCCCCTCCCCACCCCTCTTCCCCCTTTGCACCCCCAGCTCTCTGCCCCCTCCCCACCCCTCTTCCCCCTTTGCACCCCCAGCTCTCTACCCCCTCCCCACCCCTCTTCCCCCTTTGCACCCCCAGCTCTCTACCCTCTCCCCACCCCTCTTCCCCCTTTGCACCCCCAGCTCTCTGCCCCCTCTTCCCCCTTGGCACCCCCAGCTCTCTACCCCCTCCCCACCCCTCTTCCCCCTTTGCACCCCCAGCTCTCTGCCCTCTACTCACCCGCGGGGGGGCGGGAAGAGGAGCCGCAGGCAGAGCCCGGGGGCCGCTCTCGCTCCCCGCATGGCGCCGGGTCTGTCTGCCCGCCCCTCCCCGCAAGGTCACCGGGACGCAGCCGGCCCCGCCCCCGCCCCCACGGGTGCGGGGGGACAGGGATCTGCCTAGGGCGGGGAATCCTGGGAAAAGCCGCTCAGGTGGGGGAGAGTGATGTCATGAGGGACACGTCACCGCCCCCCCCCCGGGAGATTCCCCCCTGCAATTCCCCCCCCCCGGCTCACAGCCCCCCCACCCAGGGGTCCCCCGCAGTCTATTCCCCCCCGCCTCACAGTCCCCCCCAGGAATCCCCCCCGCAGTCTATTTGCCCCCGGATCACAGCCCCCACAAGGATCCCCCTTATAGTCTATTCCCCCCCCGGCTCACAGCCCCCCCCCACCCAGGGATCCCCCCCTAGAGTCTATTCCCCTCCCCGGCTCACAGCCCCCCCCACCCAGGGATCCCCCCTAGAGTCTATTTCCCCCGCCCCCAGGGGTCCCCCCCTAGAGTCTATTCCCCTCCCCGGCTCACAGCCCCCCCCCCCCAGGGCTCCCCCCTAGAGTCTATTTCCCCCGCCCCCAGGGCTCCCCCCTAGAGTCTATTTCCCGCTCCCCGGCTCACAGCCCCCCCCACCCAGGGGTCCCCCCTAGAGTCTATTCCCCTCCCCGGCTCACAGCCCCCCCCACCCAGGGGTCCCCCCTACCAGGGCCGGCTCCAGGCACCAGCTTGGCAAGCAGGTGCTTGGGGCGGCCACTCCGGAGAGAGGCGGCACGTCCAGCTGTTCGGTGGCAATTCGGCGGAGGGGCCCTCACTCCCGCTCGCTCGGAGCGAAGGACTTCCCGCCGCATTGCCGCCGCAGATCGCGATCGCGGTAGTTTTGTTTTGTTTTGTTTTTTGTTTGGCTGCTTGGGGCGGCCAAAACCCTGGAGCCTGCCCTGCCCCCTACCGTCTATTTCCCCCCCCAGGGGTCCCCCCTACCGTCTATTTCCCCCGCCGGTCACAGACCCCCCCAGTCTCTTCCCCCTGGCTCACAGCCCCCCGCTGCAGGGTTCCCCCTACAGCCCATTCCGCCCCCCCACCCCCCCAGCTCACAGCCCCCCACCGCAGGGTTCCCCCTACAGCCCATTCCCCCCCCCCCGGCTCACAGCCCCAGCTCACTCATACCGCCCCCCCCAAGGATTCTGCCTCCCCCAGCTTCCCCCCCTTGACTTCCATGCAAATTTTACATAAAATACATGCAAATTAGGCCCCTGGGCATGTGATGGGTCAATGATAGAAGGGCAGTTTGGGGGTCCCCCTGTGGGGTGTGTTTGGGGGTGGTGGGGGGAGAACCTGGCTACTTCCCAACTCCCCCGCATGGCCCATTGATCTCAAAGAGCCAGGGGCCAGGCTGCCCTTAGTCAAAATGGCCACCAACTCCCACTGCTCTCGATGGGCCTGAAGCCAGCCTACCCTTCCCTAAAATGGCTGCCCACATCCCTTACCCAATGGGACTGAAGCCAGGCTGCCCTCACCTAAAATGGCCACCTCCTGCCATTGCTTTCTCTAGGCCTGAAGGCAGGCTGCTCTGAGTGTACTATATCACCATGGTAACTGAGCCCCCCTCCTCACAGCCCCACTGGGAGATGTGAGCCCCAGAAAGCAGAAAAGCCCCTGAATCCCATAGGTCTACTGGAGTCAATAGTAGGGTTACCATATTTTAATTAAAAAAAGGACACTCCATGGGCCCCAGCCCCGCCCCCTCCCCTGAACGCTCCGCCCCCTGCTCCTCCCCCTCCCCGGCTTCATTCGCGGGAAGCCTGAAACAGGGACACGAGGAGGCGCAGCCCAGTCCGGCCCCCCTGGCCGAGCGGCTCCCTCCGGCGCGGCCGGCCGGCCACGGGCAAGAGGCTCTGGCCCCGGCGCCTCCGGCCCGGCTTGGGCCCTGGGGCGCCGGCCCCGGCCGAGCACTCCCAGCCCTAGCGACTCCAGCTCAGCTCAGGCCCCGGTTCCCGCCGAGCGGTGCCGGCCCCAGCGGCTCCAGCCCGGACCCAAGCCCCAAGACCTCTCCCTATTTGCCCCGGATTTGAGGACCAAAAAGCCAGACATGTCTGGGTGTATGGTAACCCTAGCCAATAGGCCACAAGATCAGCTGCTAGGGACACACATCCCAAGAGAGCACTCCCCTCCCAGAGCCGGGGAGAGAACCCAGGAATCCTGGCTCCCAGCCCCCCCTGCTCTAACCCACCAGTCCCCACTCCCCTCCCAGAGCCAGGGAGAGAACGCAGGAGTCCTGGCTCCCAGTCTCCCCTGCTCTAACCCACCAGCCCCCACTCCCCTCCCAGAGCCGGGGAGAGAACCCAGGAGTCCTGGCTCCCAGCCCCCCTGCTCTAACCCACCAGCCCCCACTCCCCTCCCAGAGCCGGGGAGAGAACCCAGGAGTCCTGGCTCCCAGCCCCCCTACTCTAACCCACTGGCCCCCACTGCTCAGATACCAGGGTGATGGGCACCAGCTAAGCACCTTAGACCGCGAAGGGCCAGAACTCCATCTCCAGCCAACCCAGGAGCACAGATAGCCCCACCGCCGTGCCCCAATTTCTTTTTCGAACCCTTTGCTTTATTTTTATCGTTTTATTGTTCTTTTAATACACAAAGAGCTAAAAATAAATACATTATTCAAAATAGGATTCTACTACCATCCCCCCCAACCCCTTAGCAGAGAAATGGAGAACCCCCAGCACCATTTATGGGGGGTAGGTAGTGTATGTAGGGGGGCTGGAGAAAACGGAGGACCCCCCCATGCCATTAGGAGGGGTACATAGCCTATGTGAGGGGCTGGAGAAAAGGGGGACCCCCAGCAGCGTTCATGGGGGGGTAACATGCTGTGTGTTGAGGGAACAGAATCGCCACCCCTTGGGGGTGATCCGAGCCAACTCGGAGCCCCCCAGGCAACGGGGCGGATCAGGAATATCCCCCCCCAACTATCCAACCTAGAGTGGTCTTGGCTTCCCCATCAGAAACACCCCACCCCCGAGCACCCCAAGATTGACCTCCTGGTCTAGACCAGAGCGGTCAATATCGGCCAGGTGCGTCGGGGGGGAGAGGGAGTGCCCCCCACATGCAAGGGGGGGGGGAAGGAGTCGAGGGAGGTTTGTAGTTGACAATGCCTGCAGGTGGAGAGAGATCACTGCTCGCTGGGAGGGGGTAATTGGACCCCCATCTCAATCAGACACCCTGATTATGCAAGTTTGGGGGGTCGGGGAGGATAAAATGGGGTGGGACCTTCAAAAACTGTGCTCTTTTTTTTTTTTTTAAATACAAAGAATGTTTATAAAAATGTCTCAAAGAACATGTTTGTTTTTTTAAAAAAATCGATAATAAAAAAGTTATAAAAAAAGGATCTTTTTGGAAGGAGAAAAGATCTTGTCACTTCATCCACACCGGGGCTGTGGGGGGTGGTACCGTGCGGCGCCGGGGGAGTTGGGGGGTGTCAGTACCAATGGGGAGAGCTGATTTGGGACAGTACCGTCCAAAACTGGAGAGAAAGCCCCCAGTCCTGGCTTTGCTCCCCAGCTGTGGGTCACGTGACCCCATGCCTGGTCATGTGGCTTTAAGAAAGGCGTGGCCCCGGAAGGCAATCACATGATTAAAATTGGCGACTCACGTGGCTGCTGACAGCGGGTCACAGGATATGAAAAAGCTGTCAGGTGGCCCAGGGAAACTAAGTCACCTGACCAGGCGCAGGGCATGTGACATCAAGGCAGCTACAGGACAGGAAGGCGGAGTCACATAGGACCACAAGTGGTCACGTGACGGCGGAAGACTTGGTTGGTGGAGCCCATCTGATGTCAGGGATGTGGTGGGGGCTCACATGATCACAGGGGAGCCAGGCGGTGGTGTTGGTCACGTGACATCCAGGCCGTGGCCCAGCAACCACGGGTGGCCACCAAGTCATGAAAGAACCATGGCCGGAGGTCACCCGCTGTCAAGGTTGCTACTGGCTGTCACATGACCACAAGCGGCCAAGCGGGTCATGTGACCCCGGAAGGCTCTGTGGCTAGGTCAAGGAAGGTCAAGGCTGCATCACGTGACCCCCAAAAAGGGTCGTGTGGAAGGAGATCACGTGATACCGGTTGGTCACATGGCATCTGAAGGCTCCGTGTGGATGGCAGGTCACGTGACCACAAGGCAACGAGTGATAGCCACGTGGCCAGGAGTTCGGTCAGGTGGCTTCTCAAGGCTCCTTGGCTTGGACGGAGGTCACGGGACGTCAAGGCAACATGGCCGGGAGGTCACATGAGGTTGAGGTGCTTACAGGCTGGGTCACATGACACACAGAGGCGGAGTCTAGTCACCACAGGTGGTTGGGTTGGTCACGTGGCGTCAGACTTCTCCGTGGGCGGAGGTCACGCGACGTCAAGGCAGCCGCAGATCGAGTCACACGGCCAGGAGTCGGTCCCGTGGCATCAGACAGTGCTGTGGGCAGCGTCACATGACCACCAGCAGGCAGCCGGTCACATGACATCGACGAAGAACTCGCTGGGGTTGCCCATGGCCATGTGGAAGGACTGGCGGCTGGCGGTGAGCTCAGGGGGCACGGAGGCCAGGTCGCGGACTGGGGGGGCGCCAGGAGGCTGCACGGAGGCGGGGCCAGCGCTGGGGGGGCCGGGGGGCATCATCATCACCATCATGGGGTTGTAAGGCAGGGGCATGCCGGGAGGCCCGTAGGAGTGGTGGGAGCGCATGCTGCTCACCAAGCTGTGATGGCTGCGCTGGGGAGCCCCGGCTGCCTCGGCCCCGCCCACCGCCAGGGCGGGGCCTCCCCCACCGGCCACGCCCCCCGGCTCCGCCCGCCGCAGGCTGCTGCGGGTCGAGTACTCCGATTCGCTGCCGCTGCCCGACTTGGAGTCGGGGCCCGCCTTCTCGTCCTTGGCCTTGCCCCGGCCCCCACCACCCCCGTCGCTCCGGTTAGAGCCGCTGCTCCGGCTCCCTGCAACGAGGGGGGGCGTTAGTGACCCTCAAATCCACAGGGAGCACCCCTGTTACACAGCAAACCCAGGAGTCCTGGCGCCCAGCCTCCCCTGCTCTAACCCACCAGCCCCCACTCCCCTCCCAGAGCCAGGGAGAGAACCCAGGAGTCCTGGCTCCCAGCCCCCCCTGCTCAAACCACCAGCCCCCACTCCCCTCCCAGAGCCGGGGAGAGAATCCAGGAGTCCTGGCTCCCAGCCCCCCCTGCTCTAACCCACCAGCCCCCACTCCCCTCCCAGAGCCGGGGAGAGAACCCAGGAGTCCTGGCTCCCAGCCCCCCCCTGCTCAAACCACCAGCCCCCACTGCCCTCCCAGAGCCGGGGAGAGAACCCAGGAGTCCTGGCTCCCAGCCCCCCCTGCTCTAACCCACCAGCCCCCACTCCGCTCCCAGAGCCGGGGAGAGAACCCAGGAGTCCTGGCTCCCAGCCCCCCCTGCTCTAACCCACCAGCCCCCACTCCCCTCCCAGAGCCAGGGAGAGAACCCAGGAGTCCTGGCTCCCAGCACCCCCCCAGCTCTACCCACTGGACCCCACTCCCCTCCCGGGGGATGGAACCCAGGCGTCCGCTCACCCTCGCTGTGCTGGCTGCCGGCGCTGCCCATGCCATAGCTGTAGGAGGAGAGCTCATGGTAGGGTGGGGGCTGGGTGCTGTAGGGGTGCGGGGCTGGGTACTGGTAGGAGAAGGTGGGCATCAGGGGCCAGGGCGTGGCCCCAGGCAGCGGGAGCGGGGCCAGCGTGTCCTGGTCCGACGCCCCGCTCGAGCCGTCGTTGTCGTTGAGGGAGAGGTTGGCCATGTCTGTAAGGGAGAAGGGAAGGGTCAGTCGCGCAGGCCAGCGGTGTTCCGCCCCAGCTAGGGGAAGCCAGCTCCCATCCGGCCCCAGGGCGGGGACTGGCTGGCTCAGGGGGGCGGGGAATGGGGCAGGGGCCTGTCCCCTCTAGGAGGCGCTGGCTCCCACCCGGCCCCAGGCTGGTGGTCTGACCGGCTTGCTGGGCAAGGAGCTTAGGAAAGAACCCAGGAGTCCTGGCTCCCGCACCCTGTAACCTCCTCCCCGGCCCCACCACCCCGAGTCCACAGGCCGAGGGGGTACTGAGCAGGGTGGGGGTTCGTAGGCCCGGGGGTGGGTGGGAAGGATTTGCAGTGATTGACAGATCCCAGGTCGGGAAAGACGGGGGGGATCCCCTTGTTTAAGACACCCCAGCCCGGCTCGGCATCCCCCAGAGCCCCCCAGCCCAGAGCTCAGTCCCCAAGGGGCTCACAGTTCTGGCAGCCGCGCAGGTCCCCGAAGACGTAGTAGCACTGCTCGGAGAAGGTGATCTTGTTCACCGTGTGCCGGATGAAGCCGGCTCTCAGCAGGCTGCTGGCGTATTTCCGGGCCTCGCGCCGGTCCTGGAAGCCCTCCACGTGGTGATAGAGCCAGTCCACCACGTCCGAGCCTGGGGGAGAGGGGGCAGGGGGTCAGCGGGGGGCGCTCTCCCCTGGCAGGCAGGGCTGGCCCCAGGGCGGCGCTACGGGGCGCTGTGGGGCAGTGGGGGGGGCTCAGCAGGGGGTGCTCTCCCCTGGCAGGCAGGGCTGGCCCCACGGCGGCGCTAGGGGGCGCCGTGGAGCAGGGCCCGCTCTCGCCGGCGCCCCCTGGTGGCCGACGTACCCAGGAAGGCGTTGGGGATGGTGATCTTCAGCCACATGCGGTCGCGGACCTCCAGCCCCGACTCCGGCGAGGCCATGGCCTTGGTGACAGATGCCATGTCCGTGTGCACTGACAGGTTGAACTCGTCGAAGCCTGCGGAGAGAGGAGCGATGGGACCAGTGCCCCACACCCGGTTCCACGGCAGGGCCCGGGGTGGGGCCCATCCCCTTTAGGGTGTGCCGTTACTCACGCTCAGTCTCGGCGACGGAGCTGCCGGAGGTGATGGTGCTCATGGAGCTGCTCCCGGGGTAGGCGGCGAAGGCACCGGTGAGGGCGGCCGAGTGGGAGACCCAGGCAGCCGGGTCGATGGGCTGGATGGGCTCATCTGGGTGTGGGGGGGGTGGGAGGAAAGGCCGAGTTGGTTCCCAAAAGGCAGCCCCCCCATCTCATTCCCCAATGACTCTCATAGACAGGGCAGCCCCCCCGCTATCTACACCCCACACCCGTACACAACACCCCAACCAGCCAGAGAAGCCCCCCACACATCGCTGATTTTCTCTCTTCCTCCATCAACCCCCCCCACGAAGCACCCCAAAATTCCAGACCTGGGAGGACGCCGGCCACCCGCACCCCAAACACCACATCGCCCCAAAATCGCCACCCCACGGAGCCGGGGACCCCAGAGATCACAGCTGTAAGGTGCAAGACGCCCCCATCCTTCAGAGGGGGGCCACCCATTCGCCCCCAAACTCCGAGGCAAGGGGGAGACGCCGGCGGAAAGAGCTGGCAAATCGCGGAGATGGTTTTGGGGCCTCAGTACTTACTCCTGGGCAGCGTGAAGTACCCCTGGGGGGAAGGGTCCCAGCACTTGGCCACTGTCAGCACGATTGGGCTATAAGAGAAAGGGAATGGAGGTGAACCCCAACTCCCTCCCGCCACTGAGATGCGGCCACCTCTGGGGTGGGGCGGCTGGTTACCCAGGGTCCCCTCGCCCAGTGCTGAGATGCAGCCACCGCTGGGGCGGGGCGGCTGGTTACACAGGTACCCCTCGCCTGACGCTGAGATGCGGCCACCTCTGGGGCGGGGCGGCTGGTTAACAGATAGTGATTTTTGGGAAGGACACGAAGGGATTGGTGCTGACGGTGGGGAGAGCATCCCCGCCCCACTCCCGGCACCACAGTGCCCCTAAGGACCAGACTTAGATCTTCCGCCGGCCCAGTATCCAGGTCTAATGACTGCTCCTGGGGGAATTCTGTGTCTCCCCCTGACAGAAATGGGCTGCGGGGGCTGCTGTTTCTCCCTCTGTATCAATGGGCTCGGGGAGGGGGGGGTAATCTGGGCAAGGGGGGGCCCTGTGGCTGGGCTCCGGGGAGGGAGGGTGCGGGTATATGGGCCGGGGGAGGGAGGGGTTTTGGGTGTATTGGCTTGGGGGGGGGGGGGGGGCATCATGGATGGGCTCGGGGGAGCGGGGTTGTGGGTGTCTGGCCCCCCAACTGGGCTCAGAAGGGAGGGGGCAGAGAAACAGGAACGGAGGACTCATGGGTTCTCTACCCGGCTCTGGGAGAGGAGTGGGACTAGTGGTTGGGGGGGGGAGGGGGGAGGGCTGGGAGTCAGGACTCCTGGGTTCTCTCCCCGGTCATAGGGGAGAATTTGTGGGTGTGTCTATATTGTTGACAGGTATTTAGACATAAAAACCAAAATCATTGAAACTGGCGTGATTATGCAGTGTTATTTTGACAAATAAAATTTGCAGAATTTGCAAATGTTTGGCACAGCATTTGTAAATTTTTGCCGCAGAATGCCCCCAGGAGTAAATTACCAGCGAGGGGCTGCTAGGGTAAGGCCCATCCACTACAAGCGACCTTGTGATCGTCCTGAGACAGGATCCTGGGGCACCCCCCCCCGGCCTCACCCCCGCACCCCGGTGCCCCCCACTCACCCTGGCTTGTGGACGATCTCCCTCAGGACTCGGACGGCGTCGTCGTTGCTCATGTTCTCAAAGTTAATGTCGTTCACCTGTGGGGGAAAGAGCAACACAAACTGAGCCGACTCCTTCCTAGGCAGGGTGAGCAGCGGAGCCCGGACGCCTGGGTTCTTTCCCCGGCGCTGGGAGGGGAGTGGGGGCTGGTGGGTTAGAGCAGGGGGGGCTGGGAGCCAGGCCCCAATCTCAGTCGGGGGTGGGGTAGGGGGTCTGTGCCCAACCGGAGGACCAGTGACTGGTGCCCCCGGCTACAGGGGGGTCCGGGGGGGGGGGGAAGGGGTCGCACCTGCAGCAGCATGTCCCCCGGCTCAATGCGCCCGTCAGCCGCCACCGCACCCCCCTTCATGATGGAGCCGATGTAGATGCCCCCGTCCCCCCGCTCGTTGCTCTGCCCCACGATGGAGATGCCCAGGAAGTTGTACTTCTCTGCCGGTGAGAGAGGAGGGGGAGGGCGGGGTCAGTGAAGGAGGCTCCGCCTCCTCTTGGAACCTTCCCTCACTCCCCCCCCATTATTACCCTCTCTTTGGAATTTTCCAGTCTCCCCCCCCTCTGCCACTTGGAATCTTCCATTCTCTCTTCCCTTCTTTCCCCACCCACTTGGAAGCTTCCACTCTATCCCCCCATTGACCCCACACTCTTGGAATCTTCCATGCTTGTCCCCCCCTCCCCAACTTGGAATCTTCTATGATCCCCCACATACACATACACAGAGCTCCCTACTTTCAATCTTCCATTCTCTTCCCCCCCCCCGCCCTCCCCATCCTCCTCACTTGGAATTTTCCATTCTCTTCCCCACTCCTCACACACTTGGACTCTTCCATTCTAAACCCCCCCCCCCCGGGGTTGGTACCTTCCATTCCACACCCCCCACAACCAAAGCTTTCTCCAAATCCCCTCCTCCCTCTGCCCCAGACAGTCCCTCCCCGCACATCTCTCCCCTTCCCATGCCTCCACTCCAGCTGCCCCCCCCCGCCCTTACCCATGTTGAGCGTGACTGTGATGATGTTGAGCGACATGGTAGAGTCGGTGACGCTGCTGAAGGAAGACGTCTGAAACGGAATGGGGGAGTCAGTGGGGCAGAGGCAATGCAGCCCCCCCCCAGCTCCCTCCCTCCCTGGCACGGGGGCCAGGCCCTTACCCGCTCCAGGCGCGGGGGGCGCTGCTTCCGCCGCCTCCGATGGCGCTTGAGGAGGCGGGAGGCGCTGCTCTGCTCCGTGGAGCTGCTGAACCTGGGGGGCGGGGAAACGGAGGTTAGGCTGGGGCTGCAGGGGAAAAGACAATTGAGCCTTCGGAGGGGACGACTGCCACTGCCCCTACCCCCAGGGGGTATATTCTTTACCCCTCCCTCCCAGCATCCTGGGGAACCCACCCTGATTTGTCCCGTCCCTGGGGCCCATCTGACCCCAGGGAACTTCTGTCCCCGACTCCCTTCCCCCCACTGGGTTACCCAGCCCCTGGATTCTCTGCCACCACAGGGACCCCCCAATTCCCTGCCCCACACCAGCAGCACCCCGCTGGGTTACCCTGCCCCCAGATCCCACCATCACAAGGAACCCTCAACTTCCTGCTCCACACCAACAGCACCCGGCGGGGTTACCTTGCCCCTGGTATCTCCCCTCCACCAGGGAGACCCCAATTCCCTTCCCTCCACCGGGGGGACCCTGCTAGTTTACTCTGGTTACCCCCCAACTAGGGGGACTCCCATGGGGTTTGCTTCTGGATTCCATCTCACCACCAGGGATCCCCATGGGTTTCTCCTTCATGCCTCCCCACTCTCCCACCTGCTCATGGTGTCGTCGTCATCTGAGTCGCACAGGCTCGTGGTCTCGATCTCGCTGGTCAGCAGGGTGGACGAGCTCTCGTACCCGGCCAGGTGTCGTTCCAGCCGCGACTGCCCGTTTGGCCGGTGCCCGCCTGTGGCAGGGGGGACAGGGTCAGGAAGCTGAGGTGACAGTCGCACCCCCTTCCCAGAGCCAGGGAGAGAACCCAGGAGTCCGGTCTCCCAGCCCCCCCTGCTCTAACCCCCCAGCCCCCACTCCCCTCCCAGAGCCGGGGAGAGAACCCAGGAGTCCTGGCTCCCAGCCCCCCCTGCTCTAACCCACTAGCCCCCACTCCCCTCCCAGAACCGGGGAGAGAACCCAGGAGTCCTGGCTGGTTCAGGGCCTCTCTTACCACCATGCTCCGTGCTCTCCCGGCGCCGCGGCCTCTCCCTCCGCAGCGACACGACCGACTCCGTCTCCGTCTCGTGCTCCAGGTTCTCCCGGCTGCCCGAGATGTTAGGGCTGCAAAGACCCACGGTTGGTTACTGTTGGGGTCCACCGCTGCCGCCCCTCCATCCAGGGGAAGATGGTCCCTTCCAGCTCCCCCACCTGTGGACTCTTCCAAAGTCTCCACCCCTCTCCCCAACTTGCACGTGGTCCCTTAAACCTCCCCTGTTTAGTCAGTGGATTCTTCCAATCTGATCTATTGCAAACAGCTCTCGGGATTACGCAGGATTATGCTCCATGCCCACCCCCAGCCCATACTGGCAGGTGGACTCTTCCACCCCTCCCCTGTTTATTGGCAGGTGGACTCTTCCACCCAGCCCAATGCAAAGCATTTTCTCCCTCCATCCCCAGGACTAGCAGGTGGAGTCTACCAACTCTCAATACAGGGGGTGAGGGGTGTGTGTGTGTGTGTGTGTAAAGCCTCTAAAAGTGGCAGGTGGACTCTTCCACCCCACCCTGGGTTCCCCCCACTACTGGCAGGTGGACTCTTCCATCCCCAAAGCAGAGGATTTTAAACCCCCCCAATACTGGCAGGTGGACTCTTCCATCCCCAATGCAGAAGATGTAAACTCACCCCCACCCCCATACTGGCGGGTGGACTGTTCCATCCCCAATGCAGAGGATTTAAGCCCCCACCCCCCCAATACTGGCAGGTGGACTCTTCCATCCCCAATGCAGAGGATATAAAACCCCTCCCCAGTACCGCAGGTTGACTCTTCCACCCGATGAGTGGCTCCCCCCATTACTGCCAATTGGACTCTTCCACCCCCCAATGCAGAGGATCACACCCCCCAGTACTGAGAGGTGGACCCTTCCCCCCCCCCCCCCCGTACTCACTGGAAGGAGGGGGGCCGGGAGTCCCCGATGCCGCTGGTTCTCTCCACGGGCAGTGGGGGCAGGGGGGGCGGCGGGGGCGAGGGCTCCGGTCGGGTCTCTGCGGGAGTCGGCACCGGCTCGGGTTGGGGGGTCTCCGAAGACACCAGCTTGGAGGCGGGGGGGGGGGGAGAGATAGACACACAAATGATGCATGAGCTGCCTTGGACTGAATCATCCAACGGCCCCTGAACCAGAAACACACACCCACCACCCAAAATAGTCTGATCTGGGCAGTGGGAGGGACCATAGCAGGCTTGGGCAGCCCATTGGTCTGATCCAAGGCAGCAGGCGGGATACCGGGGTAGATGGGCCCATGAGCCTGACCTGGGATAGTGGGGAAGCAGCAAGATACAGGGCTAGATGGGTCCACGGGCCTCATCCAGGATGGTGGGGAAGGGGCGGGAGACCGGGCTAGATGGGCCCATGGATCTGATCAATAGCAGGGATTTCTATGCCCGTTCTCCGGTAGTGAGGAAAGTGGCCATACCCAG
Source organism: Graptemys geographica (assembly GCA_037349215.1). Classification (NCBI taxonomy): domain Eukaryota; kingdom Metazoa; phylum Chordata; order Testudines; family Emydidae; genus Graptemys; species Graptemys geographica. Next base: position 141,689 of record JBAIFT010000135.1, on the reverse strand, counting down.
GAGACGACTCTCCCGTTGAAACAAGGCAGCTTCGCATTGTCGTCCGAAATCTCCTCTTTGACCACCCTACAGCGGAGAGAAATGTAAACGGATTAGCGCGGCCATGTGACCAGGCATCCCTCGCCCGGTGTGGAGATGCAGCCACCCCTGGGGAGGGACACAGAAGCCGATTAACAGCCACACAGCGACCAGAACAATTTAAGGGCGGGACTGTTCGGTTTGTGGGATCTCAGTCCAGGCCCATGGCACTTGAAGCAGAGAAAGAATTACACTCATGTATGAGGAGGGGGATTTTAGGGAGTCTGAATGGAATAAGCCCGGCTGGAAATTCAGCCCGGACGTCGGACTTCAAATCCCTACAAAGATGTTCCAGAGGATTGTTAACAATTCTGAGGGCCATGGAAAATGCCTGCTTCCCTTGACCAAAGATTTACCATGCTCGGATGGGTCTGGATATTTTAATCAGCCTATACGAGTAGCTCAAATTCCACTCGCCGGAGGCTGGGGTCAGTGTTTTAAACCGGAGGAAAGCGAATTTAGAATTTCTCAATGAACTGAACGCAAAAGAGATTTAGTCGGTTTTTATTTATTTATCCGGTTAAAAAGAATTTAGCAACCTCTACGGATCAGGAATATTTTCACGAAGGTTTCAATTCAGGGTCTGTTTTGACTATTATAACAATTGTCCTTTATAATCAAATGTCTATATTGTCAGCGTTTTTAGTTACCCCAAATGTATAGAGAATGTTATTCATGGATCACTAGACATCTCTATTGTGTCATTTATACTTTGAAATCTATGCCTGACTATTAATAATAATCCAATATACACCTCTACCCTGATATAACGCTGTCCTTGGGAGCCAAAAAATCTTACCACGTTATAGGTGAAACCGCGTTATATCGAACTTGCTTTGATCCTCCGGAGCACGCAGCCCCGCACCCCCAGAGAGCTGCTTTACCGCGTTATATCCGAATTCGTGTTATATCAGGTCGCGTTATATCGGGGTAGAGGTGTATATATGTGATATTATTTATAACAAAATCCATGTCTGGTTATAATTAATAATTATTAATCCACTATTTCTATCTAGGCTTGGAAAGATTAGATTTTGATCGGTAAATGTCAGTAAACATCAATTTCACCATGGATGATAATCAAAATTTACAGAAAAATGATTCTTGAGAACTCATTCGGGTTTCATTTAAGGCAATTTACTCTGTCTATTTTGACACGTGATGTTGACCATTTGTGTTTTCGCGGTTATCAAGATTTAATTCTTTGAATCTTAACATCGCTGTCATTAAATTATCCGGCCCGCCCGATAATTTCCCACAACCGTGAAAGCTTAAATCCATTAACAGTAATAAAAAGCAGACTTAAACCCCACAATTGTGCAAATGTATAATTGATAAAAAATTGAAAAAAAATGCTTCAATCCCATAATTCAGTGGTCCCCAACGCAGTGCCCGTGGGCGCCATGGTGCCCACCGGGGCACGTATGCGCGCCCGCATACCAGCCGGTGGACAAGCATCTGCCGAAATGCGGCATCATCAAGAGGTGTCGCCGCCGAAATACCACTGATTTTCGGCGGCATTTCGGCGTCGACGCCTCTTGACGGTGCTGCTTCTCGGAGACATTTCGGCAGATGCTTGTCCGCCAGCCTCGGTCCTCGGTGGCTCGTCATCTGGCGCCCACCAGCTGCAAAAGGTTGGGGACCACTGCCATAATTTCATGCCACTATGAGAATTCAGATCGACAAACCTGAAAAACGCTTAAACGACCCATTTTGCACAATGGTGAACATTTAAAATTGATCCGCCTACCCGCATAATTTCACGCCGCTGTGATAGTCCATATTGATAAGCATTAAAAACGCATCAGTCCCCTAATTTTGCACATACTGTGAAAAATTTAAATCGATACAAATCAGGGGGGGGGGGGGGGACTCTTTAAAATAAATATGGATATTATCCATCAAAATTATTTTAAAATTTCAAATTTTGCCAAACCTATTTATGCCATATTTGCATGAAAGTATATAACTCACCACCATATCATATGTATGTTCCCAAACCATAAACCATATTGCATTATTTGTCATTTATGACCAATTTATGCATTCCACCGTTTATAACCCCAAAGTGGTGTTGAAGGCAGCCCCACAGCTACGTGAATTTGTCACTCAAGACAACAAGGAGTCAGGTGGCACCTTAAAGACTAACAGATTTATTTGGGCATAAGCTTTCGTGGGTAAAAACCTCACTTCTTCGGGTTGGCCCTGTCAACACCAGACTCCTTGTTGTTTTTGTAGATACAGACTAACACGGCTACCCCCTGATACTTGACATCACTCAAGACAGGTATGTTACTATTCGTTTATAAAGAGGGCCCTACCAAATTCACGGTCCATTTTGGTCAATGTCACGGTTGCAGGATTTTGAAAATCATCAGTGTCACGATTTCAGCTCGTTAAATCTGAAGTGTCACGGCGCTGGAATGGTCGAGGTCCTGACCAAAAAGGAGTTGTGAGGGGAGGAGGGTTTGCAAGATTATTATGGGGGTGGGGGAGGGAGGACTCTTACTTCTGCGTTGTTGCTGGCGATGGCCCTGCCTTCAGAGCTGGGCAACTGGTGAGCAGCTGCTGCTGGCAGAACGATGGCATGGTCTGGTATTGCCACCCTTAACTGGGCCCTCAGTCGGCAACCGCCGCTCTCCAGCCGCCCAGCTCCAAGGGCAGCGCAGAAATAAAGGTGACAATACCCCGAGCCCCACAAAAAGATAACCGTATAACCCCCCCACTGTAACTCCCTTTTGGGTCAGGCCTCCCAATCGGAAAAACGCTGGTGAAATCTGTATTGCACAGGTAAAAGCAGACAAAAGACCAGATTTCACAGCAGGAGACCAGATTCCATGGTCCAGGACGGGTTTTTTAGTGGATTTGGTAGGGCTCCGTTTATAAATCAGCGCCGAGCCTGGAAATTTATACGCCCCTGCCACGTAGTTATGACCCCTCCCGATCAATTCATGACCATTTCGAATGTCAATTAATCTATGTTCGATTATTTAGCGCCGACTATTTATGAGTGGCCGGTTACGTCACCATCCGGACAGCGCCTTCTCGCTCCCAGCTCCGCTACCTGGATGGTATTAGCGACAAAGCCGCCTCTGTGGGGATCTGCCCGCCCCGTACCTACGTGGCACGGGGAGTAATTATTTTGGTTCAGGTCCCCATGTCTTGGTCAAGGCATAGTCACGGCCCAGGCCCCAGAGAAAATTGAAATATAATTGTCGACATCACAATAGGGATCGTAATAAGTCAACAACAAAAATTGTCAAGGTCCATCCCAGAGTGCTGGGCGGTCCGGATTTGGCCCACGGTCGGTGTGTTGCCATCCCCGGTTGCCTGGGGTTATTCGTGCGTGGGCGCTGGACAGGATGGGGTGGGGAGGGGAGCAGCAGGGGCCCTGCCCCACGCCAGGGACACCTGTGGGGGCCAGGGATAAAGGGGTCTGCCGGACGCCGGGGTCCCCCTGGCGCAGGGATGAGGTCTCCTGGAGGCCTGGGTCCCCCCTGGGGGGGCTGGGGTCCCCTGGGCTCCTGGGTCCTCCTGGGGTTGGGGAGGGGCACAGGGTCTCCCAGACGCCTGGGATCCCAGAGGGTGGGGGAGATGGGGGAGGGGGCGGGGTCCCCCGGACGCCTGGGTTCCCAGAGGGTAGGGGAGATGGGGGAGGGGGCGGGGTCCCCCGGACGCCTGGGTTCCCGGGGGGGGGGGGAGATGAGGGAGGGGGCGGGGTCTCCCGGACGCCTGGGTTCCCGGGGGGGGGGGAGATGAGGGAGGGGGCGGGGTCTCCCGGACGCCTGGGTTCCCGGGGGGGGGGGGAGATGAGGGAGGGGGCGGGGTCTCCCGGACGCCTGGGTTCCAGAGGGTGGGGGAGATGGGGGAGGGGGCGGGGTCCCCCGGACGCCTGGGTTCCCGGGGGGGGGGGAGATGAGGGAGGGGGCGGGGTCTCCCGGACGCCTGGGTTCCCAGAGGGTGGGGGAGATGGGGGAGGGGGCGGGGTCCCCCGGACGCCTGGGTTCCCGGGGGGGGGGGGGGAGATGAGGGAGGGGGCGGGGTCCCCCGGACGCCTCGGTTCCCGGGGGGGGGGGGAGATGAGGGAGGGGGCGGGGTCTCCCGACGCCTGGGTTCCCGGGGGGGGGGGGGAGATGAGGGAGGGGGCGGGGTCCCCCGGACGCCTCGGTTCCCGGGGGGGGGGGGAGATGAGGGAGGGGGCGGGGTCTCCCGGACGCCTGGGTTCCCGGGGGGGGGGGGAGATGAGGGAGGGGGCGGGGTCCCCCGGACGCCTCGGTTCCCGGGGGGGGGGGGGGGGAGATGAGGGAGGGGGCGGGGTCCCCCGGACGCCTCGGTTCCCGGGGGGGGGGGGAGATGAGGGAGGGGGCGGGGTCCCCGGACGCCTCGGTTCCCGGGGGGGGGGGGGAGATGAGGGAGGGGGCGGGGTCTCCCGGACGCCTGGGTTCCCGGGGGGGGGGGGAGATGAGGGAGGGGGCGGGGTCTCCCGGACGCCTGGGTTCCCGGGGGGGGGGGGGGGGAGATGAGGGAGGGGGCGGGGTCTCCCGGACGCCTGGGTCCCGGTACCCGAAGTCCTGGTCCATGCTCTTGAAGAAGTACTTGGCGCCGGGCCGGCTCAGCGCCGCCTTGACGTGGCCCAGCGTGATGCGCTCGGCGGGCACCGGGATCTTCACCAGGTAGGGGGTCTCCTCCTCGTCCAGGTGGTAGATCACCTTGGTCTCGCCCGCTCCCCCGCGCCGGCCGCCGCCATGGTACGGCCCGGCCCAGCCCAGCGCGCCTGCGCCGCCGCCGGGGCCGGACGGGAACGAATCAATCCCGCGGGGGAGGGAAGAGGGGAGCGCAGCGGCCCCCCGCGCGCGCGAGTCGCCCTCCGTCTGGGACCGTCTCGTCTCTACGCTACGCGGGCCGCTGTGCGCGGCTACGTCACGGCGCTGCGTGCGTGCGACGGGCCTCCGCCTCCTCCCCCGTCACGTGACGGAGACAACTCCACGTCTGTGCGGGGCGGGTGGAGGAGGAGGAGGAAGAGGCTGGGGGTGCGCTTCCCGCGCAGGCCCCTCCCCCACGTGCACGCGTCACCGCGGCACGCAGCGTGCTGGCGTCACGAGGAAGGGAGGGGGGCCAGAGGGGGAGACAGTGGGGCGGGTCGGAGGGGGTCAGAAGAGGGAAGGCCGGGGGAGGGGAGGCAAAGGGGGAGGTAGGGAGAGGGGGACAGAAGGAGGCAAAGGGGAGGTCAGAGGGGGAAGGCAGGGGAGATGGGTTAGAGGGAGCGGGTGGGAAGCATAGGGGAGGGGGGCCAGAGGGGGAGACAGTGGGGGCGGGTCGGAGGGGGTCAGAAGAGGGAAGGCCGGGGGAGGGGAGGCAAAGGGGGAGGTAGGGAGAGGGGGACAGAAGGAGGCAAAGGGAAGGTCAGAGGGGGAAGGCAGGGGAGATGGGTTAGAGGGAGCGGGTGGGAAGCATAGGGGAGGGGGCCAGAGGGGGAGACAGTGGGGCGGGTCGGAGGGGGTCAGAAGAGGGAAGGCTGGGGGAGGGGAGGCAAAGGGGGGAGGTAGGGAGAGGGGGACAGGGGGAGGTCAGAGGGGGAAGGCAGGGGAGGTGGGTTAGAGGGAGCGGGTGGGAAGCATAGGGGAGGGGGGCCAGAGGGGGAGACAGTGGGGCGGGTCAGAGGGGGTCAGAAGAGGGAAGGCCGGGGGAGGGAGGCAAAGGGGGGAGGTAGGGAGAGGGGGACAGAAGGAGGCAAAGGGGAGGTCAGAGGGGGAAGGCAGGGGAGATGGGTTAGAGGGAGCGGGTGGGAAGCATAGGGGAGGGGGGCCAGAGGGGGAGACAGTGGGGCGGGTCGGAGGGGGTCAGAAGAGGGAAGGCCGGGGGAGGGGAGGCAAAGGGGGGAGGTAGGGAGAGGGGGACAGAAGGAGGCAAAGGGAAGGTCAGAGGGGGAAGGCAGGGGAGATGGGTTAGAGGGAGCGGGTGGGAAGCATAGGGGAGGGGGGCCAGAGGGGGAGACAGTGGGGCGGGTCGGAGGGGGTCAGAAGAGGGAAGGCCGGGGGAGGGGAGGCAAAGGGGGGAGGTAGGGAGAGGGGGACAGAAGGAGGCAAAGGGGAGGTCAGGGGGGGAAGGCAGAGGAGGGGGGTTAGAGGGAGCGGGGGGGGGAAGCATAGGGGAGGGGGGCCAGAGGGGGAGACAGTGGGGCGGGTCGGAGGGGGTCAGAAGAGGGAAGGCTGGGGGAGGGGAGGCAAAGGGGGGAGGTAGGGAGAGGGGGACAGAAGGAGGCAAAGGGGAGGTCAGAGGGGAAGGCAGGGGAGGTGGGTTAGAGGGAGCGGGTGGGAAGCATAGGGGAGGGGGGCCAGAGGGGGAGACAGTGGGGCGGGTCGGAGGGGGTCAGAAGGGGGAAGGCTGGGGGAGGGGAGGCAAAGGGGGGAGGTAGGGAGAGGGGGACAGAAGGAGGCAAAGGGGAGGTCAGAGGGGGAAGGCAGGGGAGGTGGGTTAGAGGGAGCGGGGGGGGGAAGCATAGGGGAGGGGGGCCAGAGGGGGAGACAGTGGGGCGGGTCGGAGGGGGTCAGAAGAGGGAAGGCTGGGGGAGGGGAGGCAAAGGGGGGAGGTAGGGAGAGGGGGACAGAAGGAGGCAAAGGGGAGGTCAGAGGGGGAAGGCAGGGGAGGTGGGTTAGAGGGAGCAGGTGGGAAGCATAGGGGAGGGGGGCCAGAGGGGGAGACAGTGGGGCGGGTCGGAGGGGGTCAGAAGAGGGAAGGCCGGGGGAGGGGAGGCAAAGGGGGGAGGTAGGGAGAGGGGGACAGAAGGAGGCAAAGGGAAGGTCAGAGGGGGAAGGCAGGGGAGGTGGGTTAGAGGGAGCGGGTGGGAAGCATAGGGGAGGGGGGCCAGAGGGGGGAGACAGTGGGGCGGGTCGGAGGGGGTCAGAAGAGGGAAGGCCGGGGGAGGGGAGGCAAAGGGGGGAGGTAGGGAGAGGGGGACAGAAGGAGGCAAAGGGGAGGTCAGAGGGGGAAGGCAGGGGAGGTGGGTTAGAGGGAGCGGGTGGGAAGCATAGGGGAGGGGGGCCAGAGGGGGAGACAGTGGGGCGGGTCGGAGGGGGTCAGAAGAGGGAAGGCTGGGGGAGGGGAGGCAAAGGGGGGAGGTAGGGAGAGGGGGACAGAAGGAGGCAAAGGGGAGGTCAGAGGGGGAAGGCAGGGGAGGTGGGTTAGAGGGAGCGGGTGGAAGCATAGGGGAGGGGGGCCAGAGGGGGAGACAGTGGGGCGGGTCGGAGGGGGTCAGAAGAGGGAAGGCCGGGGGAGGGGAGGCAAAGGGGGGAGGTAGGGAGAGGGGGACAGAAGGAGGCAAAGGGGAGGTCAGAGGGGGAAGGCAGGGGAGGTGGGTTAGAGGGAGCGGGTGGGAAGCATAGGGGAGGGGGGCCAGAGGGGGAGACAGTGGGGCGGGTCGGAGGGGGTCAGAAGAGGGAAGGCCGGGGGAGGGAGGCAAAGGGGGGAGGTAGGGAGAGGGGGACAGAAGGAGGCAAAGGGGAGGTCAGAGGGGGAAGGCAGAGGAGGTGGGTTAGAGGGAGCGGGGGGGGGAGGCATAGGGAGGGGGGCCAGAGGGGGAGACAGTGGGGCGGGTCGGAGGGGGTCAGAAGAGGGAAGGCCGGGGGAGGGGAGGCAAAGGGGGGAGGTAGGGAGAGGGGGACAGAAGGAGGCAAAGGGGAGGTCAGAGGGGGAAGGCAGGGGAGGTGGGTTAGAGGGAGCGGGTGGGAAGCATAGGGGAGGGGGGCCAGAGGGGGAGACAGTGGGGCGGGTCGGAGGGGGTCAGAAGAGGGAAGGCCGGGGGAGGGGAGGCAAAGGGGGGAGGTAGGGAGAGGGGGACAGAAGGAGGCAAAGGGAAGGTCAGAGGGGGAAGGCAGGGGAGGTGGGTTAGAGGGAGCGGGTGGGAAGCATAGGGGAGGGGGGCCAGAGGGGAGACAGTGGGGCGGGTCGGAGGGGGTCAGAAGAGGGAAGGCCGGGGGAGGGGAGGCAAAGGGGGAGGTAGGGAGAGGGGACAGAAGGAGGCAAAGGGGAGGTCAGAGGGGGAAGGCAGGGGAGGTGGGTTAGAGGGAGCGGGGGGAAGCATAGGGGTGGGAGAGTCAATGGGGGAAAAGAGGGTGTCAGGGGAATCAACGAGGGAGTGGGCAGGGAGGGGGGAGCAAGGGGAGCATCAGAGGGATGGGGAGTTGGGTTGGAAATGGGGAAGGGAGACGGCAGAAAGGTGGGGGCTAGGCAGGGGAGGAAAAGTGGGGGGCTAGGCAGGGGAGTGGGGGGCTGGTGGAAGGAGCCCATTGTGCACTGGGGAGTCGCAGGGGCTGGACAGACACGAGACTCGTGAGACCCCCACTGCTCACCCCTCCCCAGCTGCGGGCAGAGTTAGTCTCTCCCAGGTACTCCTACCACACCCCTTGTCCCGAGGGGAAACTGAGGCAGAGAGCAGCCACATGGCTCATCTAAGCTCCCCCAGTGGCCTCTCTAATCAGGTCCAGCCTGAAACACGGGAGCAGAGTTGCTGGAGCTTTGTGAGCTGGGCAAGGAGGGGGGATGGGATGTTTACAGTAGGTCCTACGCAAATCTCGCCGTTTCCCAATCGAGGGCTCGCATCCTGGCAACATCCATGGCCAAAGCCCAGCTCCCCCACCCCCCTTTGAGAGTGCCTGGGGGCATCTGCCTCCACCCCCAGGGGCAACAAAGCCCCATGACACCCCCCAATAGAAAAGAGGGTGGCTCCATTCTCCTGTACAAACGCAAAAGGGTCCACGTTATTTATTTACATTTAAGCTGCAAAATATTATTAAAACAAAGAGGGGGGTTGGAACTGCACCCCCCCACCCCTCCCAAAAAGAAACGCAGATTAAAGAGGGGTCGGGGGGAAGGAGATGAGATCTGGTCTCCCTTTTCGGGGTGGGGGAGGAGACGCTGCAGCTGTTTATTAGGGGCAAGCAAGGTCCCCCGCGCTCTTCAATCTGCGCCCGTCTTTTCGGAGACTCTCAGAGCACCCTCCCACTGCTTCTCAGCCCCACCCCAACTGCCAGCAGGGCCCCCCCTCGCCGCTTTGGTGGGGGGCCGGCCAAGGGCATCTTTCGAACCGACCAGCGCAGCCAAAAACAGGTCCTTTGGTGGGAACTTGACCAAACATCCCCCCTTTCTTTGTTGATTCACACACACCCCGCTGCACCCCACTTCCGCCACCTACTGGGGTGGGGGGGCAGTAGTAAAGTCTCCATTTTAAAAGGAAACCGGGGTGGGGGGGGAGAAGGGGAAGTTTAAAAAAAAAAAACCACACAAAATAAACCCCTCCACTTTCCTTCTATATTTACAGCCAGGAAGCGGGGGTGGGGGGAGCACCCCCAATTCCCCCCCCCATCCGCTGGGACTGGAAAGAGCAGCCGCTCAGTTTCACTTCCCCCCCCCATCAGCCGGGGGGGGGGGCAACATGAGCACACAGATGTGGGGGCGAATCTCCTCTCTGCTCAGGGCAATTCGAGGGACTGGGGGGGGGGGGGGACAGTCCAGCTGGGTAGGGGGGGCGGGGCCCAGTCTCTAGGGCTCCCCCCGCCCCGGGGGCCGGCACAGCGGCAGCGGCCTTGCGGGCCCCGTCTTTGCACTTCTGGCAGTAGAAGATGTCCGGGACGTTGGTCTTTTTGATCTTGGCGCAGGAGAGGTGGATCCAGGTGCCGCACTGGTTGCACTCGATCATGGGCCGCCCGGCGAAGGGCTTCTGGCAGTAGCAGGTGATCAGGTCCCATGAGTCGTCCCCTGTGGGGCAGGGACAAGCTGGGGTCAGGGCTCTAGGGGCATCAGAGCTCCTGCAGCCCCGCCCCATTGGGATCACAGCTCCCCTAGCCCCGCCACTCACCCCCAGACCTACATTAGCCCCGCCCCATTTGGGAAACAGCTCCCCTAGCCCCATCCCATTAAGAACACAGCTCCCCCACCCCTTCACCCCCATTAGCCCCACCCCATTAGGAACAGCTCCCCTAGCCCCAACCCATCGGCATCACAGCTCCCCTGCCCCCAGGGCATGACTAACTCCAGCCCCAGGTCCCTGTCCCCCCGCCAATGTGTCTGGCACCCCTGGCTGGTGGTTAGAGTGGGGGGGGGGGGGGAGCCTTCCCCTCCAACCCCAATGTGCCACACAAAGACAGGCCAGGAGCCGGGATTCCTGGCTCCTAGCCCCGGCTCTGGAGGGGGAGTAGAGAGAATCAGGTATCGTCTGCCAGATGATGGGAAGACGGGAGGGCTGAACGCACCCCTTTTTTTTTTTTCTTTAACTACTCAAAAGATGGCAGATCCCTGCCACAATCCGTGCCTCAGTTTCCCCATCGGGAAGGACAGGAGACCGCCACTTCCAGCATCCAGTTAGATTCTGATCTCTTCAGCTGGTCTCTCTCGATGCTAACGGCCCCAAAACATCAAGCCATTTACGTCGTCTTCCCCTGTCTGTCTGTCCCTGGCCGATTCGCTTCAACCCGCTCCACCCCGAGCCCAGTGGCTCGTGCGGGACGAGAGCGTCTATACATTCATCGAGAATGGGGAGTGGGGGCTTGTGCGTTAGAGCAGGGGGGGGCTGGGAGCCAGGACTCCTGGGTTCTCTCCCCAGCGCTGGGAGGGGAGTGGGGGCTGGTGGGTTAGAGCAGGGGGTCCAGGAGCCTGGACTCCTGGGTTGCATTCCCAGCACCACCCTGCAGTGGAGCAAAGTTTTGGCCGGCCACCTCCCACCCCGTCCCAGCACGCCCCGCAGCACCTGGCCCCACAGCCCCCTGGGAGAACAGGCCCGTCGGCCCCGGCCCCCTCACCTGACTCGACCATGATATCCTCGTCCATGACCCGCATCTCCCCCTCGCTGGAGCTGCCGTCGCCGTCCTGGCTGGTCTCGGTGCTGCCGCATTCCTTGCCCTCCCCGCCCCCCAGTTTGGGCTCCAGGAAGCCGCCCTCTGGCAGCAGCTCCTCCGGGGAGGGGGCCTCCTCCTCCCCCACCCCGGCCCAGTGCCGCCGCCGCCCCCCCCGCCCCCTCCTCCTCCGAGTCTGTCTCGCTCAGGGAGGCCTTGAGCTTCTTCTCGGCCTTTTTCAACTTCCGCTTCTTGCTCTTTTTGATGCGCGAGCGTTTCTCGCCCGCCGAGTCCCCCCGGCCGCGCCGGGCCGCCTCAGGGGCCGCCCCCGCCCGCCGGCACCGCTTCTCCTTCTTCTTGTCCCCCGGCGGGCCGGCCCGGGGTGCCGGCGGCTGCCGGCCGGCCGGATCCAGGTCGAAGAGGGAGTCCTTGAGCTTCATCTTCTCCAGCAGGGAGCTGTCCGCCTTCCAGGCGGCGGAAGGCCTTCTTCTTGGAGGACTTGGCCTTCTTGACGAAGGTCTCAATGGTGTGCAGGTCCGAGTGGGTTGACTCCAACCGTCGCTGTCCGCCACGCTCTCCGGGCGCAGGGGGGAGCTGGAGCCCGAAGGGGTCCAGTCGCTCTCCTGGTTGGGGCGGGATGCAGATTAGGGAGGGGGCGGCAGGGAGAAGCGGAGGCCAGCCCATGGAGTGGTCCCCAGGCCACCCGCCTAGCATGCCGGGGGGTGAATGTTGGCCGTCTTCCCAGCATGCACTGCGGCCCGGGTCAGGAGAGGGTGTTGCCCGCTCTCCCAGCATGCATTGGGTCCCAGGTGCCTTGCAGAGGGAAAGACGCTTCCCAGCATGCACCATTCCCAGCCAACTGGGATGGATACATCTCTGCATTTGTGCAGGGCTGCCGGAGAGACTACATGTCCCACCATGCAATGCTGCTGGCAAACCCCGCCTGTGCGGACATGTCCTCTAGGCAGCCGGGCTGACAACACTACAGCTCCCACAGTTCCCTGCTCCAGCCTCTTAGCTAAATGGCTGGGCTGCAAGGCATGCTGGGATCTGTAGTTTTCCTAGCCCAGAAAACAAGGCAGGGGCCTATGGAAAAACCTTCATATCCCAGAATCCTGTGCTCTGGGGGGGGGGGGCTCCCAGAAGGGCCTGCTGGGACATGTAGTAGATCACGATAGGACTGGGAATTGGAATACCCCTGGCACCAGCCCATTCCCCACCCCGAGCTGGCGCCCCCTGGAGGGGACAGGCCCCTACCCCATTCCCCGCCCCCCTGAGCCAGTCAGGCCCCGCCCTGGGGTCAGAGGGGAGCCAGCGCCCCCTAGAGGGGACAGGCCCCTGCCCCATTCCCCACCCCCCCTGAGCCAGCCAGTCCCCGCCCTGGGGCCGGATGGAAGCCAGAGGGGACAGGCCCCTAGGGCCTAAGGGTGTCGCTCACCTCCTTAGTGGATGGGATGTAGCCGGCATAGGCCAGGACAAAGCTGCAGAATTTGTTGAAGTCCTCGATGGTTCGCCGCCGCTTCTCGGGGGGCTGAGAACAGAGACGCGTTAGGGGGAATTAAGCGCTGCCCCCCAGCGCTGCCCCCCCTGCCCTTGCATCAGGGACTCACAGGGATTAATCGCACCCCGAGATGCCGGTCACACAGCAAGGCCAAACCAGGGAGACAACCCAGGTGTCCTGGCTCCCAGTCCGCCCAACTCCCTAAACACTAGACCCTGAGAGTCCTAGGTTCTCCTGCTCCCCGGCTCCAGGACGGGAGTGGGGGCTGGTGGGTTAGAGCAGGGGGGGCTGGGAGCCAGGACTCCTGGGTTCTCTCCCTGGCTCTGGGAGGGGAGTGGGGGCTGGTGGGTTAGAGCAGGGGGTCCTGGGAGCCAGAATTCCTGGGTTCTCCTGCCCCCCCAGCTCCGGGAGCGGTCAGGTGCCCAGGGCTGCAGCGGCCACATGCCCAAGTGTTTATTCTGTTGCAACCACATCCCATCATAGGGACCTTCCCACCCCCCAGGGCCACCCCACCCCACCCCAAAGCCACGCCCAAAGAGGGAGGGGGCGGGGCCTCAGGCAAGGAGGGGGCCTCGGTCCCCCCACCCTCATGTGCGACCCCAGTGTGGGGGACAGGGAAGTGCCCGGACTCACCTGCGTCTCCGCTTTGAGGTTTGGGGGTGGATCTGGAAAATAAAGGGGGGGGCAGGTAAGTTTGGGGGGTTCTCACCCCTTCCCCCTAATAAGCGTGGGGTCTACAGCCTTCTTTCCCTGCCCCTTTCGCCCCCTCTCACCCCTGCCCCCAGTGTCTGGAATCCTATCACCCCACACTTGGGGGGCGGGTCCTTTATCCCCCCCCCCAATACACACAACCCCTCATGTGTCCTCACACTCCATTCCCCACCCCGGGAGGCACTGACCCCAATTTCCCCACACACACACAATGCAAAACCCTGTCCCCCCAACTCTCCTGGGGAGAGACTCCACCCCTCTCCCCACCCAGGGACACGCCCACCTCAGCCCCCTGTGACAGAGACCTTCCCCCGAGATCCCAGCAGAGAGACCCCCACCAGCCTCCCCAGCCCACCCCCCCACTTCTTCCTCACCAGGCCCCCAGGTAGAGACCTGGTGGGGGGGGCGCAGGGGCTGCAGAGACGATGTCCCTGGGGAGAGGAACCTACCCCTCCCCCCTCCCCAGCCAGGAACTCAGGGCGTGGCCTGGTCCCACCCCCCCCGCCCCGACCTTCCCCAGGTTCCTCCCCCTCCAGCTCCTTGAGCCGCTCCCCCCCCACTCGTACTGCCCCCTCCCAGCTCCCTCCACCCCCTTCCACTGCCAGCTCCTCCCCCCTTCAGCTGCCCCACCCTCACTGACAGCTCCTCCCCTCCCCCTGCCACCAACCAACCCCCCCTCTGCTCCCTAGCACCCTCCAGCCCCATCTCCCTGCTTCTGTGCCCCCCCCTTCACAGTCCCAGCTCCCTGCCCCCCCCCCCCAGCTCCCCGGCTTCCCAGCCCCCACCCCGGCTCGGCTTCATGGTTAATATTCCACCACACACACACCCCCTCCGGCTCCCCCCACAGCCTCCCCTTCCCCCAGCCTCCCCCCACCCCGTCTGCCCCTGCAACTCCAGCTGTCCCTTCCCCTCTGGGCAGCACCCCCGTACCTCCTACCCCCCAGCTTTCCCTCCCCCCAGCCTCTTAACCCCCCACAGCTCTGGGACACGCTCTCCAGCCCCTTCCCCCCCACACACACACACCAAGTCTCCAGCTCCCCCCTCCCAGCAGAGGTTTTCGCCATGGTTTCCCTCTCGTGTTTCTCCCCCCCCCCTTCACCCCAGTTCCTCCAGCTTCTCCGTTCTGCCCCCCTCCCCGCTTCAAGCTCCTCCCTTCTCCTCCTGCCAGCCCCCCCCCCCCCCCCCGCAGCTTCTCCCTCCCCATATCCTGGCCCCCAACCCCTCCCCCCCCCGCCAGTCCCACCTTCCTCCCTGCTCCCTCTAGCCTCCCCCCACTCAGTTCCGTACAGCCCCCCAATTTCTCCCCCCCGACAGTCAGCTCTCCCGCAGCACCCGTCCCCCCTCCCCCAGTTTCCTCCGAGTCGCCCCCCCGCGATCCTGTCCCCCAACACCGGTCTCGCTCCTCTCCCCCCACCCCCTTGGCTCCTATCCCCCAGTCCCCACCGCCATGCTCCCTCGATCCCCCACCCCGTCCTCAGCCCCTGCCCCCCACCACCGCTGTGCACCCCCAATACACACACACGCCACCTCAGCTCCCCCCTCCTGCCTCCTCCCGGCCCCCCCAGGGCCAGTCTCTCCCCCACCCCCAGCTCGCCTCTTGCCGCCCTCCCAGCTCCGGGCCCCCCCCCACTCTGCCCCCCCCCGATCTCCTCCAGCTCCCCCTCCCCAGGGCCAGTCTCCCCCGCCACACTGTGCCCCCCAGATCTCCTCCAGCTCCCCCTCTCCCGGCCCACCTACTGTGCCCTTGCCCCCCCCAGCTCCCGGCCCCCCTTCCCAAGGCAGATCTCCCCCACTCCCATCTCTCCTCTCCCCCCCAAAACTCCGGGCTCCCCCCACACACACTGTGCCCCCCAGATCCCCCTCTCCCGGCTCCCCTCCCCAGGGCCAGTCCCCCACACTGTGCCCCCCAATCCCCCAGATCACCTCCAGCTCCCCCCCTCCCCAGGGCCAGTCCCCCCTACTCCCCCTCCAGCTGGTCTCCCCCAGCTCCGATCTCCCCCTCCCCACACACTGCTGAGCCCCCGAGTTGGTCTCCCCCGGCCCCGCTGTGCCCCCCAACTCCCCCCCCCCGCCGCACCTTCCGGGCTGGGCTCCGCCATGGCCTCGCCGCCCCGCGCGGGGCTCGCACCCCGGGCCGCTCTCTCCCTCCGTCCGGTGCCGCCCGACTCCGCTCCCCGCCCCGCCCCGCCCCGCCGCCCCCTTTGCTCCCCCCGCCGCGCCCGGCGGCCCCGCCGCCGCGCTGCACCCCGGGGAGATGGAGTCCGCGGGCCCGCTGCCCCCGCCCGCACGCGGCCGGCTCGGGACTCCAACTCCCGGCAGCCACCGCGCCGCGACGGCGCGCTCGCTCCTCCGCCCCAGCCGGGCACGCTGGGAGATGGAGTCCCCCCAGCCCCGGATAGCGGCGCGACTCTACTTCCGGCGTGGGGCGGGACTTCCTACCCGGAGGGCACTGGGAGCTGTAGGCCTGCGGAGCTATGCCCCGGACGGAAAGCGCCTGTTGGCTCTGACCCCGCCTACTGGTCATGCAGGGCGCTGATTGGCCAGAGGCAACCTGTCACCACCAAGGAGGCCCCGCCCAACCTCTCCCTAGAGAGTTGGAAGGTGGGGAAATGTTGGGTTTTCTCCCCGGCTCTGGAAGGGGAGGGGGGGCTGGTGGGTTAGAGCAGGGGGGGCTGGGAGCCAGGACTCCTGGGTTCTCTCCCCGGCTCTGGGAGGGGAGTGGGGGCTGGTGGGTCAGAGCAGGGGGGCTGGGAGCCAGGACTCCTGGGTTCTCTCCCCGGCTCTGGGAGGGGAGTGGGGGCTGGTGGGTTGGAGCAGGGAGCCAGGACTCCTGGGTTCTCCCCCCCGCTCTGGGAGGGGAGAGGGGTCTGGTGGTTAGAGCAGGGGGGGCTGGGAGCCAGGACTCCTGGGTTCTCTCCCCGGCTCTGGGAGGGGAGTGGGGGCTGGTGGTTAGAGCACGGGGGGCTGGGAGCCAGGACTCCTGGGTTCTCTCCCTGGCTCTGGGAGGGGAGCAGGGGCTGGTGGGTTAGAGCAGGGGGGGGCTGGGAGCCAGGACTCCTGGGTTCTCTCCCTGGCTCTGGGAGGGGAGCGGGGGGGGGGTTAAAGCGGGGGGGCTGGGAACCAGGACTCCTGGTTTCTCTCCCCAGCGCTGGGAGGGGAGCGGGGGCTGGTGGATCAGATCAGAGGGGGTTGGGAGCCAGGACTCCTGGGTTCTCTCCCTGATACCTGAAGGACCCACAACCCCTCTTGCCTATGACCCCTTCCAAGGGGGGGAGTGTCTCTTCCTGCCCCCCCATGATCCCCTCACACGGCAGCCAACTCACCCTGGTCCCTACACACTGTCCTTTCCCCCCTCCACCCCCCCCAGCAGAAATAACACCCCACAAGGCTCAGCGTTTTCCTTCTCATTTTATTATGCCCCCCCGCACACACCCCATGTTACAAGCGCTGACGTGGCCCCCTGGTGGCAGCTCGGGGCCCTGCTGGGTGACACGAGGAGCCGGCGATTTGGGGGTGGGAGGATGCGGGGGAGTGGGGGGGTTGAAAAACCCTTCATGACAGGAAATCAGAGATTAGCCAAGGAAGCCCAGGCACAGCAGGGAGGGGTGGTTACATGGGGAGGATTTAATTAGGCAGATGGGGGGGGGTCATGGGGAGGGGTGCCCCCCCATCCTCGCACCCCCACCCTGGGAAGGAGAAAGGCTCTTATCAAGGAGATCAACCAACAAAAGGAGAAAGTGCAGGTCCCTTCAGGGAGGGGGCACCCCCTGGTGGCGGGGCAGAGCGCGGCGCCTCACATGCCATAGACGCTCTCGTCGCTGTAAGCGATGTACAGGAAGAAGTCTTCCTCGTGGTGCTCCTGCCGGGGTGGGGGAGGGAAAAGGGGGGGGTCATTACCAGGGAAAGCACCCCCTGCTGACCCCCTGCCCCACAGCGCCCCCTAGCACCACCCTGGGGCCAGCCCCGCTTGCCAGGGGTAAGCACTCCATGCTGAGCCCCCCGCCCCATTCCCTGCCCCACAGCGCCCCCTAGCACCGCCCTGGGGCCAGCCCCGCCTGCCAGGGGAGAGCGCCCCCTGCTGAGCCCCCTGCCCCATTCCCTGCCCCGCAGCGCCCCCTAGCACCGCCCTGGGGCCAGCCCTGCCGGCCAAGGGAGAGGACTCCATGCTGAGCCCCCTACCCTGCTCCCTGCCCCACAGCGCCCCCTAGCGCCACCCAGGGACCAGCCCCGCCTGCCAGGGGAGAGCGCCCCCTGCTGAGTCCCCCGCCCTGCTCCTTGCCCCACACTGCCCCTGAAAGCCGCTCTGGGGCCAGGCATACCTGCCAAGGGAGAACGCCCCCTGCTGAGCCTCCCGCCCCACTCCCTGCCCCACAGCGCCCCCTTGCACCCTACCTGGTACAGCTGGCCCATGGTGGCGCTGGTTGGGGGGATGACATTGTTGACGAAGAAGAACAAGGCGTCCTCGGCCCTTAGGTGGATTCGCTTCCGGATCAGGAAGTAGAACTGTCCGACTGGGGATGGGGAAAGGTGGGGGATCAGGATGGGAGAGGGGAGGCACCCTCCCACAACCCATACACTCCACCCCCCACTCTCCTCCCCCCTCCAAGGGCCCTTCTGGGACCCCCCCGCCACAGCACTGAGTTGCGGGGATTCCCCCTATGGGGCACACCCTGGTTTATCTAGCCCCACTTCCAGCCGTTGGAGAGGCTACCCAGAACCCAAAACCCAACCTGTCCCTTCAAATCACACCCCCTTCATCTGCCCACCCCCACTGAGACCACCTCGGCTTCCCCCTCCATCTGCTCCCCTCATTGCGCCCCATGACGCCAGTTCCCAGAGACAGCCCCCCAAGAACCCCCTCCCTCCCCGCTGGATCTGCCCCCCCACCCCCGAGACTCTCCCAGCAGCACGGTACCCCCTGGGGGGGTGCGGCAGCACTGACCGGTGAGGTCTGATGGGACCAGGTATTTCTTCTTGTCCAGGTCTCCTATCCGGGCTTTGGGGGCTTTCTCCACAATCACCTGCGGGGGAGGGAGGAGACACGGGGATCAGCTGGGTGCCCCCCCAGGAACTTGGGGGGCTGGAAGTACAGCCCCATGGGGGGGGAGGGTGGAATACCTCAAGCCAGGGGGCAGTGGGAGAGGCTGGGATGGATCTGCCCAGCAGTCCAACCCGAACACCCCCACAAAACACACACACACTGTGGTCCAACCCGACCACCCCCCCAAACACACACACACTGTGGTCCAACCCGCCCCCAGAGAAGGTCCCAGCAGGGGAGGGCAGGGCCAGGAGGAAGACAGAGAAGGGGAGGGCAGGGGGCAGCGAAGCTCCTGGCAAGGGAGGGCAGGGGGCAGGAGGAAGGCAGGGAAGGTCCCAGCAGGGGAGGGCAGGGCCAGGAGGAAGACAGAGAAGGGGAGGGCAGGGGGCAGCGAAGCTCCTGGCAAGGGAGGGCAGGGGGCAGGAGGAAGGCAGGGAAGGTCCCAGCAGGGGAGGGCAGGGCCAGGAGGAAGACAGAGAAGGGGAGGGCAGGGGGCAGCGAAGCTCCTGGCAAGGGAGGGCAGGGGGCAGGAGGAAGGCAGGGAAGGTCCCAGCAGGGGAGGGCAGGGCCAGGAGGAAGACAGAGAAGGGGAGGGCAGGGGGCAGCGAAGCTCCTGGCAAGGGAGGGCAGGGGGCAGGAGGAAGGCAGGGAAGGTCCAGGCAAGGGAGGGCAGGGGGCAGGAGGAAGGCCGGGAAGGTCCTGGCAGGGGAGGGCAGGGGGAAGGCAGGGAAAGGTCCCAGTAGGGGAGGGCAGGGGGCAAGAGTAAAGCAGGAACGGTCCCGGCAGGGGGCAGGAGGGAGGCCGGGAAGGTCCCGGCAGGGGAGGGCAGGTGGCAGGAGAAGGCAGGGAAGATCCCGGCAGGGAAGGGCAGGGGGCAGGAGGATGGCAGGGAAGGTCCCGGCAGGGAAGGGCAGGGGGCAGGAGGATGGCAGGGAAGGTCCCGGCAGGGAGCAAGAGGATGGCAGGAAAGGTCCTGGCAGGGAGCAAGAGGAACACAGGGATGATCCCGGCAGGACAAGGCAGGAGGAAGGCAGGGAAGGTCCCGGCAGGGGAGGGCAGGTGGCAGGAGGGAGGCCGGGAAGGTCCTAGCAGGGGAGGGCAGGGAGCAGGAGGGAGGCAGGAAAGGTCCCAGCAGGGGGCAGGAGGAAGGCAGGGAAGGTCCCGGCAGGGGGCAGGAGGAAGGCAGGGAAGGTCCCGGCAGGGGAGGGCAGGAGGGAGTCCGGGAAGGTCCTGGCAGGGGGCAGGAGGAACACAGGGACGATCACAGCAGGAGAAGGCAGGAGGAAGGCAGGGAAGGGGAGGGCAGGGGGCAGGAGGGAGGGCGGGAAGGTCCCGGCAGGGGAGGGCAGGGGGCAGGAGAAGGCAGGGAAGGTCCCGGCAGGAGGAAGGCAGGAAAGGTCCCAGCAGGGGAGGGCAGGAGGCAGGAGGGAGGCAGGAACAGTCCCAGCACAGGAGGGCACGGGGCAGGAGGGAGGCCGGGAAGGTCCCGGCAGGGGAGGG
The DNA here is from genome assembly GCA_037349215.1 of Graptemys geographica. Taxonomy (NCBI): domain Eukaryota; kingdom Metazoa; phylum Chordata; order Testudines; family Emydidae; genus Graptemys; species Graptemys geographica. The sequence goes on along the minus strand of JBAIFT010000135.1, from coordinate 122,032 downwards.
CAGGGGGCAGGAGGGAGGCAGGAACAGTCCCAGCACAGGAGGGCACGGGGCAGGAGGGAGGCCGGGAAGGTCCCGGCAGCGGAGGGCAGGGGGCAGGAGGGAGGCAGGAACAGTCCCAGCACGGGAGGGCAGGGGGCAGGAGGGAGGCAGGAAAGGTCCCGGCAGCGGAGGCCAGGGGGCAGTAGGGAGGCTGGGACGGTCCCGGCAGGAGAAATGCACGGATGGTGGGCATCTCTTTCGAGGATCCCGGGGGGCTGCCCTCTTGCTTGCATGGATTTCTCTCCCCCCCCGGGTGCCTGATGCGGGGGGGTGGGGGGAGGATGAGGATACATTACAGCAGGGACTCAGAGACCCAGTTTTTATGGCGGTGCTGGGGGTGGTAAAGGATGGTAGGAGGGTCTCAACCTCCCCACATTTCTGGGTACATTTACTGGGGTAACAGGACCTAGTGGGGGTGTCAACGGAAACCAAACACGTACCTATGGCAGGGATCACACATGGGGGTTCACAACAGGACCCGATCTGGGTATTTCCGCATGGGGGAGGGAAGGCCCCACTCTAAGTATTTCTGGGGGGGTCCCCCCTCAGAAGGTGAGGGGTGAAGATAACACAGGGTGAATAATATCCCCAAGGGTGTTTCTCTAAATAGGACCAGGCCTGGGTATTTGGGGTGGGGCGATGTGGGTCATGGGGGAGAGAATATCCCAGGGTGAGGAATACCATGGGGGGGGCTTCTGAACAGGATTCAAGTGTCAGAGGGGTAGCCGTGTTAGTCTGAATCTGTAAAAAGCAACAGAGGATCCTGTGGCACCTTTGAGACTAACAGAAGTATAGGGAGCATCAGCTTTCGTGGGTAAGAACCTCACTTCTTCAGATGCAAGACTTGAAGAAGTGAGGTTCTTACCCACGAAAGCTTATGCTCCCAGTACTTCTGTTAGTCTCAAAGGTGCCACAGGACCCTCTGTTGCTTTGAACAGGATTGGGTATTTGGGGGGGGGGGGTCAAGGATGCGTGTCCCACTGCAGAGGGAGTATCCTGGGGTCTCACTCAGGGGTATTCCTATGGGGAGGAGGGTCCTGGCCCTGGGAGAGGTGCATCTTGGAGGTATGGGGGGGTCCCCAAGACACCAGGTCTGTCTCACTCATATTTCCACGGGGGGTCCCAGTCCATGGGCCGCACGGGGGCGGGATCAACATAAGAACGGCCCTATTGGGTCAGATCAAAGGTCCCTCTTCCAACAGTGGCCAATGCCAGGCGCCCCAGAGGGAGTGAACCTAATAGGTAACGATCCCATGATCGGTGTCCAAACAGCGGCTAGGGACACCATCCCTTACCCCGCCTGGCTAATAGCCATTAACGGGCTTAGCCGCCATGAATTTATCCAGTTCTCTCTTAAACCCTCTGCTAGTCTTGGCCTTCACAACCTCCTCAGGCGAGGAGTTCCCCAGGTGGACTGTGCGCTGGGCGAAGAAGAACTTCCTTTGCTTTGCTTTCAACCTGCTGCCCGTTCATTGCAGTGGGTGGCCCCCAGTGCTTGTGTTATGGGAACAAGCAAATAACTTTTCCTTAGTCCCTTTCTCCAAACCAGCCATGATCTTATGGACCTCTCTCATATCCCCCTTTTCCGCACGTGGGACCCGTCCCACCGCCCTCACGGGGTATTTCCGGGGGGCCCCAGGCCATGGGCCGCAGGGGGGGGGGGGCAGTCCCGGTCCGGTCCGGGGCGGCAAGGGGCAGGGTCCGGTCCGGGGCGGGACCGGACGGGGGGGCGGGTCTCTCGCGGGGTATTTCGGGGGGGGGCAGGGACCGGACGGGGGGGCGGGTCTCTCGCGGGGTATTTCGGGGGGGGGGGGCAGGGACCGGACGGGGGGGCGGGTCTCTCGCGGGGTATGGGGGGGGGGGGCAGGGACCGGACGGGGGGGCGGGTCTCTCGCGGGGTATTTCGGGGGGGGGGGCAGGGTCCGGTCCGGGACGGGACCGGACAGGACCGGACCGGACCGGACCGGGGGGCTCCCGGGCTCTCACCGGGACGCGATCCGGGTATTTCTTGCGGATCTTCTCGCCCTCGCAGCGGCGCCGCTCGAACGGCTGCTCCTCCTTGTACAGGAACTTCATGGCTGCGCTGCTGCCTGCGCCGCCTGCGTAACCGCCGCCCGCCCTGCGTCAGCTCCCTGCGCCGCCGGCGTAACCGCCGCCCGCCTGCGCCGCTGGCGTAACCGCCGCCCGCCTCCCCTGCGTCAGCTCCCTGCGCCGCCCAAACCGTCTCTCTCCGCCGCGCGCCACTAGCGTGGCCGCCGCCTCCACCTACGCTCCTAGCGTAACTGTCGGTTTCTTTCACGGCCTCGCAGCTACGCCACTGGCGTAAAAGGGGCAAGCCCCCCCGCCCCCATTTTGCCGGGGTTACGAAAAGGGCGTAAGTCCCGCTTCCGTCTGACTCATTCCCGCTGCCGGGCCAGGCGGGGCGGGGCTACGCTACAGGCGCAGGCCAGGCATTTCTCCACCTCCCCGGACACCCCGCAGCCGCGATTCACAAAGCCCCACGTAGCAGTTTGACACCAAAACAAAATAGTGCGGAAGGGAGACAGGGAGGCGTGGCCAATGCAGGGGGCGGGGCCGGGCCTCGAGGGAGGGGGCGTGGCCACGGCTGGAGAGAGCGGGGGGAGAGCCAGCAACAGGACGGCGGAAGGATAACGTGTCATGTGATAAACGTCACTCAGCGAGGGTGGTCACGTGCCGGCCGGGAAGAAGATCCGGCCGGGAGGAGGCTGATAAACAGGGGGAGGCCCCGTGACTGGGGAAGGGGTGTGGCGTGAGAGGGGGAGAGACCAATGGGAGGAAGGGACGGGGCGGAGGGTGAGCGTGACCAATGGGAGGAAGGGACGGGGCGGAGGGTGAGCGAGACCAATGGGAGGAAGGGACGGGGCGGAGGGTGAGCGTGACCAATGGGAGGAAGGGACGGGGCGGAGGGTGAGCGTGACCAATGGGAGGGGAGGAACCACGTAAGGGGCCCATGGGGCGGGGCTTCCTTGTGGAAGACCCCAAAAGAGAAGTGGGGGGGCACAAAGGTGGGTGAAACCATTGGAGGGGAAGGCGCAGCGGATGGAAGAGACCAAGGGGAGAGGGGTGGTGGGGACAGCCATATGTGGGGAAGGGTCCAATACCGGTGAGAGGGGGCCGGGAGCCAGGACTCCTGGGTTCTCTCCCCGGCTCTGGGAGGGGAGTGGGGACTGGTGGGTTAGAGCAGGGGGGGCTGGGAGCCAGGACTCCTGGGTTCTCTCCCTGGCTCTGGGAGGGGAGTGGGGGCTGGTGGGTTAGAGCAGGGGGGCTGGGAGCCAGGACTCCTGGGTTCTCTCCCTGGCTCTGGGAGGGGAGTGGGGGCTGGTGGGTTAGAGCAGGGGGGCTGGGAGCCAGGACTCCTGGGTTCTCTCCCTGGCTCTGGGAGGGGAGTGGGGGCTGGTGGGTTAGAGCAGGGGGGCTGGGAGCCAGGACTCCTGGGTTCTCTCCCCGGCTCCAGGAGGGGGGTAGGGGCTGGTGGGTCAGAGCAGGGGGGCTGGGAGCCAGGACTCCTGGGTTCTCTCCCCGGCTCTGGGAGGGGAGTGGGGGCTGGTGGTTAGAGCAGGGCGGCAGGAGCGTTGCTGTGTGGGAAGGGGTTTGGCGGCAGAGCAGGGGTGGGGACAAGGAGTGCAGACGGCTGCGGGGCGGGGCTCTCCGAAGAAAATCCTCCCTCCACCACAGCCTACCTCAGCCCCCCAACTCCCCCCAAAGTCTGGCTTCCCCTTTCTGTCCCAGGTCAGCTCCACCCACAGGGAAGTGAGTCACCCCCAGGATATTGAGTACCTCAGCTACCCTGCCCCACCCACAGAAACACCAGGTTTGAAACTGGCCCTGAGATGCAGCCACCTCTGGGGCGGGGCAGCTGGTTACGCGGGTACCCCTTGCCCGGCCCTGTATTCAGCCTCAGGGGAACAGTACCACTCCCCGCCCCACACATCTCCTGCCACGGGAGGCTCCCCTGCACCCTGGTGGTGTCGGAGAATGGTAGGAAGTGCCTGAAAATAGAACCTGGCCGCGACCGCACAGTTCCCCCGCCGCCAGGAAAGTACCTGGGGATTTTCCAACCTCAAGGGGGTATTTTACACTCCCTGCCCCACAGCACCCCCTAGCGCCGCGCTGGGGCCAGCCCCACCTGCCAGGGGAGAGCACCCCCTGCTGAGATCCCGCCCCGCTCCCTGCCCCACAGCGCCCCCTAGCTAAGAGGCCATCTGTCAAACCCACAGCACAGTGTAGGTGCCCCCCTCTCCCCGAGAATGGGAGGCTGGGAGCCAGGATGCATGGGTTCCATCCTGGCGCAGGTGGGGCTGATGGTATCCTCAGCTGATCCTTGAACCCAGCTTCACCCATCATGACAGGCCCCACCCAGCCCCCCTCTGAATGATGCCCTCAAACCCTGTCGCTCCCCTACGGGCAGAGAACTCCAGGCCCCCGGCAGCTGGGGAAACTGAGGCACAGAGGCCAAGCAGCAGAGACCCAGGCCCTGCCACGTGTGAACCAGCTGGGCACTGACCCCCGGCAGACTTGGGCCTCTGGCAGTGGCTTCCCCAGCACTCACGTGCCTTCCCATCACCACTCGCTCGACCCCACGCCCCTCCCACAGCCAGGGAGAGAACCCAGGAGTCCTGGCTCTCAGCCCGCCCTGCTCTAACGCACCAGCCCCAAGTCCCCTTCCAGAGCCGGGCAGAGAACCCAGGAGTCCTGGCTCCCAGCCCCCCACCACCCGCTCTAACCACTAGCTCCCACTCCCCTTCCCAGAGCTGGGGCCAGATTCCTTCCATCTCCCTGCGCAAGACTCCAACTGTTGAACATCTGGAGCGGGGTGGGGAGGCTGCGAACCCCCCCCGCAGTAAGAACTCTTCGAACACGGCACCAGTTCTGGCCTTGCTCAGCGGCTATAATTTCTCTCCCGGGTTTTCCTTTCCCCCCAGAGTCCGAGGAAAGAAACCAACAGAGAAGGGTCGTCCGAGCCCCAAGACCTCCCCCGGGCCAAAAAAAAATCGAGCGGCTCCAGCCCGGGGAGGAGTGGAGGGAAGAACAGAACGAAAAAGGAAACGAAAAGAAAAAATGAGGTCTTTGTACAAGGCCGAGAGGGGCAGGGGTCTTGTAAAACCAGACCCCCCCAGCCTGATCGGACACGTCCATCCGCGCGCCGTAGAGTTGCACACCCCCTTTCTTTGTCCAGCTGCCGGATAAGCTCCGCCCTCCGAGTCAGTCCCCGCCCATTCTTGGCACGGGGGCTGGGGGGAGAGTCATTTGTTGGTGAGGAATTGGGGGGCATACCCCCCCACTCTTCTCCAGAGTTCAGAAAACGATGGCGGAGTCCACACTGTGGTGGTGGCAGAGGTGGGATCCGGCGGAGGTCAGGGGCCCCCGCCCGAAGAAAGGAGGTGCTGACGTCACCAGAGGCGGTGCTGATGGAGGTTCCGGCTCAGCACCGACCGCACATCTGCTGTGAACCTGGGGAAGGGAAAGGAAGCCTTAGGAGAGAACCCAGGAGTCCTGGCTCCCAGCCCCCCCCCCTCCCAATTCTAATTAACCAGACCTCTTTGAGCTAATGACCCCTAGGTACTGGCCCAGAGCACAGGGACTGTGCAGAGTTTCAAAGGATCCCCCTTGCTGGATCTCCGCCTAATAATTCATAGAATCATAGAATATCAGAGTTGGAAGGGACCTCAAGAGGTCATCTAGTCCAACCTCCTGCTCAAAGCAGGACCAATTCCCAACTAAATCATCCCAGCCAGGGCTTTGTCAAGCCGGGCCTTAAAAACCTCTAAGGATGGAGACTCCACCACCTCCCTAGGGAACCCATTCCAGTGTTTCACCACCCTCCTAGTGAAATAGTTTTTCCTGATATCCAACCTGGACCTCCCCCACTGCAACTTGAGACCATTGCTCCTTGTTCTGTCGTCTGCCACCACTGAGAACAGCCGAGCTCCATCCTCTTTGGAACCCCCCTTCAGGTAGTTGAAGGCTGCTATCAAATCCCCCCTCATTCTTCTCTTCTGCAGACTAAACAATCCCAGTTCCCTCAGCCTCTCCTCATAAGTCATGTGCCCCAGCCCCCTAATCATTTTTGTTGCCCTCTGCTGGACTCTTCCCAATTTTTCCACATCCTTCTTGTAGTGTGGAGCCCAAAACTGGACACAGTATTCCAGATGAGGCCTCACCAATGTCGAATAAAGGGGAACGATCACGTCCCTCGATCTGCTGGCAATGCCCCTACTTATACAGCCCAAAATGCCGTTAGCCTTCTTGGCAACAAGAGCACACTGTGGAATTCACCTGTGGAACACCTCGCCACAGGATGTTGTGACCACCAAAAATAGAACGGGGCAAGAAAAAAAAGTTCCTGCAGGGAGGGTCCGTGAATGGCTAGTAACCCAGGCAGGTGGAGACGCGATCCCAGGAAGGAGGGCGCCCGGCAGGGAGGTGCCGCAAGGATTCGGGGCTTGGCCCCACACCAGAGCGTGCTGCTCATTCAGCCTGGGCTCTCCGGCGCGGGTCTGTTGGATACGGAAGCATCAGGGTCCAACCCTTCTGCCTGCGACCGCCTCCAGCCTGCGATATGGCCACCAACGGCACCAGTGCGGGGGTGTTAAGCGGAGCCAGGGAGAGAACCCAGGAGTCCTGGCTCCCAGCTGCCCCTGCTCTAACCCACCAGCCCCCACTCCCCTCCCAGAGCTGAGGAGAGAACCCAGGCATCCTGGCTCCCAGCCCCCCCGTTCTAACCCACCAGCCCCCACTCCCCTTCTAGAGCCGGGGAGAGAACCCAGGAGCCCCGGCTTCCAGCCCTCCTGCTCCAACCACCAGCCCCCACTCCCCTCCCGGCCCTGGGGAGAACCCAGGCGTCCTGGCCCCGATACCTCAGGGCATCCAGCATGGGTAGCAGGTTGAGCAGGGCGGTGTCGCTGGGGTCGCTGAACCACGACTTGATGGGGATGGCGTTGTCTAGGAGAGAGGGACACATCCAAGTGAGGACAGACTGACGCCTTTTAAAGGGACGGCGCCGCCCAACTGGGGAAGGGGAGGTGCACTTTTCCTCCCCCCCAGCCCAGGTCAATACCACATACCCACATGCTGCTCCCCGTACCCCAGCAGACCCCCTGGGGGGAGGGGAGTTTCCGTGGCTCATGATCTCCCCCATCCGTTTGGGGGGAGCCACGTCTCTTCAGTCAGGACATTAAAGCAACCAGGAGGGGGGCTGGAGGTTCGCACGGGAGGGGGGGGGGGGCTGGGAGCCGGGACTCCTGGGTTCTCTCCCCAGCTTTGCGAGGGTAGCGGGGGGGGGCAGCGCAGGGGGCCGGCGGGTAGCGAGGGGGCAGCGCGGGGGGCCGGCAGGTACCTGGATGGCTCCGGTAGGCGCCCGGCGAGTTGTCCAGGATGACGACACTCGACAGGTCGCTGTGCACCACCGACAGGTCCTTGATGTAGCTGCCCAGCTCCAAAGTGCAGTGCTGGAGGGGGGGCAGGGGAGCGGGGGGGGGTGAACATCTACAAACCCCTGGGGTGCCCCCCCCAGTGCCCCAGCCCACGCTCCTCCCACCCCATAGCCGGGATCCTGGCTGCCTCCCCCGCACCGGGGCCGTGCTGGGAAATCGGGGGGGGGGGGGGGGGAGAGAGAGACACGGGGGCACCCCAGCTGCCACCCAGCAGGCGATTGGCTGCTCTAAACCCTACCCCAGACCCCAAGCCCCGCCCCTCCTTCCCCATCCTCTCTCCTCTGTCACCTTTTGCAATCCCACTCCCCCCGCCCACCCTGCCCCACGCCCCGCACCCCACTCACCTGCCGGTAATACCTTCTCTTGAGGATACTCCGGTTGTTGTCCAGTTTGTCAGCCACCGCGGAGCCGTAGATCTCCATGCTGGCCGTGAACACCACCAGCTCGTACCACTGGCTCACCTGGGCCGGGGGGGGGGGGGGGGGGGGGGAAGAGAGAGAGAAAATCAGGGTGGGGCAGAGACCTCCACCTCCTCCCAGTGGGGGGTGGCTGCCAGCCAGAGACCCCCATGGGCCCCCGAGAGAGCGGGGGGGATGGCAGTGTCTTTGGGCACACACACATGCATGGTCATAGCGGTGGGTTAGAGGAAGGAGGCCTGGGAGCCAGGACTCCTGGGTTCTCTCCCCGACTCTGGGAGGGGTGTGGGGGCTGCTGGCTTAGAGCAAGGAGGGCTGGGAGCCAGGACTCCTGGGTTCCATCCCTTGGCTCTGCCACCGACCTGCTTGGGCAAGTCCCTTCCCCTCTGTGCCTCAGTTTCCTCTCCCACGCTTGGTCTAACTGATCTCTTCGGGGAAGGACCCGTCTGCCTGCGCACGCAGCCCCCAGCGACAGCCTACGGTATCACTTGAAAAGCCATAATCTGCCGACTATCACCGTCCGGTTACAATGTGCACCCAGCACTGCCTAAGGCACGATGAGATTTTACTGCGTGTCTGTTACTGAAACACATTGCCACAGACTAGCTCCTCCTTAGAATCATAGAATATCAGGGTTGGAAGGGACCTCAGGAGGTATCTAGTCCAACCCCCTGCTCAAAGCAGGACCAACCCCAGCTAAATCATCCCAGCCAGGGCTTTGTCAAGCCGGGTCTTAAAAATCTCCAAGGAAGGAGATTCCCCCACCTCCCTAGGTAACGCATTCCAGTGCTTCACCTCCCTTGTCAAGAGAGGACTGACCACAGGTGTTAGACAATCATTAGCAACGGTAGAGCCTCGGAATTACAAATCCCTCGGGAAGGGCAGTTGTTTGTAACTCTGAACCGTTCCTACTGCTGAACGAAACAACTGAACGTTAACTTAATACAGCTTGGAAACTTCACTATGTCGTCTCTGCTGCTGGCTGATTGCCTACTTCCGGTTCCGAACGAGGTGTGTGGTTAACCCGTCAGTACAGAAAACTGAGACCTGCAACGTCTGGGGAGGTGAGAAAAGCTGTTTCCTTGAAATCGTACTAAGCCTGGGTAACGTTTAGGGTTTCGACTGCGTGTTTAGCTTTGTAACCAACGCCCACCTTTTATGCCTTTATCGCTGAAAAATCGACCTCTCTCTAGCTAATAAACTTGTATGGTTGTTTTCTCATTGACGGAACGATATTTGAACGGCCAGACTGGGTCAGACCAAAGATCCATCCAGCCCAGCCTCCCGTCATCAGCCGGCGGCCAATGCCAGGTGCCCCAGAGGGAATGACCAGAATAGGGAATCAAGTGATCCACCCGCTGTCGCCCATTCCCAGCTCCTGGCAAACAGAGGCCAGGGACACCATTCCTGCCCAGCCTGGCTAATAGCCGCCTATGTGACCAAGTGGGAATGTTCTTAATGTTTTCTCTGAGTGCTGTGTGGGTGCCTCAGTTTCCCCTATGCAGTTCTCGACTGTCGGGGGGGGGGGGGGTGATTGTTGCAGAACTCTAGGGACCCAGTGTGATCCTGTGATGCCCTGTCTCCTGATGGCCTGGGTCCCTCCTCTGCAAAGGTGCCAACTGAAGGTGTTGGAAAACAAAGATCAGGTGACCTCCTGGCCTGGGAAAGAGACAAAGGCAGAGGAGGGGCTGGAGCGTTTCAGCTTGGAGCTGGCTGGGGAAATGGAGGGGAGCCCAGACAGACTTCCTGGCCTCCCCAGGCCCACCAAGATTAGGGGGACCAGATGTCCCGATTTTATAGGGACAATCCTGATTTTTGGGTCTTTTTCTTATAATAGGCTCCTATTACCCCCCCACCCCCTGTCCCGATTTTTCACACTTGCTGTCTGGTCACCCTACCCAAGATGGACCTGACTGAGGGGGTCCTGTTGTCTGTACCCGCAAGACCTGTCTTGGACTGTGTTCCTGTCGTCTAAATAAACATTCTGTTTTAGTAGCTGGTTGAGAGTCCCGGTGAATCGCAGGAAGTCAGGGCTTCAGGGCCTTGTCTCCTGCAGACTCCATGACAACCCATCTTCCACAAATTTATCTAGTTCGTTTTTTAACCCTGTTCTCGTCTTGGCCTTCACAACATCCAGTGGCAAGGAGTTCCCCAGGTGGACTGTGTGTTGTGTTGTGTGAAGAAATACTTCCCTTTGTTTGTTTTCAACCTGCTGATTTCATTTGGTGACCCCTAGTTCTTGTCTTATAAGTAATAAATAACACTTCCTTATTTTCTCCACACCTGTCACGATTTTATCGACCGCTGTCATATCCCTCCTTAGCCGTCCCTTTTCCAAGCTGAAAAGTCCCAGTCTTGTTAATCTCTCCTCACACCCAGCCCCCGAATCATGGTTGTTGCCCTTTTCCAATCCCAATCGATCTTTTTGGAGACAGGGCGGCCACATCTGCACACGGCATTCAAGACGTGGGCGTCCCATGGATTGATGGAGAAGCGATATGACGAACCAATTAAGGAGCCGGACAGTACAAGAGGCATCTCTCCGGGGTGGAGAATTTACAGGGGTTGCCCTGCGTGCGGGGCTAGGAGAGCGCTCAGCAAGGAGCCGAGTGTGACTTTGCTCGCAGAGGGCTGGGAGCGAATGAGCCTGGTGTGGTCTGTTCCCGCTGGAGGGGCAGAGCTCTGTACACAAGTACCGCCCCCATCCCGCGCCAATCCCAACAAACTCCCGCTCTGTCAGAGCGACTTGAGCCCAGGGTCACTTTGCCGCAGAGGGGAAACTGAGGCACGGTGTGTTTAAAAACACAGAGCTGCCCTAATGGCTCAATCCAACAGTCCGTCTAGCCCTGGATCCTCTCCCAGAGCTTCAGGGGCAGTGTACAAACCCCAGCAACTGGAGCGATTCCCTCCTATCCCTTGGCTAACAGCTACTAAGGTCTCCCAGCTCTGGGCGGGTAGTGGGGTCTAGTGGTGAGAGCAGGGGGTGCTGGGAGCCAGGACTCCTGGGTTCTCTCCCCAGCTCTCAGAGGGGAGTGGGGACTGGTAGGTTAGAGCAGGGGGGCTGGGAGCCAGGACTCCTGGGTTCTCTCCCCGGCTCTGGGAGGGCAGTGGGGGCCGGTGGGTTAGAGCAGGGGGGGCGGGAGCCAGGACTCCTGGGTTCTCTCCCCGGCTCTGGGAAGGGAGAGGGGGCTGGTGGGTCAGAGAAGGTGGGGCTGGGAGCCAGGACTCCTGGGTTCTCTCCCCGGCTCTGGGAGGGCAGTGGGGGCTGGTGGGTTAGAGCAGGGGGGGCGGGAGCCAGGACTCCTGGGTTCTCTCCCCGGCTCTGGGAAGGGAGAGGGGGCTGGTGGGTCAGAGAAGGTGGGGCTGGGAGCCAGGACTCCTGGGTTCTCTCCCCGGCTCTGGGAGGGCAGTGGGGGCTGGTGGGTTACAGCAGGGGGGGGCGGGAGCCAGGACTCCTGGGTTCTCTCCCCGGCTCTGGGAGGGCAGTGGGGGTCGGTGGGTTAGAGCAGGGGGGGCGGGAGCCAGGACTCCTGGGTTCTCTCCCCGGCTCTGGGAAGGGAGTGGGGGCTGGTGGGTCAGAGCAGGGGGGGCTGGGAGCCAGGACTCCTGGGTTCTCTCCCCGGCTCTGGGAGGGGAGCGGGGGCTGGTGGGTCAGAGCAGGGGGGGCTGGGAGCCAGGACTCCTGGGTTCTCTCCCCAGCTCTGGGAGGGGAGCGGGGGCTGGTGGGTCAGAGCAGGGGGGGCTGGGAGCCAGGACTCCTGGGTTCTCTCCCCGGCTCTGGGAGGGGAGCGGGGGCTGGTGGGTCAGAGCAGGGGGGGCTGGGAGCCAGGACTCCTGGGTTCTCTCCCCGGCTCTGGGAGGGGAGCGGGGGCTGGTGGTTAGAGCAGGGGGGGCTGGGAGCCAGGACTCCTGGGGTCTCTCCCCGGCTCTGAGGTCAAGTGGGTGGGGGGGGAGGGAGTCAGTAGCAGAGCTGGGTGTCGCGCCAGCCGAATCTCATTGGGGGGTTGTAGAGAATAGCGGGGTGGCTGGGGAGGAGATGGGGGGCATCCCTGCATGATCCGGGCCGAGGTGGGTTCGGATACAGGACCCTCACCCTGGAAGAAAGCAGGACACGACGGGGGGGCCCCCACTTACCACTTCTAGGAAAAAATCCACATGCGGCCTCTTATGTACAAAAAAGCGGACGGGGTGTTTGTCTATCACAACCTGGAGACCGGAGAGGAGACGGGTAAAGCAGGGGGCTGGGTGGAGGCCAAGACCCTGGGGCTGCCCGTCACTGGCACCCGCCCACTGCCCCCTCTCTGCCAGAGTTACCCCTAGAGGGGACAGGCCCCTGCCCCATTCCCCACCCCCCTGAGCCAGCCAGTCCCTGCCCTGGGGCCGGGGGGGAGCCGGCGCCCCCTAGATGGGACAGGCCCCTGCCCCATTCCCCGCCCCCCTGAGCCAGCCAGTCCCTGCCCTAGGGCCGGATGGGAGCCAGCGTCCCCTAGAGGGGCAAGGCCCTAGATAGTGTATAATCCCCACACAAAGGCAGTTCCTCTTGTGTCTGTCCTCTCCCCATAGGGAGCTAAGCTGGTGAAGGATATGGCCGAGGAGGAGGATGGGTGTAGGACCTACATAATTTACCTGGGGGTTGCACAGTTCAGGAGGGCAGAACCTCCCCCCCCACCGACACAGAGGCAATCTCCCCCCCACACCCAGATCTCCCCTCTCCCACCAGTTCACTCCTCGGCGCCCAGCCCCCGTCTCACCTTGAGGATGAAGTCGGGAGGGGTCCCGGGACGCACCGTGGGTCGCATCACCCCATCGTGGTGGGAGTGGATCAACGTCTCATCCAGGTCCAGCACCAGGACCTTCCGCTTCACCTGGTCTGGGGGTGGGGGGTGGGGAGAACAGGGAGCCGTCAGTCGCAGCCCCCAAACCCCTCCCCCAGCCCCAATCCCAGCCAGCCCTGAGTAACCGGCATCAAGCCCCCCACCCCGCATGCTGCCCCATGGCAGGGACCCCGTCGGACCTACCTGCTGTATGGTTTAGATGCAACCCCCACCCCTTTGCTGCTCCTGGGGAGACACCCCCTCTTAACCCAGAAAATCTTGGGAGTCCCTTCTGCTCCCCAGCTCTGGGAAGGGAGTGGGGTCTGCTGTGTTAGAGCTGGGGGGCTGGGAGCCAGGACTCCTGGGTTCTCTCCCAAGCTCTGGGAGGGGAGTGAGGGCTGGGAGCCAGGACTCCTGGGTTCTCTCCCAAGCTCTGGGAAGGGAGTGGGGGCTGGTGGGTCAGAGCAGGGGGGGGCTGGGAGCCAGGACTCCTGGGTTCTCTCCCCGGCTCTGGGAGGGGAGTGGGGGCTGGTGGGTTAGAGCAGGGGGCGCTGGGAGCCAGGACTCCTGGGTTCTCTCCCCGGCTCGGGGAGGGGAGTGAGGGCTGGTGGTTAGAGCAGGGTGGCTGGGAGCCAGGACTCCTGGGTTCTCTCCCCGGCTCTGGGAGGAGAGCGGTTAGAGCGGGGGGGGGGGGGGGCTGGGAGCCGAGGGAGGGGGATACTTACTGAGCCGGTTGCGTGCGGCCGGGGACAGAGGGAGCACGTCATAGCGAACCGTCTGGTACTGGATCACCTGCCGCGAGAGCAGAGCGGGACGGGCTGTCATAGCCGGGAGAAGAGCCCGGCTCTTAACACCCCCACTCTCTCTCACTCACACACACACGCACGGGGATGCCTCTGTAATGACCTATGTCCAGGGGGCCTCCCAGAAGCGCCATGTGTTGACCCCCCCTTCTATTTGAGGGACCCCCCCCTTAACCCTCCATTTCTTCCCCCTCCTCCATTCATTCCACATGCTCTGTGCCCCGCCATGCCAGGGGCTCAGTGTGACCCCCCCCACACACACACCCCATAATGGGTTAGAGCGGGGGGGCTGGGAGCCAGGACTCCTGAGGTCTCTGCCCAGCTCTGGGAGGGGAGTGGGGGCTGGTGGTTAGAGCAGGGGGGGGCTGGGAGCCAGGACTCCTGGGTTCTCTCCCTGGCTCTGGGAGGGGAGTGGGGGCTGGTGGGTTAGAGCAGGGGGGGCTGGGAGCCAGGACTCCTGGGTTCTCTCCCCAGCTCTGGGAGGGGAGTGGGGGCTGGTGGTCAGAGCAGGGGGGTCTGGGAGCCAGGACTCCTGGGCTGACTCGCCAATCCTGACAGAGCACCTCAGTTTCTCCACCTGTGAGACAGGGAAAATAATCTGGTCCAGGGAGACGGCGAGGGCAGGGAACGCCCCCCACTGTGTAAAAACCCAGCCCCACGCTCGACCCCGAACCCAGTCAAAGCCGAGCGAAAACCATTCACCCCGCTCTCAAAGGAGAGCAGCCCTTCCCCCACCAGCCACCCTTCCTTTCCCTTTACAAACCCACCCCTGGGATCACACAGTTCCCCCGAGGTCTGGGTCTAACTCAAGGGGATTTTTAAGACCCCTGCTCCAATCAGGAACTGAACAGCCCTGAAAGCGAAACTGACCACGAAACTGATGAGGGAGCGCAGGGGCCTGGCTGGTGATGGGGATTATAACAGGCCCTCCCGCCCCATCAGCTCTGGGGATGAAGCGGGAGGAAGGGGAGACCCCAGTTCTGTTCTCGCCCACCTATCAAAAAAGGGCGATGGTGTTTTCTAGCAGCAGGAGTCCGGACTGTCTTCTTATATCCGGGGAGAGAACCCAGGAGTCTTGGCTCCCAGCCCCCCCTGCTCTGACCCACCAGCCCCCCCTCCCCTCCCTCTGCCCTGCCTTTTTGGCCCCCTGCCCTATCACATGCCATGGCACCTGCCTGCACTGGAGAAGCCCAGATTAGATTTGCCATAGGCTAACCCCCTGCTTCACACACCCCCACACTCTATTTTAACCACCCACCTGCTTCCCCGTCTCAAACAGCCCCCAGCACCTGTCATCCCTTGGCAAGGGCACGGATTCCCCCGCCCCACGGGTCTGGCGCCGGCCCCGGGGGCACCAGGACGTGACTCCCGGGCCAGCCGCAAGGGCCTCCTCCCAGAATTAGCTTCCCAGCTGCTTCACCCCAGCTGATCCGATCCATGGGCTGGCGGGGATCCGATCCGGCGAGGCCTGAGACCACGGGGAGAGGCGGTAGATCAGGAACCCTCGGGGGAGGGAAACGGGGAGGGGGGGGTGTCCCAGAGGACTTCCCCCCTCTCCCCCAGCACAATCCCTGGCCCAGGGAATGGGGCACGTGGCCTGTCCCCTTTAGGGGGCGCCAGCTCCTATCCGGCCACAAGGCAGGGACTGGCTGGGTCGGGGGACAGGGAATGGGGCACGGGGCCTTTCCCCTCTAGGGGGCACCAGCTCTGATTGACAACGGGCTGAGATGGGGGTCCCCTCCATAGCACCCAGCCCTGAGGGGTCCCCCCCGATCGATCTGTGTAGCTCCCCGGCACAACGGGAGAGTCCACGCTGCACGACCCCGTCTCCACTAGGGGGCGCTAGGACTCCCAGGATGCTCTGCACCGAGGCGCTCTATGAGCCCAGTGCATTGTGGGAGAGCGCGGCTGTCCTAGGTGTGCCGGGGGAACCATGGGAAGGTGCCGGAGGGCTGGCAGGGGGGTTAGCGGCTCAGGGGAACACGACAATCAGCTCTCACACCACTCCCAGCCAAGCCAGCCCCGGGAGTGCGGGGGTCCCCCTCAGGTTAAAATCAGGACTAAGGCCAGCCCCCAACCTGCGCCTGGCCCACCCCAAGAGGAGAATCAGCAGCCACCGGGCCGGGCACGGGCACACGGCACGGGCCTGCCCATCACCTGCCCAAAGGCGGCGTCTGGGGTTGGCACTGGGCAGTATTTTAAGCATATTAACCCTCCCACAAGCAGGTGTCCCAAGACAGAAGACAAAAGCAGAGCAAGGCTTAGGTATGCCACCCCGCCCCAGGGACGGAGCCCGGATGCCTGGGTCCCAGCTCCCCGCCCCGGGGACGGAGCCCGGATCCCCTTCTTACCTCACTCCACCCCAGCTGGCACCAGGGCGCCTGGGTCCCATCCCATCACACACACCACAGACGGCGCCAGGACGCCTGGGTCCCAACTCCCCACCCACCCCTAGACAGCACCAGGACACCCGGGTCCCAACCTGACCTAACCCCACCCGCCCAGATGGAGCCAGGACGCCTGGGTCCCATCAGACCAACGCTGGGAACCGAGAGCCGCCCAATGGCCTGTGGCAGAGGCCAGAGGGACACGGGAGTTTAGCCCCGAAGTCTATGCGGTGGTGAATTTGATTGGCCACGTGGGCTGGGTTGCAGCCAGCGCCACCTGGAGGAGAAAGACCCGGCGCCCCATTCCCCACCCCCAGGAAGAACTCAGGGCCCCACTGAGCCAGGCGCTGACCCCGCAGTCGGCAGAGAAACACAGACAGAATCTCACCCCCGTAACACCGCAGACACCACACAAGCAACACAGCACAGCTAGGCTAAGAGACAGTGTGGCCGGGGGAGGGGGGGGGTGTCAGGATGCCTGGGTTCTGTTCTCAGCACACTGGGTGACCTCGGGTCCGTCCCCGCTCCGTGCCTCAGTTTCCCCAATCCCTAACGATCCCACCCGCCTTTGGAAAGCGCCTTGACATCTACGGCCGAAACACACTAGGGGTTATTCCGCTGTCCCGTAAATCCACAAGAAACTGACTGGAGCCCATCACCCTGGGGTCTGAGGGCCTCCCAATCTGAGGTAGGTTGCCTATTTCACAGACAGACTCTCTAGACCTCGGTTTCCCTAAAGTTTTGAAATTCAGCCTCGTCGGTCCCAGGCCAAAACGCTAACCACTGAGATCAGGGCCCCCCTGACTGAGATCTGGGGGCCCCTCCAGTACTCCCGGCGCCGCACTCAGCTTCCTCCGCCCGAGATCAGGGGCCCTTCACCAGTCCCTGCCCCTAGGAACTTCCGATCTAACGGACGGGGAGCATTTATCCCCAGTTTCCAGGTGGGGAAACTGAGGCACGGCAAAGCCGTTTTCCCAAGATCCCAAAGGGAGGCAAATGAGCTGGATCCAGACGCCCTGGAGTCCAGATCCTTTCAAAGGTTCCTTTCGCTCTGATCCCCACCGGGATCTTCCACCCGGGTCTTCAAAAGTCAGGGTGAAAATACTCGACACAGAGAGCGGCTGAGTCAATTTCTTGCCCCTTTAAACCTGGCAGAATTTGACAGAGACGAGGGGGTTGGTACACTTCATTTCTACGTGTTTAACTGCAGGGACAGAGGGGCTAGTGGTTGGGGCGGGGGGGGAGCTGGGAGCCAGGACTCCTGGGTTCCATCCCTGGCTCTGGGAAGGGAATGGGGGCTGGTGGGTTAGAGCGGCGGGGGCTGGGAGCCAGGACTCCTGGGTTCTCTCCCCGGCTCTGGGAAGGGAGTGGGGGCTGGTGGCTAGAGCAGTGGGGACTGGGATCCCAAACTCCTTGGTTCTCTCCCCAGCTCTGGGAGGGGAGCGAGGGCTAATGGATTGGAGCGGGGCAGACTGGGAGTCAGAACTCCGGGATTCTAGCCCTGATGGCCTCCCAAGTCCCTTGCCAATCCATGACTCAGTTTCCCTGTCTGACAAAGGGGGGATGATCCTGATCTACCTCCCAGGGGGTTGCGGGACGAGGCTTTCACCACCCTCCGAGGCAGGGAAGTTACAAGTACATTTCACGGTCAGTTCCCTTCCCCCTTAGCCCAGATATGACCCGCTTTGTGGTGGGTGAACTGGCTTTGACCTGGTCTGTCGTATCTTTGCTCCAATCAAAGAACCAGACGTCGCCTGCCTGCGAATGCACCAGGCCCCCTTGATTGGCTCCAAGCAGCCGCTGGCAGGGAGAGGAGGGTTAAACGCCTGTTTCCAGAATAGATTTGGGGTGGCAGGCCCCTTTTCAACCTGTTCACCCCAAGGTCCCCCAGGACTTAGAGGCAGCAGGTAACTCCCTCACCCCGGCATCCCCGACACACACTCATTCAAAGACACTCAGAGCCAACATAATGACACACACCCCCTCCCAGCTGCCCCCAGCCTCCCTGTTGCCCCCCCTCCCCCAGTTCTTGTCCAAAGCCCCAGTCCTTCACTCCCCCACAGCTCTCCTCATCCCAGTTTTAGGGGATCAGCGTCCTGCCCTACTCCTACCCCACAGCCCGATCCCCCTCAGATACCTCCCCCACTTAAATGCCTTCAGGTCTCCACTGGCCCCAAATCCCAGACGCCCCCCAAGACTGCTCCAAGGGGCCAGTCACCCCCAGAACCCCCTTGTCTATCTCCCCTCCTACCTCCACCTGCCCTGGGGTGCCAGCCCCCCAGAACATTGGCTACCTCTTTAATCCCCTGTTCCCCTGCCCTCGGGTGCTTTTTTACCTCCCCTGAGTCCCTGTTCCATTGCCCCAGATAAGCCCCCAGCTACCCCCACGCCAGCCCTCCAGTTGCCACCCGAGATCCTGCCCAGACACTCCCACCAGATCCCCCAGCTGTCCCCCAATCCTCCCAGCATCTCCCACAATCAGCCCCAGTTGCCCTCCCAGTCTCCCTGGACCACCCCCCAAAGCCAGTCTCCCAATTGTTCTCCCGGATCCTCCAGCCCCCCACACACCAGCACCCCCGATCGCCCCAATTACCCCCCAGTTGCCCCTAACCACTCCACCATAGCTCCCCCCACCAGTCCCCCCAGACAACCCACCCACATCTCCCTGCACCCCACAGCCTCCCACAATCAGCCCCAGGTGCCCTCCTAATCCCCCCAGATCCCCCTAGCTGCCTTCCCAGTCCCCCTGGAGACTCCTAACAGGCCCCAAGATCCCCCTACAGCAGCTCCCCGCTTCCCCCGTCCAGCTCCCCCCAACTCAGTTCCCCAGGTGCCCCCTGGGCCTCAAAGCCCAGCCCCCCCCGGCCCCGCTCCCCGGCCCCCCCGGCACTCACGGTGCGGACCTGCCGCCGCAGCAGGTAGAGCAGGAAGCTCCAGAGCTTGGTGGCGAAGGCCACGAAGGTCCGCAGGCCGAGCAGACACTGGGTCCGCATCATCCCGGCCCCGGCCCCGGCCCCGCCGCCGCCCCCCGCCCGGCCCAGCTCCGCCAGCTTCGCGCCCGGGCCGGGCCACGGGGCCGCGAGCCGGCGGCGGAGGGGCGGGGGGGGTCGCGAGGCCCCCGGGCGGGGGGGCGGGGCCCGATCCGGGGAGGGGGGGAGGGGCCGAGCTCGGGGAGCCCCGGGCGGGTTCCGGGGGCGGGGTCGCTGGGGGGGGTCGGTCTCGCGCCTGGGCTCCGGTCGGGCTCAGCGGCCGCCCCCCCTCCGCCTGACTCCCTCTCCGCCGGCGGCGGGTTCGTTTCCGGTCCAACTACTTCCGGGTGAAGGGTCGCGCGGCCGGACGCGGAGGAGGAACACGCACGCGCCGCGCGCGAGGACAGAAGCGGCTGGTGGGCGGGACGCATGCGCGGCGCGCGAGGACAGACTAGGCAGGGGACGCGCGCGTGCTAAATAAGGCCTACGCCCGCGCGGCCTCTGCGAGGGAGGTCTTCGAGCCGTTGCGCATGCGCCAAACTGGCCGGCGCCGAGCTAGAAGCCAGAGAGCGGGGGAGAAGGGGGAGCGGCCTGAGAGGCGGGTGGGCGGGGCCAGGAGAAAGGGGGCGGGGCTTAAAGGGAGAGCGACGGCTGGGGTCCCCCCAAACCAGGCGGGGCCGGGAGGATGAAGTGGGAGGGGCCAGAGGAAAGGGGCTGGGACCAGAGAGAGCAGTTGGGGCTAGCACAAAAAAGGGGCAGGGCTTGGAGGGGGACAAGTGGGTGGGGCCATCAAAAAGGGGCGTGACCTACAGACAGACAAAGTGGGGTGGAAGAAAGGGGGCGTGGCCAGAGACAGCAGTTGGGGCGGGGCTTGAAACAAGTGGCACCACGGGAAAGGGGGTGTCCCAGGGAGGCAAGGGGGATGTGCCAGGACAGTGGGTGGGGGCCATCAGAAACGGGTATCGCCTGAGGGAGGGCAAAAGTGGGCGGGGCCAGATACAGCAGTTGGGAATGGCAAAAAGGGGCAAGGCTTAAGGGGGACCAGTGTGTGGGGCCATCAGAAAGAGGCGGGGTCACAGGGCAGCAAGGGGGAGGAACCATCAGAAAGGGGTGTGGTCAAGGGAGTCAGTGGGCAGGCCAATGAAAGGGGGAGGGGCAGAGACAGCAGTGGGACCAGCAAAAGGAGCGAGGCTTGATGGGGAAACTGGGTGGGGACATCAGAAAGAGGCAGAGTCACAGGTAGGCAAGGGGGAGGGGCCAGGAGAGAGCATAGGACACATAGAAAGAGGCAAAAAAGAGATATTGGGATTGGAAAAGGTTCAGAAAAGGGCAACGAAAACGATGAGGGGTCTGGAACAGCTCACGTATGAGGAATTAACGAGACTGGGACTTTTCAGCTTGGAAAAGAGGCGACTAAGGGGGGATATGAGAGATCTATAAAATCATAACACAAGAACTAGGGGCCGTCCAATGAAATGACTAGGCAGCAGTTTGAAAACAAACACCAGGACATATTTTTTCCACACAATGCACTGTCAACCTGTGGAACTCCTCGCCCCCGGATGTTGGGAAGGCCAAGAGGAGAACATAGAGAAGTTCATGGAGGACAGGTCCATCGGTGGCAATTAGCCAGGATGGGCAAGGAGGGTGCCCCTAGCCCTGTTTGCCAGAAGCTGGGAATGGGCGACGGGATGGATCACTTGATTCCCTGGTAGGTTCACTCCCTCTGGGGCACCTAGCATTGGCCACTGTCGAAAGTGGCCGTTCTTACATAAGGGGCAGAGAAAGTAGGTGGGGCCATCGGAAAGGGGCATGGTCAGATGGAGGCAAGTGGGAGGGGCCAGAGACCACAGGTATGACTAGCAGGATGGGGCAGAGCTTGAGGGGGGACAATGAGGCAGGGCTATCAGAAAGAGGCAGGGTCACCAGAAGGCACAGGGCAGGGGAGGGGCCAGAGAAAGTAGGTGGGACCATAGCATAGCCTGAGGGAGGAAAGTGGGCAGGGACAGGGCACGAGAAGTGGGCAGAGCCTGGGAAAAGGGGCTGGGCCAGACCCAAGGGGCGGGCACAAGAGGGCCAGAGTAGGTGAGCTCAGGGAGCTGGGGTGGGTGCCAGGCTACCACCCACCCCTGGGCTGTGCCACGCAGAGGGTCACCTCCCCAAGCCACGGGCAACACAAGTCCCCTCCCCAGCATCCAGTCCCCGAAGATCAGCGGGCCACCCTCCGCCCGCTAGCTCCCCCTCCACCAGACACACAGCACCCACACGGGTCTCCAGGGAAATCGAGGTTACGTTTATTGCCCGAAGCACCAAGATCCGAACCAGCACTGTTCGCGGGACTGACTGCCAACCGAGTGAACTGGCCACAGAGCGCCCCGCCCTTCACCCCCCCCCAACCAGACCCTCTTTGCCCCGCAGCCCCCACATTCGGGACTCATCCAACCACGGCCCGGGGTGTGGGCTAGATGGGAGTTGGCGTCCCCTACCGCACACGGGCCCCCACCTCCCTGCTCTTCACTACCAAGAAGCTCAGCGCAGTGGTGGAGATGGGGGTAGAACCCAGGGGTCCTAGGTCCCAGGCCCCAGCTCTAACCCACTAGCCCCCCCTCCCCTCCCAGAGCTGGGGAGAGAACCCAGGAGCCCGGGCTCCCAGCCCCCCCTGATCTAACCCACCAGCCCCCACTCCCCTCCCAGAGCTGGGGAGAGAACCCAGGAGTCCGGGCTCCCAGCCCCCCCTGATCTAACCCACCAGCCCCCACTCACCTCCCACCCAGCATTCTCCTCTCCCTCCACCAGTGTCAATCCCCCCCCCCCCCCCATGCCCCACTATTAACACGCTTCAGTTTCATTTCACTGCTGAATAAGTACATGGTTTATACCACAAGGGGATAACGCTGGGGTCAGGTAGAGGTGGCAGCAGCGGGAGCTGTTGGCGTTTTTTTTTTTGTAGGTCCTACCAAAAAGGGGAAGCAGCTAGTTTTAAGGGCATGGGGGGCCTCTCTGGACTGAAGAGGGATGAGTCCTACCGCTGCAAATTGAGGGGGCAGTTCCGATCCGGCCCTAGGACGGGGACTAGGTGGCTCAGGGAATGGGGCATGGGGCCTGGACCCTCTAGGGGGCCCCGGCTCCCATCCAGCCCCAGGGCAGGGACTGGCTGACGCAGGGGGGCAGGGAATGGGGCATAGGGTCTTTCTCCCCTCGGGGGCGCTGGTTCCCATCCACCCTTCCTTTATGGAAGTCTATTCCCATGCTATGGCAGGGGGGTGGTAGGGATGGTGGGGGGGGGGGGGGGGGGGACAAGGCCCAGCCCCCCTTCTCACCAGACAGATACCAACCCCAGTCAAAAGCCCACTGGCCCCATTCCCGGCCCCAGACACAGCCCTGAGCGGGGGCACGCAGCTGCGCTCCTGAGTAGCTCCCCACACGGTGGTGCCGGAGTCGGGCTCTGTCACAGATCTCTCGGAAGGTCCCGCCGGGAAGCAGAGATCCAGGGGTCCATTTGGGGGAGGGGGGAGCCCCCCCCACACACCCCTCGGCTTTCACACGTCCAGGTCGTCGTCCGGATCCTCTTCGTCCAGGTCGTCCGCGGCGTCTGGTTCGTAGTAGATCTTCCCGGCGCTGGCCGAGGCCTCTAGCAGTGACGACTTCCTACCACGGGGAGGGAGGGGGTGGCGGGTCAGCTCCCACGGATCTAGAGATCGGGGGGCAGAGGAGGGATGGCTGGGGGGCAGGACGGGCATCGGGAGGATTCGGAGGCAGGGCAGAGAGATCCAGGAGGGTGGGTGGAAAGGGAGCGGAGGGGCAGGGTAGAGGCCAGGGTAATTTGGTTGGTATCAGGGGCAGAAAGGAGGTGGGAGCAAGAGGTGCCGAGCGGAGGTGGGGGGCGTCTCCCCTGGGGGGGGTGCAGAGGGGAGGCAGGGGGCACGTGCCCCACTCACTTTTGGGCGCTGAAGTGGAAAGGCAGCGGCACCCCGTCCCGAGCCCGGCGTTCCGTGTCCGACAGCCGCAGGTTGAAGGTCAGGTTGGCGGCGGGATCCGCCTGGGGGGGTGGAGACGCCCATCACACACACTGCTAGGGGGCGGGGAAGGGGAGCAGGGCATCCAGCCCCCCCCTCCCAAGTATGAGTCACTCCACGGGGTTGTGACGAACTGGGACTGTTCTTCCTGTGGTCTGGGAATGCGGACAGGGGAGTGTGGCTAGGATAGTCTGCATTGGGGGATGGGAGTCTGCCCGAAGGTGAATACCTGAGCGTGTAACATGAGAACCCAGGGAGGGGTTAGAGGCCAGGTGACACCTGTGCCCGGGAAACTGAACAAAGGCTGTGGGAGGGGTCGCTGAAGGCAGAGTCTTGGAAGCTGGGTGGTGAGATGGTAAGGAGGGAGAGATTGCTCTGACCTCCCAAGGGGGCTGGGATGCCCTGGGACCCCAAGATGGACCTAACTGAGGGGGTCCCTGTTGTCTGTGCCTGCAAGACCTGTCTTGGACTGTATTCCTGTCGTCTAAATAAACCTTCTGCTTTACTGGCTGGCTGAGAGTCATGGTGAATCGCAGGAAGCCGGGGGTGCAGGGCCCTGAGTCCCCCAATACTCCGTGACAGGGGTCACCTCCCTCCATCAGGGGGGAACGGCTTGGCTAGAGGGGCCCACAGTGGAAATCGGGGTTCTCTCAAGAGCCCCCCCCATCCCCAGACAGCCCCCCAACCCTACCCCTCAATCAGTGCCCCCAATATTTCCAACACCCCCCATCCCATGCCCCACAAACCTCCACTACCCTGTCCCCAAACCAGCACCCCCAGATTCCCCCATCCCCTGAGACACCCCACAACCCCAACCAGCACCCCCAGGACCTCCAAATCTTCCCATCTCCCGAGACCCTCCCCAAATCAGCACCAATTGGTGCCCCTGGGAGGTACAGTTCCCCCCCCCCCCCCCAAGATCCCTGAACCCACCCAGCACCTCAGATCTCTGCTAACTCCCACGCCCCTCACCTGTGAGATCCTCTATCCCACCCCCCCAACATGCTCCCCAAGACCCCCCCACATTGCCTCCCCCAGTATCGGGGGGGACAGCTAAGCTGGGATTTCAAAAGGAACAGAGTTGGGGTGCTCCGGTGTCCAGATACCTGCTGATCCCCCCACCCCACTGCTGTGTAACTGGGGACCTCCGGTCCCATGAGGAAAGGGAGGGGGACCGTACCGTGGAGTGGGGGTCGGTGTCTTCATCTCGGGGCACGCTCCCCGTGGGCTCCCCGAGGGCTTTTGGGATGAAGCCAGCCAGGATGGTGAAATATTCCTCCTTGGGGGGGGGGGGGGGGAGAGGATGAGACAGAACCAACCCCCCCTGATTGGCATCCGCTGCCCCCCACTGCTGCCCCCCCCAGCCTCAAAGGGGGGCTGTCGCCCCTTCCATACAACTCCCTTGTCCCCTGCACACCCAGCCGCTAAGTTACCCTGACCCATCCGAGACCCCCTCCCCGCCATAACCCCCCCACTGTTCCCTGATCTGGGGGGTCCCTGCCCCCCCAATATCCACCCCTCACCGCCCCCCCCCCCGATCTGGGCGTCTCCGCCTGCCTTCCCCCACCTTCTCGAGGACCTTCCCGGTCTCCTTACGCTGGAGCATGGAGGCCAGCCGGGGGGCGTCCCCCCCACTCCCCACGCCCTCAGGGGCCGGCCCCACCCCCACCACGGCTCGGGCCAGGGAGCGGAGGGTCTCCACCAGGCCCGGCGGGTGCAGGTCGCCATGCAGCAAGGCCAGGATCCTCGTCACACGCAGGCCTGAGCGAGGAGGAAAGGGAGAGGTCAGACACCCCCACACCGCCCAGAGCCGGGGAGAGAACCCAGGCGTCCTGGCTCCCAGCCCCCCCTGCTCTAACCCACCAGCCCCCACTCCCCTCCCAGAGCCAGGGATAGAACCCAGGAGTCCTGGCTCCCAGCTCCCCCTGCTCTAACCCACCATCCCCCCTCCCATCCCAGAGCTGGGGAGAGAACCCAGGAACCCTGGCTCCCAGCCCCCCTGCTCTAACCCACCAGCCCCCACTCCCCTCCCAGAGCCAGGGATAGAACCCAGGAGTCCTGGCTCCCAGCTCCCCCTGCTCTAACCCACCATCCCCCCTCCCATCCCAGAGCCGGGGAGAGAACCCAGGAACCCTGGCTCCCAGCGCCCCCGGGGAGTCCAGACCTGCGCTGGCAGCCGCCATCGGGATCCGTCCCAGCGCCTGGCAGACGGCGGGCAGAGGCTGGCGCAGCAGAAGCCAGCTGAGCGAGTCCAGGACGACGGTGGCAGGTCCCGCGGGTCCCCTGGCCAGTTGCCCCGAGACTCCCAGCGCTGTGAACTCCTCCCCGCTGAAGCCCCCGGCCTCCCCGGTCCAGCGCAGGGGATCTGTGAAGCCATCCTGGTATAGCAAGCTGGGAGGGAGAGAGGTCAAAGGTCAACCCATGGGGTTCGCTGTGGGAGGGGGGTAGCTGCCCCGGTGTAACCAACGCGCCGCTGCTGAGTCTGCAGAGAGCCTAAGCCTGTTGCGTCAAGAGCGGGCAGCTACCCTGTGCCTCTGGCCCCACTTGGTGAGGGAGGGGTGTTGGCTTGGGGGGTAGGCGGGGGGACTCACCGCACAGTCACATCGGGGTCAAACCCGGCCCGGAACTCTTCCTCGGGGATTTCGAAGCCGAAAACGTGGACAGATTCCCCCCTGGAAGCACAAAGTGGGGGGCGGGACAGGGATGAGACATGAGCGTAGGGGAGCCGCAGGCCACAAGGGGGCACTGGGGATCAAAGGGGCAATTGTGGGTTATGCGGGGGGTGTTGGGGGGGGGGCACCGCACGCACCTGTGTGCTGAAGCTGCCACAAAGGTCTTGAGCAGGCTGCGGCCCTCGCACTCAATGGTGTCTGCGGGGAAAGGCCCCGGGGCCGATGAGATGGGGATTGCCCCCCCCCCCCCCCCCCGTAGGGATATACACAGACCCCGCTCCCTCTCTGACCCCCCTCCCCTTCCAGCTCACCACAAGCCTCCCCCCCACAGCTCTCCCTGCTCCCACCAGGTTCCCCTCTGCTCCTGCCAGCTCCCAGGCTTCCCCGCCCTCTGGCTCCCCCCCACCACCACTTCCTCCCTCTCCCAGGGTCCCCCTCCCCCCGTGGATCCCTCCCCCCAGCACCCTCTCCCCTCCAGCTCCCCCATTGCTTCTTCCTTCCCCCTAGATCCCCCTGTTCCAGGCTCCCCCTCCCCCATTGCTCCCCCTGCTCCAGGCTCCCCCTCCCCCATTGCTCCCCCTAGATCCCCCTGCTCCAGGCTCCCCCTTCCCCATTGCTCCCCCTCCCCCCAAAGCTCACTCCATTGCTTCCTCCCCCCCCCCCCCCAGGTCTCTCCACTCCCAGGTTTCTCCTCCCCCCATTCCACCCCTCAGCTCCCCCATTGCTCCCCCTCCCCAGCTCCCCCCCCCATTGCTCCTCCTCGCTCCCCAGCTCCCCCTCACCCTCGATGAGGACGAACCCCCCCGTTGCCCCAGCCACCAGCTCGCCCAGCATCCCACTCCCTCCTCCCCCCGCCCCTCTGCGTCGGCGCCTCCCTATGACCTCACACCGTACGGCGACAGTCCCGCACACGGAGCGGGAGGCCCTCCCCTGGGCGGCGCCATGTTGGGATGTAGGCGGCGCACGCGCTGCCTGCTCAATAAAATATGGTAGGGGAGGGGGCGGCAACAGAGGTTGTAGGCAACCCCTAATGATACCTGGGGGTAGCGGGAGGGACGCGGTCCTTTCCAGTCGTTTTAGGGCTTCATGGGCGGGGGGTGTTTTTCAGGCACTGAGTTAGCCACCTCATCCGCATCTTGGCCAAACTTTTGCCAACATGAAGGGATTCGGGGGTCAGCTTAAGAGTTCCTTGAAGCCCCCCAAGGCCCCCACTCCCTGATCCCATCCCAAAGGGGTGAGAGTCTCCCCCCCCCCACTGCTCTTAGGCTCACACCCCACCATGGTGCCCATAAAGGCAGGGGGGCCCATATCCCACTTCAAGGACCCCTGTCCATCCCACTCCTGCACTACCCCCTCCGGCGCCCCCAAACTGGTCAAATCTCCCACTTCCCCCGGCCTTGTCTCCAGCTCCACATCCCCCATATAAGAACAGCCACACTGGGTCAGACCAAAGATCCATCGAGCCCAGTGTCCTGTCTTCTGCCAGTGGCCAATGCCAGGTGCCCCAGAGGGAATGAACAGAACAGGGAAGCAAGTGATCCATCCCCTGTTGCCCATCCCCAGCTTTTGGCAAACTGAGGCTAGGGACACCATCCCTGCCCATCCTGGCTAATAACAATTGATGGACCCATCCTCCGTGAACTTATCTAGTTCTTCTTTGACCTCTCTTATAGTCTTGGCCTTCACAACATCCTCTGGCAAGGAGTTCCACAGGTTTACAGTGTGTTGTGTGAAGAAAAGACAGTGTGATGCAGTTGCAAAAGAGAGGGTGCATTAAAAGGCATGTCATACGCAAGACACGGGAGGCTGGTGTTCCGCTCTGCTCCGCCCTGGGTGAGGCCTCAACTGGAGTACAATAGCCATTTCTGAGATCCGCACTTTCAGAAAGATGGGACCAAACTCGATAAAGAGGCCAAAGCAGACCAACAGAAATGAAAACCCGACCTGTGAGGGGAGGTGGTGGAATTCCCCACCATTGGAGGTTGTTCCTGTGACACCGTTTGAGGTCCACTAGCTGAAGGCGCTATTAAACTCAACTATCAACCCAACCCATCAAAGGGTAGTCAAAATAGACCCGTGGCCTTCCAGAAGGTCCAGGAACAGGCTTAAAAATAAAAAAAAAGTATGCAGAGCCTGTCGTAGGGATTTCCCCGCCCCAGCCATGCCAGAGGACCGCTCCACATTCTCCATTGAGCCACAGTCACCAGAACCCAAGATCTGCCATTTATTGCTCGGCCATAAAAAATTACTCTAAAACAAGTCAGACGGCAACGTTGCTGCACCTCTGACGTGCCAAGAGGGCTCCTCCGGCGAGGAAGAGAACAGAGACAGCCGCTGCTAACCCACTCAGCACCAAAGCCACCCCACGATACTTCATGGCCCCTGTGGGGAAGAGACCGGAGAGTTAGAATTGGCGCCGCGAGCTTGCGTAGAGTTGATGGGACCATTGGACCATCCCATCTGACTTCCTGGCTAGCACAGAGCGAAAGGCAATGGCTTTTCTCCCCTGTATTGATCCCAATAACTTTGTGTTGGATTGACGCATCTTCCAGTCCGGATTGGAAGATATTTAATACCTATCTTCGCATTCACTAATGAGACGTCACCTCCGGTCGCCCGTTGGCCAACGGTCTCAACCATCCATCAACCACTGTCACATGCCCTTCCGTGCTCCCCCCCCGCTGCCCCCAAAACAACCTCATTCTCTTTCCCCATGCTGCCTTCAAAATTACTACGCTCAAAAGCTGGCGAATTGAGTCCACCGCCCTCCACCCCACATAAGAACGGCCGTACTGCGTCAGACTAATGGTCCATCCAGCCCAGTATCCTGTCTTCTGACAGTGGCCAATGCAAGATGCCCCAGAGGGAATGAACAGAACAGGGAATCATCAAGTGATCCATCCCCTGTTGTCCATTCCCATCTTCTGGCAAGCAGAGGCTAGGGACACCATCCCTGCCCATCCTGGCTAATAGCCATTGATGGACCCATCTTCCATCTCTAGTTCTTTTTTGAACCCTGTTGTAGTCTTGGCCTTCACAACATCCTCTGGCAAAGAGTTCCACCAGTTGACTGTGCATTGTGTGAAGAAATACTTCCTTTTGTTTGTTTTCAACCTGCTGCCTATTCATTTCATTTGCCAACCCCCAGTTCTTGTGTTATGAGAAGGACTGAATAACACTTCCTTAGTTACTTTCTCCACACCCGTCATGATTTTATAGACCTCTCTCATATCCCCCCTTCATCATCCCTTTTCCAAGCTGAGAAGTCCCAGTTTTATTAATCTCTCCCCATACGGCAGCTGTTCCAGACCCTTCATCATTTTTATTGCCCTTTTCTGCACCTTTTCCAATTCCAATAGATCTTTTTTTGAGATGGGGCAATCACATCCCGCATTGTGCTGTCATTTCTCACCTTCTCTGAAGATAGCAAACTCTTTGGAATGTAGAGCTGGGAGGTGTCTTGAGAGGATATCTAGTCCATCCCCCTGCACTGAGGCATGGGCAAGTATACCTAGACCATCCCTGAGAGCTGTTTTTAATCCAACGGGGGGCCTGGTCCACCCATGGGCTACCATATTTCCCCGATCGCTGTAAATCACTGGATTTCCCCCCCTACCTTTAGCAGTCATCTTCACCACCTCCACCTGGTCCCTGGACCTCGGAGCTGCCTCACGGCTCGGCGAAGGGCCTACCGTCACATCAGCCTCCGTTTCTACCTCAGAGGAATTGCCTAGAGGGGGGGAAATTTCAAAGGATAAGCCTCGATTGCACTGGAGATATTAGCCTGGAAGGCGGGAACGACTTTGATCGATAGATGCTCGCAGACCTCGTTAAAAGTTGACGGGTTGAGCCACTTTTCCGTCAGGCTGACTAGAAGGAGCAATTAAGCCCCTTTAGGCAGTAGAAGCCACCACCCAAGACACCCAAGCAGGTTAATCCCTGTGTCACAGTTCCCACCACTGATCTGGTCCCATTTTCATCTCAAGCCCCTAGCGGTCACCTTTGGGCAGGCTCTGCAAGTCACTTCTTCGAGACCGGGGATTTACGCTGAACTTCCCAGGGACCATGACAGGGTGAACCAGCCACCAGCAAGCTCCAGGAGAGCAAAGTGGATTCAAAATACATGCCCCATCCCCCCCCCCCCACTATAAACAGTTACGTTTTGCCTGTGCCCACAGCTTCCTGCTGTCAGCCACCACCTCTCGGGCATCCCTCAACCTTCTGATCGGCCCAACGGAAACCCCAAGGATTAGGGAACTGAAAATAGAGCGATTGGGGGGGGCGGGATTTCTGATCACAGGAACACACAACTCAACCCCAAGAATGTCCTGGCAACGAACTGACATCCGTAACAAGTACACGAGCTACCTTCACAGATGAGGAAGATGATGGTTCTACAAGGGATAGTGTGAGTAGATGGATGTGCCGAGGTACATTGTGTAGCATCTTGATCGACCTTACTGAGCTGGGGTGTTTGTGACCATGCAAATTGTATTCAACAATTATTTTGTTTTCAATAGAGAGGAGTTCCTTTAATCTGAGTGTTGCTTGACTGGGATTCCCAGCTATATAATCATGTATATAATACGGGGCCTGATCTTGGGACAAGAACCTGCCAACCCTCAAAGGGGTAACTGGGGATTCTTAAGTAATCAATATAATTAATACATCTAAAGATCGGGCCACAAATGAAAGAGGCACTGGCGCTCAAGCGATTCGATGCCGGGGCTCAAGCAAAAATTTTTTTTTTTTTTTTTTTACGTTCATAACAGCAAGCCCAGAGGTGCCGGGCTGAGACCCAGCACAGATTAAGCCCAGCCCCTCGGGCTGTCTCAGCAAGGACATTTATTCTTAAGGTGAAAGCATTATGGAGAAGATGAAGTACGAGTTCCTGTACTCACGCCGAAAGCTTACCAGTCCCCCCATACAGCGCCAAAAATCTTTCCAGCCCATGGGCTGAAGGTCCTGGCCAGTGGGTGGGTCAGAGAGAAAGCCAGTATCAATTCCAGCTTATCCTTCTATACCAAAAGCATTTTCCTCGTCTTGTAGCAACTGGAAAACCCAGCTCAGACCTGTATATGGAAGCCACCACCTCACTAGCATGGTTTATTCAGTGTAATCACCTGCCACTGATTTTTCTTCCCAGAGAAACTCTGGTGTGACCCTCCCTCCCGGAGTAGGACATGACCCTGCATAAACCTGTCAAAGCTTGAATCCAAGGGTACGTCCAGACTAGGGCAGGTGCAATCAATTTATCGGGGACGCGATATATTGATCCCCGAACGCACTCCCCGTCGACTCCAGAACTCCACCGGAGCAAGCGGCAGTAGCGGAGACGACGGGGGAGCCGCGGCCGTCGATCCCGCGCCGTGAGGACCCAAGGTAAATCAATCTAAGATACTTCGACTTCAGCTACGCTCTTCACATAGTTGAAGTTGCGTATCTTAGATCAATCCCCCCCCCCCAGTGTAGACCAGCCCCAATATTGTCCCCAAAGATACTGCATAGGATTATGGCATCTGTCATACCTACCCATTAGGGATTGCTCCCCACTGGGTGGAAAGAGTTAACTCACTCCCCGCTGGGAAGGACTACAAGTTTGGGATGCATCTGAATCAACGCAGTTGAGTGGTGTCAAGTATCGTAAAAACCTCACTTCTTCGGATGCGTAGAGTAACTTTCACTCTATGCATCCGAAGAAGGGAGGTTTTTACCCACGAAAGCTTATGCCCAAATTAATCTGTTAGTCTTTCAGGTGCCACCAGACTCGTTGTTGTTGTTGCAGTTGAGTGGAAGACCCTACAAAAAACAATGGACGCCTCAGTGAGCGGATGACAATGACTCTGAAGCCAAGGCAGCTGGACATGTGAACAGAGTGGGGTTGGAGCAAGAGGCAAACGGCAGACTGTGGTAGCTTGTCATTTCTCACTCCGTTTTCAAGCCGTCGCTTTAAGAATAAGGGGGTTTCCCGGCCTTGCTTGGAGGCAGGGGGCTCTGTAGGGAACAGTCCAATGTGGGACTTTCAGATTGAGTTTGCAGAGAGCCAGCCTAGAGTAAGGTAGGCTGAATCCTGCCTTAGAGAGCAGCCTGTTTTCTCTCTGTTTTGGGGGTTCTTGGGGGTTCTTGTTCTGGAGATGGTGCAGTGAGGTAGCCTTATCTTACAACCGTTCAAGGAGTAGAGTTGAGGTTTTTAAATCTCTCTTCTATGTTGTAGGCCATGAAACCTAACAGGACGCAAGCCGCAACCGCTGGTCTGGAGTGACAGGGGTCCCTGCCCACCCCTGAGAGAGGTGACGGGTTAGTGAGCCTCAATGGGTGCTGTTAAAGAGGCCGAGAAGGGGGATCACAAGCATAAACTGTGACACAAGGAACCTGCCTTCTGAGTCCAGGAAATAGGACTTGGTGGACATTTTTGGCCAAACAAGAAGTATATTTTTGGGGGGAGAATTCTGATGCATATGTATCAATTTCCCCTTCCAATGGAAATGGCCATGAAAAATTGGCTGACCTACGCAGCTTTGACCATCTCCCGTGATTCTCTTAGATCCAAGCTATTCACCAAAATAGGGGTCACGTCTGTGGGGAGGAGACATTGACGGAGTCAGGGTACCTTTGACGCAATCCTCTTTATGCACAAAGTCCTGTTTCACTGAGCACAAGAGGAATCAAAACCAGCAAGAGGCAATTTATGGGCTTGTAATTCCAAGCCTCTTTCCGGACAGCACTCTGCCCAATAAATAAATAAATAAATAAATAAATCTAGCGAGGTCTTTTTCCTCAGGCTCACACAGACCAACACACCTGCCTCTGCCCGCATGTGCCGTTGTTCAGGTGGGGCCTGCTAAAGTTTCCACTATCAGATTCCCCAAGGAAGCTTAATTGTTCCTTACATATTTCCCCAAATAAGAACATAAGAACGCCCATAGTAGGTCAGAACAAAGGTCCGTCCAGCTCAGTATCCGGTCATCTGACAGTGGCCAGTGCCAGGTGCCCCAGAAGGAATGACCAGAACAGGGAATCATCAAGTGATCCATCCCCTGTTGCCCATTCCCAGCTTCTGGCAAACAGAGGCTAGGGACACCATCCCTGCCCATCCTGGCTTATAGCCATTGATGGACCTATCCTCCATTAATTTATCTAGTTCTTTTTTTAACCCTGTTCTAGTCTTGGCCTTCACAACATCCTCTGGCGAGGAGTTCCACCAGTTGACAGTGTGTTGTGTGGGAAAAATTTCCTTTTGTTTGTTTTAAACCTGCTGCCTATTCATTTCATTTGCCAGCCCCTAGTTCTTGTGTTATGAGAAGGAATAAACACCACTCATTTATTTTCTCCACACCAGTCATGATTTTAGAGCCCTCTATCATATTCCCCCCTTAGTCATCTCTTTTCCAAGCTGAAAAGTCCCAGTCTCATTAATCCCTCCTCATACGGAAGCCATTCCAGACCCCTAATCATTTTTGTTGCCCTTTTCTGTACCTTTTCCAACTCCAATATCTCTTTTTTGAGATGGGGCGACCACATCTGCACGCAGTATTCAAGATGTGGGCGTACCATGGATTTATAGAGAAGCAATAGGATATTTTCTGTCTTATTCTCTATCCCTTTCTGAATGATTCCCACTAGGGTTACCATATTTTGTGCCTCCAAAAGGAGGACACTCCATGGGGCCCCGCCCCCGGCCCCGGCCCCGCCCCCCGCCCCAACTCCGCCCCTTCCCCAAAGTCTCCGCCCCCTCTCCTGCTTCCCGCGAACATTTGATTCGCGGGAAGCCTGAAGCAGGTAAGGAGGGTGTGGGGGGAGGAGGCGCGGCCCAGTCTGCCCCCCCCGGCCTCTCCAGCCTGGGTCGGCTCGGGCCCTGGGGTGCAGGCCCCAGGCCCGGCCGAGCACCCCCGGCCCGCCCAGCACTGCCAGTCCCCGGCCTGGCCCCCGGGCCCCCGGCCGAGCACCCCCGGCACCGCACCGCCGGCCCGTCCCCGGAGCCCCCGGCCCGGCCCGGCACCGCTCCGCCGGCCCGGCCCCCGAGCACCCGCACCGCCGGCCCGGCCCCCGAGCACCCGCACCGCCGGCCCCACATGTCCCGATTTTCCCGGACATGTCTGCTTTTTGGGATTTCCCCCCGGACGGGGATTTGGAGCCCAAAAAGCCGGACATGTCTGGGAAAATCCGGACGTATGGTAACCCTAATTCCCACCATTCTGTTCGCTTTTTTCACGGCCGCTGCACATGGAGTGAACGTTTTCAGAGAATTACCCACAAGGACTCCAAGATCTCAAAGGTTGGGGTTTCACTCAACCCATAGACTTTGGAACCTACCTGACCGTGAAGGAAGATGCCTTTTGCGTTGGATTCTCCCGGATCGACCTCTGAACGCCCCACAATTCCCGTCCAAGCAGCATTTGCCAACGGCCCCAGAACCTTTTACCGGAGGCGGGCTGCTAGAAAGAAAAGGAAGATGACCCACAGCCCCCTCCTAGGCATCACGTCCAGCTACTCACGCCATCTCTGGGGAAGGGCAAAGTTTTGCTCAGGGTCCCCGGAACCGAAAGCCGCTGCGTTACCCCTCGGCCTGGTCAGGCGAGAGCGGCAGGGCTGGGTCGTGGGCTTCCCAACTGACCCATTGGAGCGGGAGTCCGCCAGCACAAGGCAGGAGTTGGGAGAATACTGGGGGGGGGACAGGGGCAGAGGACACACGGGAAGCCTGGAACCACATGGGAGATGCCGGGTCAGGAAGCCAGGAAAATTAAGCAGGTGGCTTCCTGGTCCAGCTCCTAATCATCTGCTCTGGGACTCTGCCAATCGACCTGTGGGGTAGAGCCTCCCACTAGGGCCAGTCACTCTTGCCGCCCCAGGTTCGAGACCCGCTCATGACCGAGCTCTGCCGGAACTTAAATGGTTCAGGAAAGAAACCCGAGATCCCCAGAGACGTCACATGAGTCTTTCGCAGCTATTACCTTGTTCCTGGCCTCCCAGGGGACACACAAATAAAGCCGGGCAGAGGTTTCCGCGATGCCAGAAAATGGCCACGTAACCCAACGGCTGTCCAAATTCAGACAGGTGCATGTTTTTAAGCAGTAAGGCGAGTTCACCTTTTGGACAATTTACCAAGGGTTTCGGGAGCACTTCTCCATCACTGGTAGATTTTAGCTCAAGCGTGGGTGTTTTTCTAAAAGGAATTAATTCAGGGATGCTGTCTGGTGTGTGTTATCCAGGGAAGTCCGGTTCATAGAAGATCACAGAAGATCAGGTTGGAAGGGACCTCAGGAGGTATCTAGTCCAACCCCCTGCTCAAACCAGGACCATTTGCGATCAGCATGAAGGTGGGGACCCATGAAGCGCCTGGCCTGACAGGAGTTCCCCCTCCCCCCCCCCCCCCCCCCAACACTCATTGTCTCCTCCAGGGGTCCTGCCATTCCCCCCACCCCCTCCCTGGAGATCCTCGATTTCAGGGTCTCCCTGCCCCCCTCACCAGCCCACCCCATGCCCCCTCCTTTTCCTTTTGGGGTATCACATTCTTGGGGGAGGCTGAGCAGGGCTGCAGATCTGCCAACAGGCATTCATGTCCGCGAGCAACTGGTTCTTTCAGCTGACTCGGTGGCCCTGCTCACACTGGGACTTGTGCGTCAGAAGAAATAGGCCTGGGAGCAGTTTTAAGTTTTGGGGGGGGGGGTCACCCCTGAAAACTGCTGTCCCTTCCCCCTCACTTAGCTGCTCACAGATGCCACCCCACAGCCTGAGATAGGGTCAGTTTTGTTCCGTCCCTAGAAATTGCCTCCGGAATGAAATGTACACGCAGTGCTGGCTTGTGGGGACCCTACAGAGTCCCCTTGATGGGAACAGTATGGGGAGTGCTCTGGGTTTCAGGTACCAATTGATCAGAGGGCCTCCGGATCTTCCACAAAAAGACACTTGATCTCCGTTTCAAGAACCAGATGCTGATCAAGGCCTCATTTCAGGTCTGAACTTCTCCGGCTTCCGCTCAATTTCACCTTGCCTTTGCCGGCCAGATGAAGAAGCCCTCCTACTATCTCGTTTCTCCTCTCCGAGCCAAAGGCAATTCTAGACGGCGATCAAGTTACCTCTTGTCCTGCTTTTCGACTAGCTACGTAAATTGAACTCCCAAAAAAAGAACAGGAGTACTTGTGGCACCTTCGAGACTAACAAATTTATTAGAGCATAAGTGTAGTCCACGAAAGCTTATGCTCTAATAAATTTGTTAGTCTCTAAGGTGCCACAAGTACTCCTGTTCTTTTTGCAGATACAGACTAACACGGCTGCTGCTCTGAACTCCCAAAGTTTATTAGTGGCATCACACATGGCACCAGGTGGCACTGTCAAGCTGCCTGGCATGTTCTTTTTCCCAGCTTGCGAGCAAGTGTTCCGTCTTGGGAGAAATACAACAGTGTTGCTTTTTGGTGCGCGTGCGCAACACACACTGTTTGTGGGGCAAAAGCTGTTGAAGACAGCAAGAATATTTGGTTTCTGCCTTGATCTCTGTAATTACAATCGGTTCTGAGGGCAGAGTTGCCCCAACGTTTGGGTCAAGACTTTGGCACGCCGTGCCGTTTGAATCCACTTCTGTTGAAGTCCCACGTGCCCAGCCTGAGTAGACAAGTTTTCGTAGATTTCAGTGTAGGGGCAAAACTTGCAGACGACACAAACTGACTCAAGATAGTTACTGTGGAAGCAGACTGCGACAAGCCACAAAGGGATCTCACAAAATTGGGTGACCGGGCAACAAAATGGCAGAGGAAATTCGATGGTGATAAATGCAAAGCCACACACATTGGAAAAACAATCACACCTATGTCTTTGCATACAACACGATGGGATCTTGTAGCAGTCTCAGCCGAGGTTCAGCCCTCAGTGGGGCTGTGGGGTATCCCACTGCCCCGCTCTGGTCTGCCGTCAGTCCTGGTCCGGCGGTAGTGTGGGACAGCAAACACACAGTTAGGAGCTCAGGCCCTTAAGCAGCGGCTGGGTCAGTGAGCAACAGGTCACAGCCTCTCTAGGCCAGGGGAAAAGGGGGAGTCTGCCACCCAAGGAGTGGGTGGCAGGGGGGACGCAGGCCCTCCCACTCCACTGCGTCCCAGCCCGGGGCCCTAGCAGCGACGGAAACTCGCTGCTGTCAGTGGGGATCCTGGCCGCAACACACTGACATCGGCTCCGGGGGTCGGCTGCCCCCAGGCTACTTCCACACTCCCCCTCGTAGGGTATCTGGGCCAGACTAGTGTCCTCGGGGCTCTCCACCAGCATTGGCTCCTCGGGGTAGCTGGCACGGGGCAGGCTTGGCCAGTCCTCCTCGGGGTAGGCTCGGCTGGCCTGGTGAGTCCTCAGGTCAGTCGTGGCCTGCTGCTGTCTCCCAAGCGGGAGCTCGGCCACAGACGTCTGCTCTCTCCCCCGGCTTGTCCCCCACTGTGCTCTGCAGGCGGGCTTTTATACTTCCGGGTCGGCGCCGTGACCTCTGAGGGGCGGGCGCCGGACCCAGTGGCTCCGCCCACATTGGCGTTAGGGGAGGTCCGGCCCTCAGCAGGGCTGTGGGGTATCCCACCGCCTTGCTACAGGTCTACATTAGCGGAGATGAAAAAGACCAGGAGTGTTCAGCTGGGGAAAGAGACGACCAAAGGAGGATAGGGGAGAGGTCTATAAAAATCACGAATGGCGTGGAGAATGGGAATAAGGAAGCGTTCTTTACCACTTCACATCACACAAGAACTAGGGGTTAGGCAGGAAAGTTAACAGGCAGCGGGTTTAAAACAAACAAAAGGAAGTATTTCTCCTGCCCTCCTGTATATCCCAGGCGGTTGAAATCTCACCCCCGTATTAAGCCGAAAATAAAAGTGTGTTCAATGAAGGCATTTTCTACAAAGGGCATCCAGGACTTGATCTGAAGCCATCACGAACTAGTCAACCAACCGCTTCCCTTGCGAGTGGAGCTAAAGCCGCCTCCTTCCAAATTTAAATGCGTCTGGGTTTCGCGCCCGCCCTGGTTCTTGTTCAGGCTTTTGCCCTGCGCTTCGGGAGGCCTTTCGTGCCAGCTGTGAAGGAGGAGCTGCCAGAAGCCACAACGTTGCATTTCTCCCGAGACTAAACACTCGCTCGCATGCGAGAAGCGATCTAAATCGAGCTCCTTCGGGCCACCGGAGGAGGACACAGTGTTCTAGTATCCGGCTCACTGATGCCGGTTAAAATCCCATCTCTACTCTCCTTGCGATACGGAGAAGGAAAGGAGAACACCAGAGTATTTACAGAGTCAGAGATTCCCAGGCTAGAAGAGACTCTGAGGCCCCACCCATTTCCCTCAGAGACCCCGCCCCCTCCTCTCTGAGACCCCGCCCCCCGTCACTTGCCATTACGGCCCGTAAATAGTGATGTGATGGGGCCAAGCTCCCCTGGCCCCCCTGTGCTGACCCCCTCCCCCGATTGTGACCATCTAATCCAGTAGTTCTCAAGGGGTACAGGTGTCTGGGAAGGCTGAGAGCCTCCGCTTTAGTCTGAGAACTGCCCTGACATAATTCCTTTTAGAATTAGAGCATGGGGGGCTGGGAGCCAGGACTCCTGGGTTCTCTCCCGGCTCTTGGAGGGGAGTGGGGGCTGGTGGGTTAGAGCAGGGGGGGCTGGGAGCCAGGACTCCTGGGTTCTCTCCCCGGCTCTGGGAGGGCAGTGGGGACTGATGGGTCAGATCAGGGGGGCTGGGAGCCAGGACTCCTGGGTTCTCTCCCGGCTCTGGGAGGGGATTGGGGGCTGGTGCGTTAGAGCAGGGGGGCTCTAATTCCTATTAGAAAACCATCCCGTCTTGATTGAAAAAAGGTCAGGGATGGAGAATCCACCCCAACCTGGGTAAATCGGCCCGCTGGTTAATTACGCTCAGGGTTAAAATTTCACACTTTATTACTTGTCTGAATTCGTCTAGCTTCCAGCCGTTGGCACGGCCGGAGCACTGGGCGTGCAGTGTGGCCCCAGCCGGGGGGGTCTCATGCGCACCGCGGTCCCCAGCCGGCCTGCCCCAGCCTCTCGGCCACAGAAGACAACAGGAGGCAGGAGTGGGGGTGGGGCCACACCAGGCTGTTCGGGGAGGCACAGCCTTCCCCTGCCTAGTATACCCGCTGCCCATGCCGGTACTTAGAGACATGATCAAGTCCGTCGCCCCCCCCCCCCCAAACCGTCCCTTTGTGACGGTAACTCGATTGAGCTCCTTGAGTCTCTCACTGTCAATTTTCCTCATCCTTCTCATGGCTCTTCTCTGACCTCTCTCCAGTTTATCACCATCTTCCCTGAGTTATGGACCCCAGCAGAAGTCTCACCTGGGCTGAATCCAGAGGTCAAATAACTGCTCTGCACCTTCTCCGGATCCCTCTGTTGATCCATCCCCAGCATCATTCGACCACAGTCTCTCCCTTTATCAGATCCATGCCCTCACGTTTATCTGATCTCCCGCCATGATGCCCAAATCTTTTTCAGAGCCCCGGCTGCCCAGGATAGAGTCCCCCATGCGGTAAGCGTGGCCTGCCCTGCCACGCCAGCACAGACACCCAGAAAATGCCGGGATCCCAATACCTCTTTGGGCGAGAAAGGGCCTTCTTGGATCCTAGATATCTATGTGTACATTTAGCCCTAGTAAAAAACTAGCCAAGCGGTGTCCCATCCTATGCATTAACGCTTCCCCCTATTTGCCAGGGGTCACCCACAAACTTTATCAGATGACACCAAAACATCTATTGAAATCAATGGGAGTTAGGCATCTAAAACACCTTTGAGGATCATTGATTTGGCCTCCAATGGGAAGCTGACCTAGAGGCCCTTCCCACCATCACCGTCTGCCACCGATTGGCTGCTGTCACGTCATGCAGGGATCCCCCGATGGGAGAACAAGTTCTAGGATGGGGATCCCCTTTATAGACTCACCTGGGGTAGCAACACTCAATACAGACCACACCTGGGCTGGTTCTGATGGCAGGTAGGTAGCTGTAAGAGAGGGTTGTGGTATAGACCAAGAAGTCTGGCATCCCCTGGAAGGAATTAGGCATTGGAATTAATCCAGCATTGTTCTCTGCCCCAGCTGCCCAAGAAGCTACTGAGATTGGCTTTGTAGCCTGTTCTGGATTAAGGTCCCCAGCTCATGGAGGTACATCATGGTAACACCATCTCAGGTGGCATTTAAAAAAAACGTTAGGCACATGTCTAGGTCATGCGGGGAAGAAGCTGTCCTGAGTGTAACTGACTCAGCAACCCTGCCTGAGTCTGCATAGAGCCTGAACTGATTGCTCAGATGGCACGTGGGAAGGGATGGAAAGACCTGCCCCACAAGTCTCTATGGGGTGTTAACTTCCTGACCAACTGCTTTGGAGAGGGGGAAAATAACCCCAAACACACGACACCTGCCCTGCCGCGCCAGCAAAGATGCCCAGAAAATGCTGGGATCCCACTTCTGCCACCAATACCTCTCTGGGAGAGAAGGCGCCCCCAGCTACACCAAAGTGGGAGGCAGAGCAACAACACAGGGGTAGAACCATCCAATAATGCCGCTTTGTCAGAATCAAAACATTTAATGGGAAAACAAACAATGGCAACAAATCATTTAGACTAATTTGGTTTAGGCTTCATTATCTTTAATATCTATTTAGTAGACCAGCTCCAGTATTTAGATATTCAAATTAATTATATTCAAATTATAGTCAGCTATAGATTTTAATCAGTAAACAAATGTCAATTCCACCATGCACACACACGGCAGTGAAAAAAGATTTCCATCCAGGATAGTTGAAATTTGCCAGTAGACAAAGCACAGAAATTATGAACAACAGAGTTACGAACAGACCAGTCAACCATGCACCTCGTTTGGAACTGGAAGTAGGCAATCAGGAATAAGGAAGAAGGAAACTTTTTTGGTTAAAAGCAGCAGTTTGTGTCTGCGTAGTAAAGTTTCAAAGCCGTATTACGTCTTCAAGTCCGTGAAAGGTTGTTACAAGGAAGAGGGAGGTAAATGTTCTCCTTAATGTCTGAGGATAGGACAAGAAGCAATGGGCTTAAATTGCAGCAAGGATGGTTTAGGTTGGACATTAGGAAAAACTTCCCGTCAGGGTGGTTAAGTGCTGGAATAAATTACCCAGGGAGGTTGTGCAATCTCCATCATTGGAGATTTTAAAGAGCAGCTGTTTTAATCCGTCCCTCAAGTTCCCGCTGGGGAGCGGGGTCTGGGGCTTGCCCCGCTCCAGCACTCCAGCCGGAGAGCAGGTTCGGGGGCCGCACCTCGTGGCTCCCGGAAACAGCGGCATGGCCCCCCGCCGGCTCCTAGGCAGAGGGGCAGCCAGAGGGCTCCACTCTGCATGCCACCCCTGCTGCTCCCATTGGCTGGGAACCGCAGCCAATGGGAGCTGCAGGGGCGGTGCCTGCAGACGGGGCAGTGCGCGGAGCCGCCTGGCTATGCCTCCACGTAGGAGCCAGAGGGGGGACATGCTGCTGCTTCTGGGAGCCGCTTGAAGTAAGCGCCACCCGGAGCCTGCACCCCTCAGCCTCGCCCCGCACCCCAACCCCCTGCCCCAGCCCTGATCCCCATCCCACCCTCCAAACCCCTCAAGAAGAGTGAGGGGGGATTTGATAGCAGCCTTCAGCTACCTGAAGTGGGGGGTTCCAAAGGGGATGGAGCTCGGCTGTTCTCAGTGATGGCAGATGACAGAACAAGGAGTAATGGTCTCAAGTTGCAGTGGGGGAGGTCTAGTTTGGATATTCGGAAACACTATTTCACTAGGAGGGTGGTGAAGCACTGGAATGGTCGCTTCCAGTCCTACGATTCGATGCTAAAACCATCAAAAACAAAAACAAAAATCGCATTCTGCCAGCCCGAAATAGAAGAGCTGAAATAGAGCGAAGTTCAAACAAGGCGATTCAATGCTCATGAATCAATTTGCGTTTGGCGGGAAAATGCCAAATTTTCCATGGTCTGTTCCCAAGCAAAATGAAAACAAACAAACAAACATCAGAATGTCCCTTGGAAATTCCCAGGTGCCAGCCAGTGCCGTGGGGACATTATATAGGAGAACAGACTTGCAAGATGTCTCAGTGACCAGCAGTTCCTGACCATCAGGCTGGGCTCGTGGGGGCGAGGAACTCAGCAGAATTGAGAAGTCCAGGACACACCAAAAGCTTACGCAGCTGCACCAACATGGGACATGGCTCGGTGACCAGAAGCTTCTGAGATCTTTTTCAGCTTGGAAAAGAGACGGCCAAGGGGGGATAGGACAGAGGTCTATAAAATCATGACGGGTGTGGAGAAAGTAAATAAGGACATGTTGTTTCCTCCTCATAACACAAGAACTAGGAGGCACTCAATGAAATTAATAGGCAGCAGGTTTAAAACAGACAAAAGAATCATAGAATATCAGGGTTGGAAGATACCTCAGGAGGTATCTAGTCCAACTCAAACAGGACCAACACCAACTAAATCATCCCAGCCAGGACTTTGTCAAGCCAGGCCTTAAAAACCTCTAAGGATGGAGATTCCACCACCCTCCTAGTGAAACAGTGTTTCCGAATAGCCAACCTAGACCTCCCCCACTGCAACTTGAGACCATTACTCAAAAGGAAGTATTTCTTCACACAACGCACAGTCAACCTGGGGAACTCCTCGACAGAAGATGTTGTGAAGGCCAAGACTAGAAAAGAACTAGAGAAGTTCATGGAGGATAGGACCATCAGTGGCTATTAGCCAGGCTGGGCACAGATGGTGTCCCTAGCCTCTATTTGCCAGAAGCTGGGAATGGGCAACAGGGGATGGATCACTTGATGATTCCCTGTTCTGTTAATTCCCTCTGGGGCACCTGGCATTGGCCACCATCAGAAGACAGGATGCTGGGCTAAATGGTCTGACCCAGTATGGCCATTCTTATGTTCTTCAACAGGGCACGGGGCCAAGGGACAGCGAGATTCAGAGGGACCAAAAGATTATGTAGGTGCACCAACAGGAGAGCCTGGAAGTTCTTGAGAACTTGCTCCAGAACCCGTAGGACCCCAGTGGGGGCTCGGGGAGGCCAAACTTACCTTCGGACCGGCCCCGCATTGAGCCAGATCTACCATGAAGAGGAGGACCGCACCATAGGGACACGGCAGGCCACGATCCCTCCGCACCATCGCCTCCAGCCAGGCAGCTCGGCGTTGGACTCTCACGGGTGGCAGGAGGCCACTGAGGGGGACCCAGGGAAGGGAACGGGCAGGAGCCAGGGTGGAAACTCTTGTTGCTCCTGGCAAAGGCCAGGCAGAGGGACAGGACAACTCAAACATCACCCAGGCCAGCAGCAGCAGCCAGAGGCCAGCCCTCATCTTGCCTCTCTACAGCAATCAAGAGGGGCCAGTGCTCCAGATCCTCTTATACCCAGGTGCTGTTCCCACCTGGCTCAGGTCATTCACACCTCAGGGTGGATTGAACCCGGGGCCAATCAGAGGCAGGAAGGAGGCTCAGGTGCAGCTGTAGGGGCAACGCAGGGCAGCTGGAGACACAGATGGATGCTTGGGAGTTACGGGCTAAACTCACAGGGTGGGGGCTGGGAGCCAGGACTCCTGGGTTCTCTCCCCGGCTCTGGGAGGGGAGTGGGGGCTGGCGGGTTAGAGCACGGAGGGCTGGGAGCCAGGACTCCTGGGTTCTCTCCCCAGCTCTAGGAGGGGAGTGGGGGCTGGTGGGTTAGAGCAGGGGGGCTGGGAGCCAGGACTCCTGGGTTCTCTCCCCGGCTCTGGGAGGGGAGTGGGGGCTGGTGGGTTAGAGCAGGGGGGCTGGGAGCCAGGACTCCTGGGTTCTCTCCCCAGCTCTGGGAGGGGAGTGGGGACTGGTGGGTCAGAGCAGTGGGGGCTGGGAGCCAGGACTCCTGGGTTCTCTCCCCAGCTCTAGGAGGGGAGTTGAGGGCGCTGGGAGCCTCATGCAGGAAGTGTGTGACTATGTGTCTGTGCAGCACCTGGTGGGATGGGGGTGGGGGGAAACCTGATCTCACTCGGGGTGGGCTGTCTAGTCTGCTCCTGGGGACCCCAATCTTTCAGGGGGGTCTGTCCAGTATGTGGCACACTGTGGCCTCCCAATGTGGTTGGGGGGGGTGGATGTGGGGGCCCTGAAGGCTGGGACCCATGCAGCTCCTGACCTGACAGGGGTCCCCCCAAAAACTCATTGTCTTCTCCAGGTGTCCTGCCATTCCCCCCCACCCCTCCTTGGAGAGCCTCTTTCAGGGTCTCCCTGCCCCCCTCACCAGCCCACCCCCTCCTTTTGGGGTGTCCTATTCTTGGGGGGCTGCAGCCACCAGGCATTCATGTCCACGAGCAACAGCTCCCTTCCGCTGACTCTGGGGCCCTGCTCACTCAGGGGCTTGTGCATCAGAAGAAAAAGGCCTGGGAGCAGTTTTAAGCTGGGGGGAGTCACCCCTGAAAACGGCTGTCCCTTCCCCCTCACTTAGCCACTCAGCTGCCACCCCCGAGCCTGAGATAGGGTCAGTTTCGTTCTGTCCCTAGAAATCCCCCCCAGACTGAAACGTACACGCAGCTCTGGCTTGGAGGAACCCTACAGAGCCCCTGTGATGGGAAGAGTATGGGGGGGGGGGGCGCGCAGGAATAGGCCCAGCTCTAGACCAAAGCCCCCCCCTTAAACTTTTAAATACTTTTATTTTTTACTGCATTTATAGCCTATTTCTTCGCTTCGGTGCCTCTGTGATTTATCCCTGGCCCGTAAGATGGTGAATTCCCCTTTTGTGGCTAACAACCTAAACAGCTCCCCCAGCCTGGCACCTGCAAAGCCAGCCCCCCCAGGCAGGCACCTGGCCCTAAACCCAGCCCAGGGAAATGGAGGAAGGCAGCCTCGGGGGCAGGGAGAAGGCCGGGAGAGTATGAGGGACCCGCTAAAATAGAGAGAGGAGGAGGGGGCATAAGATGGACAACGGGCCTGGTGCTGAGATGCGGCCACCTCTGGGGCAGGGTGGCTGGTTACAGAGGGACCCCTCGCCCGCCGCTGAGATGCCGCCCCCTCTGGGGCGGGGCAGCTGGTTACCCAGGGACCCCTCGCCCGCCGCTGAGATGCAGCCACCTCT
This sequence comes from Graptemys geographica, assembly GCA_037349215.1. Classification (NCBI taxonomy): domain Eukaryota; kingdom Metazoa; phylum Chordata; order Testudines; family Emydidae; genus Graptemys; species Graptemys geographica. Next base: position 77,407 of record JBAIFT010000135.1, on the reverse strand, counting down.
GGGGTGGGGCGGCTGGTTATGCAGGGACCCCTTGCCAGGTGCTGAGATGCAGACAGCACCTTTCCTGCAGGGGGCAGTGTGCACTCACCCTGATCTCCCCCTTTAGGGAACCCTACCCCACCCCTAGAGGGCACCCCCAAAGACAGATCTCTCCAGTAGGAGGCACCACACACACACTTTTCCAAAACACAGTTTTTAATTTCTGTACAAAAGAGGACAAAGACCACATGAATCTCAGCCACGCACAGATCATTCGTTAAAAACCCCTAACGAGCGGGAGTGCTTTTAAATAAAGACATTGGCCATCCCCCGCATTAAACTCCCCCCCTTGCAATAAAAATAAAATACAATTCCACCATAGCAATGATGGGGAGAGATTCTTAAAGGGGGGGGGGGGATTTTAAGGACAGATGGTAAGATTTCCAGGGTGGGGATCCCCCCCCGTTCAGAGACAGATCAGGTCAGTTATATTGAGGTTTAACCCCGGCTAAAAAGGAAGAAAATCTGAGTGGGTTTCTCCAATGTGTGGCAACACATACACACCCCTTTATACAGGTATATCCTGTTTTGGGGTGCTCCCCGCTCATGAAATGAAAACCCACCCTCTCCCCCCAATCAGCTATGCTGAACAGAATTTAGGGGCATCCCCTTACTCAGTTAACCCTCCCCCAAGTACACAGCACCCCCAAAAATCCTCCCTGTGCCCCAAAAATCCTTCCTATACCCCAAAAATGTGGGAAGGTTAAAAAAAATCTCAATGGTCATGAGTGCTTTTAAAAACATCTGTGCAGCGTTCAGGAGCACCCTGATATTCCTAAGTGGGGGTACCCCACCACCCCACAATGCAAGGAGTTAACCCCTTCGCAGGCTCCAGGATATCGACTGCGGAAAGGGGTACGGGCCGGACAGCTGGCATCAAATCAAGGTGCTAGACGTATTCCTTGTTGGTGGGGGTCCGGGAAGTGGCTTTGCTTTTGGGGTACTGCTGGTTGTACCCTGATTTCCCAGGGCAGGAACAGGAGAGGAGACCCCCGCCCAGCAGCACCAGGGCGGACCCAGCCCAGCCGATAAAGATCGCCGATCCAAATTCATACCTGGAGAGGGACGGGGAGACTGATCAGATGTGGGCCTGCCCCCTTCCCCCCCCAGAGCCCCACCCTCTTCGGATCAGCCCCGCCCCTTTCCACTTAGCCCTGCCTCGTGCACCTCTAGTCAGGAAAACTTAAGAGGCAGCCACCTCTGGGGTGCGGCAGCTGGTTATATTAGGATCCCTCACCTGGTGCTGAGATACAGTCCATTGAGGCCAGCCCTGCGTGCCAGGGGAGAGCGCCCCCTGCTGAGCCCCCTGCCCCACAGCGCCCCATAGCACTGCCCTGGGACCAGTCCCACCTGCCAGGGGAGAGCACCCCCTGCCCCACAGCACCCCCTAGGGCCACGCATGGGAGAAGCCCACAACTCACTTGGTGTTCACAGGTACCGTGATGTCATAGAAATCTCGCACAATCTGGTTTCCATACCAGGAACAGGCAATCAGCGCCGCTAAACCTGGGGAGGAGAGAAACATGGGCTTTGAAATGCCACCCGGCGCCATCTTGTGAACGTGGAAATGGGACACGGGGCCTGTCACCTCTAGGGACCGTCGCATCGCCTCCGGCCCCAGGACAGGGACTGGCTGGCTCAGGGGGGCTGGGAATGGGGCAGGGGCCTGTCCCCTCTAGGGGGGGCGTTGGCTCCCACCCGGCCCCAGGACAGGGACTGGGAATGGGGCAGGGGCCTGTCCCCTCTAGGGGGCGTCGGCTCCCACCCGGCCCCAGGACAGGGACTGGCTGGCTCAGGGGGGCTGGGAATGGGGCAGGGGCCTGTCCCCTCTAGGGGGGGCGTCAGCTCCCACCCGGCCCCAGGGCAGGGACTGGCTGGCTCAGGGGGGCGGGGAATGGGACAGGCGCCTGTCCCCTCTAGGGGGCGCTGGCTCCCATCTGATTTCATGCATGAAATGAATTGCCCAGGTCTCAGGCAGTAGTCCCAGCAGTGGGGGCCTGGAACAAGGGCTCCCACCCACTCCAGGCCTGGGCAGGTAGAGGAACCCAGCAGCTACCCACCCGCCAGCCCCTTCCTTGACTCACCTCCCACCACGAAGATGAGCCCCCCAGTCATGGCAATGCGTGCCTTCTGCACTTTGTTGTCCCCCCCGCAGCGGGTGCATTTCATGCCCATGGAGGCGACACCAATGCCGATGATGCCCATCACGATGGAGACCACCATGAGCGCTCGTGTCGCCTGGAGAGCAGCTGTCAGGGGAGAGAGAAACTGGGTGAGGCAGCTGAGTAGAACCCAGGAGTCCTGGCTCCCAGCCCCTCCCCCCGCTCTAACCCATCAGCCCCCACTCCCCTCCCAGAGCCAGGGAGAGAACCCAGGAGTCCTGGCTCCCAGCCCCCTCCCCCCGCTCTAACCCACCAGCCCCCACTCCCCTCCCAGAGCCAGGGAGAGAACCCAGGATCAGTAGTAGGTGAAAAGGGTAGGAAAAAAATGGTCAGTGTTCACAGTGGGGTCCCCGGGGGCTCTGCAGCGGGATGAGGGCTGGCCAGCGTCCTTATCCACGGGGTGCCCCATGAGGTGACAACATTTGCAGAGACAAAATTACTGAGGCTAGTTCCCCCTGAAGCAGATGAAGGGATGTGTCACAACTGGGCAACACAAGAGCAGAGGAAACCCAGTGCCGATCAGTGCATGGGAGAACATAATCCCAACACTACCTATAAAATGACGGGGTCTAAATTGGTTGATACTACACAAGAGGTCTTGGAGTCACTGTGGATAGTTCTCTGAAAACATCCACTCAGTGTGCAACCACAGTCAGAAAAGTGAACAGAACGCTGGGAATCATTAAGAAAGGGATAGAGCATAAGAAAATATCCTGTTGCCTCTCTAGAAATCCAGGGTTTGCCCACACCTTGAATACTGCGTGCAGATGTGGTCGCCCCAGCTCAAAAAAGATTGATTGGCATCGGAAACGGTTCAAAAAAGGGCAAGAAAAATGATGAGGGGTCTGGAATGGCTTCTGTACGAGGAACGATTAGTAACTTTTCAGCTTGGAAAAGAGACGGCTAAGGGGAGATAGGCGTGAGGTCTATAAACTCATGACGGGTGTAGAGGAAATGGATAAGGAAGTGTTTACTACTTCTCCAAACACAAGAGCTAGGGGTCACCCAATGAAAAGACTAGGCAGCAGGTTGAAAACAAACAAAAGGACGTATTTCTTCACCCAACGCACAGTCAACCTGTGCCTTGAGGATGTTGATGTTGGGAAGGCCAAGACAATAACAGGGGTCAAAAAACAACTGGAGAAGTTCATGGAGGACGGGTCCATCAGTGGCTATTAGCCAGGCTGGGCAGGGATGGTGTCACTTGATTCCCTGTTCTGTTCATTCCCTCTGGGGCACCTGGCATTGGCCGCTATCGGAAGACAGGACACTGGGCTATATGGACCTTTGGTCTGACCCAGTACGGCCGTTCTTATGTTCTTCTCTTTTATCTATCTATCCACCCCATATCTATCTATCCCCATCCACCCACTCAATGTGCAGCAGTGTCAAAAAATGTTGGGGACCGTCACGCAAAGGAGAGATAATTGGACAGAAAATATCATGTTGTCGCTAGATAAATCCATGGGATGCCCGCATCTTGAAGCTGTGCAGATATGGTCACCCTGTCTCCAAAAAAGATCGATTGGGATTGGAAAAGGTTCAGAAAAGGGCAACAAACATGATTCGGGGTCTGGAACGGCTGCCGTGTGAGGAGAGATGAACAAGACCAGAACTTTTCAGCTTGGAAAAGAGACCTGTGTCAAATCCTGCCTTCACCGTCTATAAAATCGTGCTGAGTGTGGAGAAAGTCAATAAGGAAGTGGTATTTCCTCCTTCTCACATGAAAGCTAGGGGTCGGCAAACAAAACGAATAGGCAGCAGTTTCCGAACAAAAGAAAGGAAGTATTTTGTCACGCAACGCACAGTTGATCCGTGGAACTCCTCGCTAGGGGATGTGGCGAAGGACAAATGTATAACTGGCCTCCACAACGAATTTGATAAGTTGTTGGTGGACTGGTCCATCAATGGGTGTTTGCTAAGAAGGGCCAGGGGGCAACCCTGTGCTCTGGGGGTCCCTAAGCCTCCGAGCGGCAGATGCTGGAGGCGGATGCTGATTGCTAATCCCTCTGAACCACTGTCAGAAGACAGGACACTGGGCTAGAGCGACCATTGGTCTAACCCTTAAGAGTCTTGCCTCCCAGCTCCCCCTGCTCTAACCCACCAGCCCCCACTCCCCTACCAGAGCCGGGGAGAGAACCCAGGAGTCCTGGCTCCCAGCCCCCCCTGCTCTAACCCACCAGCCCCCGCTCCCCTCCCAGAGCTGGGAAGAGATCCCAGGAGTCCTGGCTCCCAGCCCACCCTGCTCTAACCATAGCCCCCACTCTCCATATAAATCTTTGTAAACCATTTGTCACCGTAGTAGCCTAAAGCTATAGATGCTTTGGGTTAATTACAACCTTGGTAAAGAGCATCTCATTCCATCTTTGTTAATTTGCCCTGGGGAGGGAAATCTAGGATCAAAGCAGGGTGGGGGTGGGGAGCCAGGACTCCTGGGTTCTCTGCCCAGGTCTGGGAGGGGAGTGGGTGCTGGTAGGTCAGAGCAGGGGGGCTGGGAGCCAGGACTCCTGGGTTCTATCCCTGGTTCTGCCCCTCCCTGCCTCAGTTTACCCAGTTATAAAGCAAGGGGGGGGCATGATCATCCCCAACTGTTCTGCACCTGCAAGATTAAATCCTCCATTTGCCATGTGTCGCGTCACCTGGGGGCGGGGGGAGCGGAGCAGGAGACTTTGCCCCCATGGTGCCTGGTGCATAAATTTAAAAACAAACACCCCAGCTCCTGCTTCCCACCAGCCACTGATTCTCACCCCCCCGACCCCCCGGCCCAGCCCCAGGGTGAGTCAACCAGTTTGCTCTCAATTCCCTGTCCCCGGCCAGCCCCACCCTCTGTGCTCTCCCCAGGCCCTCCCCGGAGACAGGTGGAACCACCAGATCCAGGGAGTTTCAGTGAAACTGATACAGAGACAGGAAATCTCCCTGGGAGGGGAGTAGGCACTAGGGGTTAGAGCTGGGGGGGGGGGGGCTGGGAGCCAGGACTCCTGGGTTCTCTCCCAGCTCTGGGAGGAGAGTGACCCTGAGTTTCAATAACCACCCTCAGGCTGTCCATGACACATCCAGTTTCTCCAGTCCAGGAGCAGTTTGAAATAAGCTGGGTGTGGTGTTTACCTTCCAGGCATTACTGCCTTGAGACTGCTAAACTCCCATGTCAGCCCCTGCCCAGCCCCCCCCTTCATCACCATCCTCTGTGACCCAAGACACAGCCCTGCCCCCAGTCCCATTCAACCCCAACCCCAGAGCTACCCACACAGCATTAGATAACCTTTCCCCTCACTGCGCCCCCAGGCTCTAACCACCAGCCACCACACCCCTCCCAGAGCGGGGGAGAGAACCCAGGAGTCCTGGCTCCCAGCCCCCCTGCTCTAACCACCAGCCCCCACTCCCCTCCCAGAGCCGGGGAGAGAACCCAGGAGTCCTGGCTCCCAGCCCCCCTGCTCTGACCCACCAGCCCCCACTCCCCTCCCAGAGCTGGGGAGAGAACCCAGGAGTTCTGGCTCCGACTTTCTGATCCTATTCTGCACTCAGATGTTGAACAAGGTTTCTCGGAGGAGGAGGAGGAGCAGCACCTGAGGATGAAGGGCAGATGAGGCCTGGTAGGTCACCTGGGCCACCATCCAGGCGGGCCATGGCCCCTGTGACCCCTGTGGTTGTGATTAGGTCTCCTATCGTGGGCTGGATGAAGGGAGTTTATTTTCCCAAATAAGCAGCTCGATAAGATTAAAGAGGCTGGATTGTTACGCAGAACTGTTTATAAACTCCCTGCCCGGATCCGGTGTGGAGCCAGCAACAGAACCCAGGAGTCCTGGCTCCCAGCCCCCCCTGCTCTAACCCACCAGCCCCCACTCCCCTCCCAGAGCCGGGGAGAGAACCCAGGAGTCCTGGCTCCCAGCCCCCCCCCCCCCCCCGCTCTAACCCACCAGCCCCCACTCCCCTCCCTGAGCTGGAGAGAGAACCCAGGAGTCCCAGCTCCCAGCCCGCCCTGCTCTACTGTTTTCCCTGTGGGGTGGGACTTTGATCCCTGGAAATTCAATCAGTGGAAGAAGGCAGGGCCCCCCCAGCCTCCTACAGGTGCAGGCAGAGTCCACCTGTGTGGGTGTGTGTGGGGGGGTGGAGGCCCAGGAGAGGGGGGGTTAGATCCATTCATGTCGCCCTTTGTCCTGGGTCTCAGCCGCAGGGCGAGGCCCCAGCAGTGACCCAACCGGTTCGGGGCGGGGTGGGGGGGGGGGAGAAGAGAGAGAGGGGGAGGAAGAAAGTGAGAAAGAAAAAAAGACAGGAATGAATCAGTGGAAGGAAAGGAAGAGAGGAGGGTGGAGGGGGGCATCTACGAACCCAGGAGAGCTGGGGGGCGAGGGGGTTCCCCTTTAATTCACACCTCACCAGTGGAAGGGGGAGGGGTCTTTAAAGAGGGGAGGGGGCAGCAGAGGGGGCGCGCGTGGGGCGGGAAGGGGGGGCTCTGAGCCGGGGGAAGCACGGGGGGCGCGCCTGGGGAGCAAAAGGGAAGGGAGCAGACCGGGGTGTGTGGGGCAGGGAGGGGGGGAGCAGAGAGAGCGCGCATGGGGGGGAAGGAAAGGGGGGTCCCAGAGCCGGGGAAGCAGAGGGGGCGCGCGTGGGAGGAGGAAGGAGGGCAGAGAGCCGGGGGAGCAGAGGGGGCGCGGGCGGGAGGAGGAAAGGGGGGTAGAGAGCAGGGGTGCGCGTGTGGGGCGGAGAAGGGGGCCCCCAGTGCCGGGGGAGCAGGGTAGGGCGCGCGCGTGGAGGGGAACATGGAAAGGGGGGTCCCAGAGCCGGGGAGCAGAGGGGGCGCGCGTGGGGGTAGGAACGGGAGCCCCAGAACTGGAGCGGGGGGGAGAAAGGGTGTGCGTGGGGCGGCGGGGGGGGGGGGGGAGGAGAACCAGCGACTGTTTATAAAGGCGCGCTGGGTTTATCAGCTAAATTGGGCAAATATTGACTCTGGGAAGTGGGGGGGGGAGAGAAGGAAGAAAGCGCTGGGAAGGGGGGGACCGCTCCCCATGAACGGAGGGGACAGAGAGGGGGCTCAGAAGTCACTGGCGTGCCCCCCTCCCATTGCAGCGGGGTCCCCACGCCACTCACAGCTGAGGTTGAGGATGGAGTCGTAGGCTTTGCACTGGATCTGCCCCGTGCTCTGCCAGGCGCAGGACATCCACAGCCCCTGGTAGACCGCCACGGCCGTGATGATGCTGTCCCCCGCGTAGGAGGACATGCGCCACTGAGGCAGGATGGTGGCCGCGATCAGGGCCACCCAGCCCAGGAGGGCCAGCACGAAGCCCAGCAGCTGTAGCCCGGAGTTGGCCATGGCGAGCCACCCAGGAGGAAGAAAAAAAACAAAGAAAAACCACGCGTGGATCCGGAAACACGCGTGGATCCGGGCGCGCGATCCAAACAAAGCACCGCCCCCCAAAAAAGCTGGAGCTGGGGGGGGCGGAAGCAAAATGCGCGTGGATCCGGGGAGCGCGGCCGCCCAAATAAAACACGGGTGGATCCGGAGGTGGGGCGCGACCCAAACAAAAGAAGTGGGGGAAGGGAAGCGCGCGACGTCCAGCCAGCTACAAATCCTCTCCCTCTCTCTGCTTGCTACCTGGGCAGGTAAGTGGCTCACCTGTATTTATGCCCTGGGCGGAGAGGGGGCGGGGTCAGGCCTGGGGGGGTGGGGGGAGGGGAAGTTTCATGACATCACCCCGGGGCCATGGGGACGGAAGGAGTGTCATTAGGGGCGGTAAAACCAGGGCAGGGCAGGTTCCGGCTGGGGGGAGGGGCGGTCAACACCGCTGCCCCCCCCCTGTCTGAGCAGACCCCCCCCCCCGGCCTCACCCACTCCCACTATGCCCCCCCCCGGAACTGAGCAAATTCCTCCCCCTCCTCAAATGCCTTCCCCACTTCCAATTCCCCCCCCACTCCCCAGCCACTCGCCGTGACTCAGTTTCCCCACCTGTACAATGGGAAGATTGGCTAGAGGGGGTGTGTCTCATTGTGTATCTGGACAGTGCCTGGCATCATGGGGGGGTTGTCCGATCGGGGGGGGGGGGTCCGTGCCGGCTCTGGCTGTTTGCACGTCGGGTATAGGATGTTGTGTGTGGGGGGGTGATCCCTGAGTTCTCCGTCGGTCTGCGCCCCATAACGGTGCAGCGGGGAAATGCCTGCTGGGGCTGGGGGCGGCAGGTGCCTGAACAGACTGCGGGGGTGGCTCCGCCCTGCCCACCCCACAGGTTTTGTGGGGGGGAGATGAGTGGGGAGGAAGGACAGGAGGTGAGTAGGGGAAGGGCAGGGGGTTGGCGGGAAGGGGTGAGTGGGGGGGAAGGGCAGGAGAAAGGGTGAGTGGGGGGAGGGCAAGGGGTGAGTGGGGTGAAGGGTGAGTGGCGGGGAAGGCAGGGGGAGTGGAGGGGGAGGGCAGGGAGCAGTGGGGGGGAGGGCAGGGGGAAGGCAGGGGGAGTGGAGGGGGAGGACAGAGGGGAGTGGGGGAGGTGGGAGGGCAGGGGAGAGTGTGGGGGAGGGCAGGGGGAAGGCAGGGGGAGTGGAGGGGGAGGGCAGAGGGGAGTGGGGGAGGAAGGGGGCGGGAGGGAGAATGTGTCACTCCATGTGATTCACAATCACAAGTGAAATAGAAACTCCACTCACCGGTTCCCCCAAGTCATGAGCTCCGGGTCCCTGCCCCACATCTTGCCCCAGAGAATCCACCCCAGAGACCTCTCTTCTGCCCCACCTCTTGCCCCCACAGGATCCCTCCCTCTGCCACACCATACCCTGCCCCACAGGATCTGCCCCACGGGATCCCCTGCTCTCTGCCTCACACTCTGCCCCACAGGATCCCTCCCACCCCACATTCAGCACTGTGGAATACCCCCTCAGCCCCACATTATGACCCATTGTACCCCCCCCACCGCCCTCCCTGCTGCACCACGTTCTGCCCTATCGAATACCCTCCATCTGCCCCACACCCTGCCCCATGGCATCCCTCCAAGTGCCCTCCCCTCTGCCCCACACCTAGCCCCATCCCTCCTCCCTGCCCCATGGCATCCCCTCAGCACTCGCCCATGTGCCCCAGGCCCCACCCCATAGAATCACTCCACCCCACAGCACCTCCCATATGCCCCATCCCATAGCAGTCTCCCTCCCACCCATGCATTCCCCTCTGCCCCACACCCCACCCTCCCCTCCCTGCTCATTGCCCTCGTCCCATTGATACTGAGAGTGGCTGATTCATGGGGGCAGGTCTCCCCAGACATGGGCAGGGACCCAGAGAGTGAAACCCCTCCCCCCACACCCCATCGTGGGGGCCACAGGGGCGCTGGGGGGAGGGGTCATTGTGTGTGTGTGTGTGTGTGTGTGTTGTGGGGGGGTGCCTGTGCAGCTGCATGTTTTGTGTATCACTGTGTACGAGACTGTGTGTGTGTGCCTGTGTGTGTGAGTGTGTGTGTGTGTGTTTGTGTGTGTGCATGAGTGTGTGTGTATGCGGGTGCAGATGTTGACCTATGTGTGTGTGTGTGCGTGTGTGAGTGTGTGCACGTGCAGGTGTTGACCTGTGCGTGAGTGTATGTGTGAGTGTCTGTGTGTGTGTGTGTGCGGGTGCAGGTGTTGACCTGTGTGTGTGTGCGTGAGAGTGTGTGTGTGTGTTTGTGTGTGTGTGCATGAGTGCGTCTGTATGCGGGTGCAGATGTTGACCTGTGTGTGTGCGCGTGTGTGTGTGTGTGTGCAGGTGTTGACCTGTGCGTGAGTGTGTGTGTGAGTGTCTGTGTGTGTGGGTGCAGGTATTGACCTGTGTGTGTGTGTGTGTGTGCGGGTGCAGGTGTTGACCTGTGTGTGTGTGTGTGCGTGAGAATGTGTATGTGTTTGTGTGTGTGTTTGTGTGTGTGCATGTGAGTGTGTGCATGAGTGCGTCTGTATGCGGTGCAGATGTTGACCTGTGTGTGTGTGTGTGTGTGTGCAGGTGTTGACCTGTGCGTGAGTGTGTGTGTGTGTGTGTCTGTGTGTGTGTGCGGGTGCAGGTGTTGACCTGTGTGTGTGTGCCTGTGTGCGTGAGAGTGTGTGTGTGTTTGTGTGTGTGCAGGTGTTGACTTGTGTGTGTGTGTGCATGTGAGTGTGTGCATGAGTGTGTGTGTATGCGGGTGTTGACCTGTGTGTGTGTGTGTGTGTGTGTGTGTGTGTGTCTGGGTGTTAACCTGTTTGTATACGGCTCACGGGAACAGCCTGTAACAGCCCCTGCTGCAGCCTGCGACCCTTCATCACCCACCTTCTCCTCTCCTAGTACCTGGGTGAGCCCCCGGCCCAACCCCGTCCACAGCGCAGCCCCCCGGGGACTCCCCAAACTGGATAGATCTATAGCGGGAGCGGATACGGATAGATAGAGAGATAGAGGGGGTGGATGGGGACAGATAGATAGATAGATAGATAGATAGATAGAGGGGGTGGATGGGGATAGATAGAGAGATAGATAGCGGGGGTGGATGGGGCTAGATAGATAGATAGAGGTGGTGGATGGAGATAGATACGTAGCGGATGTGGATGGTGATAGATAGATACAAAGTGGGTGTGGATGGGTATAGATAGATAGATAGAGGGGGTGGATGGGGATAGATAGATAGATAGAGGGGGTAGATGGGGATAGATAGATGCGGTGGATGGGGATAGATAGATAGATGGGGTGGATGGGAACAGATAGATAGAGGGGGTGGACGGGGATAGATAGATAGATGTAGGAATGGGTGGATGGATAGACAGAGGGAGCGTATGGGGATGGATAGATAGATAGATTAGATAGATAGATAGAGGGGGTGGACGGGGATAGATAGATAGATAGAGGGGGTGGACGGGGATAGATAGATAGAGGGGGTGGATGGGGATAGATAGATAGATAGATAGATAGATGGGGTGGATGGGGATAGATAGATAGATAGAGGCGGTGGATGAGGACAGATAGATAGATAGAGGCGGTGGATGGGGACAGATAGATAGATAGAGGGGTTGGATGGGGATAGATAGATAGATAGAGGGGGTGGATGGGGATAGATAGATAGATAGAGGGGGTGGATGGGGATAGATAGATAGATAGATAGAGGGGGTGGATGGGGATAGATAGATAGATAGATAGAGGGGGTGGATGGGGATAGATAGATAGATGTAGGAATGGGTGGATGGATAGACAGAGGGAGCGTATGGGGATGGATAGATAGATAGATTAGATAGATAGATAGATAGAGGGGGTGGACGGGGATAGATAGATAGATAGAGGGGGTGGACGGGGATAGATAGATAGAGGGGGTGGATGGGGATAGATAGATAGATAGATGGGGTGGATGGGGATAGATAGATAGATAGATAGAGGCGGTGGATGGGGACAGATAGATAGATAGAGGGGTTGGATGGGGATAGATAGATAGATAGAGGGGGTGGATGGGGATAGATAGATAGATAGAGGGGGTGGATGGGGATAGATAGATAGAGGGGGTGGATGAGGATGGATAGATAGATAGATAGATAGATAGATAGATAGATAGATAGATAGATAGATAGAGGCGGTGGATGGGGACAGATAGATAGATAGAGGGGGTGGATGGGGATAGATAGATAGATAGATAGAGGGGGTGGATGGGGATAGATAGATAGATAGAGGGGGTGGATGGGGATAGATAGATAGATAGATAGATAGATGCGGTGGATGGGGATAGATAGATAGATAGATAGAGGCGGTGAACGGGGATATATAGATAAATAGATAGAAGCGGTGGATGGGGATAGATAGATACATAGACAGATAGATAGTGGGGTGGATTCTGGGTGTGGATGAGGGTAGGACCTCCCATGCACTTCATACAAAGTGTCTCTCTCACACACACACACACAGACACACACACGATGGCACCTGACTCCCTTCCCGGGGAGCTCGCCAGTGATCCAGTCCGGTATTCGTGGGAGATCTCAGAGCGGCCCCGGGCTCTCCCCGACGCTCTGGCCGGGTGGCACCCAGGAGAGCCCGGACAGGATCACGCTGCTCCCAGGAATGGACCTTCTGGACGGAGTCCGCCTCGGGCCCCGGCTGTGTCCTTCTGCAGCCGGCCGCGGGTGGCAGCCTTGCCCCAGAGCTGGGGGTGCGCACAGCGTTGGGCTCCAAAGGGCTGGACCGGAGGGCGGAGCGCTCGGGGGCGCTTAGTCCCGCTACATATGTCCACAACCCCATCCCCCCAGTTACCTCCATCCACCCCCTCTATCCACCCCCATCCACCCCTTCTATCCATCCCCCCATCCACCTCCATCCACCCCATCTCTCCCCATCCCCCCATCCCCCATCTTCCATCCCCCCATCCACCCCCTCTATCCATCCCCCCATCCACCCCCTGTATCCATCCCCCCATCCACCCCATCTTCCATCCCCATCCACCCCATCTTCCATCCCCCCATCCCCCCATCCACCCCCAACCACCCCATCCCCCCATCCCCCCATCCACCCCCATCCCCCCATCTTCCATCCACCCCCTCTATCCATCTCTCCCCATGCCCGCATCCACCTTCATCCACCGCTATCCACCCCCTCTATCCACCCCAATCCACCCCATCTTCCATCCACCCATCCCCCCATCCACCGCCATCCCCCCCATCCCCCCCATCTTCCATCCACCCCCATCCCCTCCATCCACCCCATCTTCCATCCACCCCCTCTATCCATCTCTCCCCATCCCCCCATCCACCCCATCCACCCCCTCTTCCATCCACCCCCATCTTCCATCCCCCCATCCACCCCCATCCACCCCATCTTCCATCCACCCCCTCTATCCATCTCTCCCCATCCCCCCATCCACCCCATCCACCCTCTCTTCCATCCACCCCCATCCACCCCATCTTCCACCCCCTCTATCCATCTCTCCCCATCCCCCCATCCACCCCCATCCCCCCATCTTCCATCCCCCCATCCACCCCATCCCCCCATCTTCCATCCTCCCATCCACCCCCATCCACCGCCATCCACCCCAATCCACCGCCATCCACCCCCTCTATCCACCCCAATCCACCCCATCTTCCATCCACCCATCCCCCCATCCACCCCAATCCACCGCATTCCCCCCCATCCACCCCATCTTCCATCCACCCCCTCTATCTCTCCCCGTCCCCCCATCCACCCCCATCCACCCCCTCTTCCATCCACCCCATCCACCCCCATCTTCCATCCCCCCATCCACCCCATCCACCCCATCCCCCATCCACCCCCTCTATCCATCTCTCCCCATCCCCCCATCCACCCCCATCCACCCCATCTTCCATCAACCCCCTCTATCCATCTCTCCCCATCCACCCCATCCCTCCAGTTACCTCCATCCACCCCCATCTATCCATCCACCCCCTCTATCCATCTCTCCCCATCCACCCCATCCCTCCAGCTACCTCCATCCACCCCCATCTATCCATCCACCCCCTCTATCCATCTCTCCCCGTCCCCCCATCCACCCCCTCTTCCATCCACCCCCATCCACCCCCATCTTCCATCCCCCCATCCACCCATCCCCCCATCCACCCCCTCTATCCATCTCTCCCCATCCCCCCATCCACCCCATCCCCCCATCCACCCCCTCTATCCATCTCTCCCCATCCCCCATCCACCCCCATCCACCCCATCTATCCATCCACCCCCTCTATCCATCTCTCCCCATCCACCCCCTCTATCCATCTCTCCCCATCCCCCCATCCACCCCATCCACCCCATCCACCCCATCCACTCCCATCTATCCATCCACCCCCTCTATCCATCTCTCCCATCCACCCCTTCTATCCATTTATCCATTCCCATCCACCCCCTCTATCCATCCCCATCCACCCCCTCTATCCATCCCCATCCAACCCTTCTATCCATCCATCCATCCCCATCCACCCCTTCTATCCGTCCATTCCCAGCCAACCCTTCTATCCATCCCCATCCAACCCTTCTATCCATCCTCATACACCCCTTCTATCTATCTATCTATCTATCTATCTATCTATCTATCTATCTATCTATCTACTATCCCCATCCTTCCCTTCTATCCATTTATCTATCCCCATCCACCCCCTCTATCCATCCCCATCCACCCCCTCTATCCATCTATCCCCATCCACCCCTTCTGTCTATCCCCATCCAACCCTTCTATCCATCCCCATCCACCCCTACTAACTATCCCCATCCACCCTTTCTATCCATCCATCCCCATCCAACCCTTCTATCCATCCTCATACACCCCTTCTATCTATCTATCTATCTATCTATCTATCTATCTATCTATCTATCTATCTATCTATCTATCTATCCCCATACACCCCTTCTATCCATCCATCCCTTCTATCCATCTATCCCCATCCACCCCTTCTATCTATCCAGCTATCTATCCCCATCTACCCCGTCTATCCATCCCCATCCACCACTACTATTTATCCCCATCCACACCTTCTATCCATCTATCCATCCCATCCACCCCATCTATCCATCTACCCATCCCCATCCACACCTTCTATCCATCAAGCCCCATCCACCCGTTCTATCCATCTATCCATCCCAATCCACCCCCTCTATCCATCTACCCATCTCCTGTACCCCTTCTATCTATCCCCATCAACCCCTTCTGTCTATCCCCATCCACCCCTTCTATCCATCCCCATCCACTCCTACTATCCCCATCAACCCCTTCTATCCATCTATCCACCCCATCCACCCCTTCTATCCATCAAGCCCCATCCACCTGTTCTATCCATCCCAATCCACCCCTTTTATCTATCCCCATTCACCCCCTCTATCCATCTACCCATCCCCATCCACCCCTTCTATCTATCCATCTATCCCCATCCACCCCTTCTATCTATCCCCATCCACCCCTTCTATCTATCCCCATCCACCCTTTCTATCTATCCCCATCCACCCCTTCTATCCATCTATCCCCATCCACCCCTTCCATCTATCGCCATCCAACCCTTCTATCCTTCTATCTATCCCCATCCACCCCTTCTATCTATCGCCATCCAACCTTTCTATCCTTCTATCCATCCCCATACACCCGCTCTCTCTATCTATCCCCATCCACACCCTCTATCCATCTATCCCCATCCACTCTTTCTATCCATCTATACCCATCCACCCCTTCTATCCATCTATCCCCATCCACTCTTTCTATCCATCTATACCCATCCACCCCTTCTATCCATCCATCCCCATCCACCCCTTCTATCCATCTATCCATCCCCATACACCCGCTCTCTCTATCTATCCCCATCCACACCCTCTATCTATCCCCATCCACTCTTTCTATCCATCTATCCATCCACATCCACCCCCTCTATCTATCTATCTATCTATCTATGTATCTATCTACCTATCCCCATCCACACCTTCTATCCATCCCCATCCACCCCCTGTATTTATCCCCATCAACCCTTTCTATCCACCTATCTATCCTCATCCACCCCTTCTATCTATCCCCATCCACCCCTTCTATCTATCCCCATCCAACCCTTCTCTCCATCTATCTATCCCAATCCACACTTTCTATCCATCCTCATCCACCCCTTCTATCCATCTATCCCCATCCACCCCTTCCATCCATCCATCCCCATCCACCCCTTCTATCCATCTATCCATCCCCATACACCCGCTCTCTCTATCTATCTATCCCCATCCACACCCTCTATCTATCCCCATCCACTCTTTCTATCCATCTATTCATCCCCATCCACCCCTTCTATCTATCCCCATCCACCCCTTTTATCCATCTATCCATCCACATCCACCCCTCTATCTATCTATCTATCTATCTATCTATCTATCTATCTATCTATCTATCTATGTATCTATCTACCTACCTATCCCCATCCACACCTTCTATCCATCCCCATCCACCCCCTGTATTTATCCCCATCCACCCCTTCTATCCATCTATCCCCATCCAACCCTTCTATCTATCCCCATCCAACCGTTCTCTCCATCTATCTATCCCAATCCACACTTTCTATCCATCCTCATCCACCCCTTCTATCCATCCATCCCCATCCACCCCTTCCATCCATCCATCCCCATCCACCTCTTATATCCATCTATCTATCCCCATCCACCCCCTCTATCTAGCTATTTATCTCCATCCACCCCCTCTACCTATCCCCATCCATCCTTTCTATCCATCTATCCATCCCCATCCACCCCTTCTATCTATCCCCATGCACCCCCTCTATCTATCCCCATCCATCCTTTCTATCCATCCATCCATCACCATCCATCCCTTATATCCATCTATCCATCGCCATCCACCCCTTCTATCCATCTATCCCCATCCACCCTTCTATCTATCTATCTATCGCCACCCAGTCCTTCTATCCAGCTATCCCCATCCACCCCTTCTATCCATCTATCCATCCCCATCCAACCCTTCTATCTATCTATGCCCATCCACCGCTTCTATCAATCTATCCATCCCCATCAACCCCCTCTATCCATCCACTCCTTCTATCTATCTACACCCATCCCCCTCTCCAAAATCCCTCTGTAAGTGCTATCTTGTGTGTGCTCCATGTGTGTATAAACTGGGTGTGTATGAGTGCAATTGTGTGTGTGTGTGTGTATATAGATGTATTCCCAAATGTGTAGGAATTGTGTGTACCTATGAGGTTTGTTTGTTGTGTGGATATGTGAGGGAGACGTATGCGTTTATGTAGGACGCGTTGTGGGTATGGGACAGGTGAATGAGTGGCATGTGTGTTGTGAATATGGAAGGGTGACTCTGTGTGAGTTGTACGTTTGAGGTGCAGGTTGTGTGCACTGGAGTTGTGTGTGTGTGTGCGCGCCAACCTTGTGCATCTATTCCGTTGTATCTGTGTACAGATTGTGTGGCTTTGTATTTATGGGCTGAGTGTGCGAGTGTGTATCCCCGCTGTATGTTTTTGTTTGTATGGGTGATGTGTGTACTGTTAGGGTTGTGTCTCCCTGCTATGTACATGTGGGTTGGGGAAGGAGGGTTGTGTTGGGGGGAGAGCATTTGTGTGCTATGTGTGTCACCCCCACCCCCGCATGCTGTGTGCTTTGTATGGGGGGATTGTGTGTCCTGTGGAAGGGGTTGTATTGTGAGGGTGTTGTTCACTGTTTTGTGGGGGGATGTGTTGTGCATATGTTGTGTGTGTGTTGTGTGCATACATATGTGTGTGGGTTATGTGTGTGTTCAGTGGGGGGGTTCTGTTGTGCATATGTTGTGTGTGTTCGGTGGGGGGTTCTGTTGTGTATGTGTGATGAACTGGGACTGTTCTTACTGTGGTCTGTGAATGCTGACAGGGGAGTGTGGCTAGGATAGTCTGCATTGGGGGAGGGGAGACTGACCGAGGGAGAATACCTGAGCATGTAACATGAGAACCCAGGGAGGGGTTAGAGGCCAGGTGACACCTCTGCCCGGGAGACTGAACAAAGGCTGTGGGAGGGGTCGCTGGAGGGGAAGTTTCAGGAGCTGGCTGGTGATGTGGCTGGGAGGCAGAGATGGCTCTGACCCCCCAAAGGGGGGTGGGCTGGGGTGCCCGAGGACCCCAAGATGGACCCAACTGAGGGGGGTCCTGTTGTCTGTGCCTGCAAGACCTGTCTTGGACTGTGTTCCTGTCGTCTAAATAAACCTTCTGCTTTACTGGCTGGCTGAGAGTCATGGTGAATCGCAGGAAGCCGGGGGTGCAGAGCCCTGTGTCCCCCCACATTCTGTGACAACTGGTGGCAGAGGTGGGATCTACTGCACCCCGTGGACGGCGCTTCCTGCAGTAAGTGACTGGGGAGCAGTAAAACGAAGGGGGATTGACGGGGACCAGGCCGGCTGAAGAATCAGAGAGAGACGGTTCAGGGGTGATTGACCCCTGGGAGTGTGTGACCAGAGAGAAGGACTGTTGCAGTAACAGGGTCCCCCGGGGGATCGCAGCGAGCGGTCCCAGGGCGGAGGAGTCTGCAGCTTGACCCTGGCAGAGAGGTGGTGACCTGAGGAAGGGCTGGCATACTCGGGGTCCCCCTGGAACGGTGGAAAGCGGAGAGCACAGGCCGGCGAGGGGCCAGCAGGAGGATGGATGCTAAACGCCTTAAGAGCGACCTGGTGGAGCTGTGCAGGCAGAGGGGGCTGCGCATTGGGAGGTCCACCAAAGAACAGCTCATTGCCCAGCTGGAGGAGAGGGATCGCTTGGATGAACCGAGCCCTGTCCCTGAGGGAAGCCGCCCGGCGGATGCAGCGTGGGCCCTGGGGCCTGACCTGGCTGGGAGGGGTCAGACTGCTGCCGAGGACATCCCGAGACCCTGCCTACCTATACCTAGGGGAGCGGTTGGGGGAAGCCCAGCGAATACCGAGGGCACCCTGACCCCGGCAGCCAGCAGGGGATCGTCCCGGCGGAGCTCCCCGTCCCGGGAGCGGATGCGACTGGAATGTGACAGGGAGCTGAGACTGAAAGAGCTCGAGTTAAGGCGGCAAGAACTGAAGCAGGAGCAGGAAGAGAAGGAGAAACAGCGGCAGCAGGAGCTGGAACTGGCCAGGCTGAGGAGCAGTGGGGCCCCGGCTGCGGCGAGCGAGGGGGGACCCAAGACTGCAAAGAGCTTTGATAAGTGCTTGCTGGCCCAGCGTAAGGAGGGGGAGGACATGGATACCTTCCTGACGGCCTTTGAGAATACCTGCGAACTGCTCCAGGTTGACCCTGCAGACAGGCTCCAGTTTCTCATCCCCTCACTGGACCCCCCAGCCAGGGAGGTGTACAGCCGACTGAAAGGGGCGGAGACAAGGCACTACGAACTGTACAAAAAGGCCCTGCTCCACGAGTTTGGGCTGACCCCTGAGATGTACCGGCAAAGGTTCCAGAATCAGCGTAAAACCCGTGAGGTCACATACCTACAACTAGCCAACCGGGCGCAGGGGTATGCCCGCAAGTGGACGGCTGGGGCCCAAACTATGGAGGACCTACTTGACCTAGTCGTACTGGAGCACGTGTATGAGCAGTGCCCACCCGACCTGAGGCGATGGTTGATGGACCAAAAGCCAGAGAACCCGCAGCACGCAGGCCAGTTGGCCGACGAGTTTGTGAACAGTCGGGCCGGGGATAACTGGGAGGAGTCCCAAAGAAACAGTCCCACCACAACGCAGAGAGAGAGTCACCATGGGACCTCCCAGCGAGGAAATAGGGAGAACCCCCACCAAAGGGAAACATCCAGCGTCAGGTCCATCCAACCCACTCGAGGGGACCCACGGGACATGGGCTGCTATCACTGTGACCAGAGAGGTCACATACGGGCCCAGTGCCCCAGGCTCAGGGACAGACTGAGCAGACCGAACCCACAGAGGGTTGACTGGGTAGAGACCCAGCCAGACGAGGGGCAGCATTCCCAGGGAAGGGGGGCTGGCAGAGTACCACCTGCTAAGGAGGGAGGAGAGCTCCAGGCCAGCTCCTCTCGGGGGCTGGATGCTCCAGACTCAGGGGTTTTGGTTTATACGATGGGCGCGGGGCTGTCCCTTCGGAGAGAGTACCTTGTTCCCCTGGAGGTGGATGGGAGGAAGGTCAGTGGATACTGGGTGTGACGAACTGGGCCTGTTCTCACTGTGGTCTGTGAATGCTGACAGGGGAGTGTGCTGGGATAGTCTGCATTGTAGGATGGGATCTGCCCGAGGGCGCCCGAGGGCGCATACCTGAGTGTGTAACATGAGAACCCAGGAAGGGGTTGAAGGCGAGGCGACTCCTTAGCTCGGGAAACTGAAAAAAGGCTGTGGGAGGGGTGGCTGAAAGCAGAGTGCTGGAAGCAGGCTGGAGGGAGGCTGGAGAGATGGCTGGGAGGCAGAGATGGCTCTGACCCCCCAAAGGGGGGTGGGCTGGCATGCCCTGGGACCCCAAGCTGGACCTAACTGAGGGGGGGCCCTGTTGTCTGTGCCTGCAAGACCTGTCTTGGACTGTATTCCTGTCATCCAAATAAACCTTCTGCTTTACTGGCTGGCTGAGAGTCATGGTGAATCGCAGGAAGCCGGGGGTGCAGGGCCCTGAGTCCCCCAATACTCCGTGACACTGGGATACGGGCGCAGAGGTGACGCTGGCCCGGCCCGAGGTGGTGGCCCCAGATCAGGTGGTGCCCAACACGTACCTGACCCTGAGGGGGGTGGGTGGGACACCAGTCAAAGTGCCATGGTGAGGGTACACCTGAAGTGGGGGGCCAAGGAGGGCCCCAAGGACGTGGGGGTACACCCGTATTTGCCCACTGAGGTGTTGATGGGGGGGGACCTGGAGGACTGGCCAAGCAACCCCCAGGGTGCCCTGGTTGTGACCCGCAGTCAGAGCCGGCGAGGGGCACTGCGCCCTGACCTTGGGGAGGGTGCCTTGCCCGAGGCGCAGGACCCTAACCTGGTGGGGAGGGAACACCCAGGGACACGGCTCAGGGAGGCTGCGGCTTCAGACCCAGCGGGCGAGAAAGAGCAGGTGGCCATCCCTGTCCCAGCTGCTGAGTTCCAGGCCGAGTTACAGAGAGACCCCTCCTTGCGGAAGATAAGGGACCTGGCCGACCTCAATGCGGTACAGACCATGGGACGAGGTGACCGGAAAAGGTTCCTGTGGGAGAAGGGGTTCCTGTACCGAGAATGGGCTCCCCCAGGGAAAATGGAGTCAGGGGGGATCAGGAGGCAGCTGGTGGTACCCCAGAAGTATCGCTGCCAGCTGCTGTGCCGGGCCCATGACATTCCCCTCTCAGGGCACCAGGGAACCTGGCGTACCCAGCAGAGGCTGCTACGGAGCTTTTACTGGCCTGGGGTCTTTGTTACTGTCCGACAGTACTGCGGATCCTGTGACCCCTGTCAGAGGGGGAGGAAGGCCTGGGACAAGGGGAAACCGGCTTTAGGACCCTTGCCCAGCATAGAGGAGCTTTTCCAGAGGGTGGCCAAGGTTAAAAGGGGGGCTCTGAACCAAGAGAGCCCGAATCACCGACCTCCAAACTGGAACGCTGGGAGAAGACCCCAGCCCAGTTGGAACCCCAGAGGTATGGGGGTGGAAAAAGGGCACAGGCCGCATAAACCTTCCCACATGCGAACTGCGAGTGCCATCAAGCACCCCCGACCTAAGGGGGGGCGTGAAACTGGAGGGGCCTGGTGTAATTCTCACCAAGGAATGGCAGGGATGCTGGGGCATCCATGGGAACGGGGGTAGGTTCGAACTTCCCCGGGTCACTGGCTAAAGTGACCCTGCTCAGTTCGGTCTCGAAGGGGGGAGATGTGACGAACTGGGACAGTTCTTACTGTGGTCTGTGAATGCTGACAGGGGAGTGTGGCTAGGATAGTCTGCATTGGGGGAGGGGAGACTGACCAAAGGCGAATACCTGAGCATGTAACATGAGAACCCAGGAAGGGGTTAGAGGCCAGGTGACACCTTTGCCCGGGAAACTGAACAAAGGCTGTGGGAGGGGTCGCTGAGGGGGGAGTTTCAGGAGCTGGCTGGTGGAAGGGCTGAGAGGCAGACGGGGCTGCAAGGGACTGGGGCGCCCTGAGACCCCAAGCTGGACCTAACTGAGGGGGGCCCTGTTGTCTGTGCCTGCAAGACCTGTCTTGGACTGTGTCCCTGTCGTCTAAATAAACCTTCTGCTTTCCTGGCTGGCTGAGAGTCACGGTGAATCGCAGGAAGGTGGGTGCAGGGCCCTGAGTCCCCCCATACTCCGTGACAGTATGCATGTGTGTTATTTGGGGGGTTGTGTTCATGCTGTCTATTGGGTGTGGATTGTGTGTGGTTTGTGGTGAAGGTTGTGTTGTGGGCGGAGGGCGGTGGTTGTGTTGTGTGTGCTGTGTATATGCTCGGGGTTGTGTGTGTTTGGATGGCGGGGGTTGTGTGTGTACTGTGCAGATGGTGGCAGTTGTGTGTGTCTCCCTGCCGCGTGCATGTGTTGTGTGGCGGAGGTTGGGCACTCTGGGTGTGTGTTGTGTGTTGTGTGTCCTGAGTCCGGCCTGGCAGGTCCCATGGCTGGGACCTAAAGTAGCTGGGACAGCTGTGTGCAGCCCCCCCCCCCCGCCCCCGCCCCCGCCCTGCGTCACTGTTGCAAAGGGAACCGGACACCACAACAGCACAACACACAGAACCCCCCTCGCTCTCCCCCGCTGAGACACACAGCCCAGCCCAGGGCCCTGCCAAGATGGGAGAGAACCCAGGAGTCCTGGCTCCCAGCCCCCCCCTGCTCTAACCCACCAGCCCCCCTCCCCTCCCAGAGCCGGGGAGAGAACCCAGGAGTCCCAGGCTGCGGATCCAGATCCCCTCAGGCAGATGAGAGAGAGAGAGAGAGACTCAGAAGGGAAAAACTGCCCTGGCCTTTTAAATGCGCCCGCCACGAGACACCCCCCCCCCATGTCTCACAGTGACAGACCCTGACACCAGACAGCTGGGAATGGGCTAAAAATACCAGGCAGCGCATCAGCTGCCCCCCACCCAACCCAGCCGCTTCCCCTCCCCACCCCCGACCTTTCCCTGCTCAGCAGCCCCTCCCCCACTCCCCTCCCAGAGCCAGGGAGAGAACCCAGGAGTCCGGGCACCCAGCCCCCCCCCACTCTAACCCCCCAGCCCCCACTCCCCTCCCAGAGCCAGGGAGAGAACCCAGGAGTCTGGGCACCCAGCCCCCCCCCCACTCTAACCCCGCAGCCCCCACTCCCCTCTCGGAGCCGGGGAGAGAACCCAGGAGTCCTGGCTCCCAGCCCCCCCTGCTCTAACCCACCAGCCCCCACTCCCCTCCCAGAGCCCGGGAGAGAACCCAGGAGTCCTGGCTCCCAGCCCCCCCTGCTCTAACCCACCAGCCCCCACTCCCCTCCCAGAGCCAGGGAGAGAACCCAGCGTGCCGGGGTGATGATGTCTCAGTTTAATTTTAGGGGACAACAGCGCCCTCGTGAAAGAGCAGGAGGGGCACAGGGGGAGGCAGCGGGGGGGGGGCTGTAAGGGGAGGGGGCAGGGCCAGGGGGGTGGGGGAGGCTTCCGGGCACCAGGGATGCCCTTGTGGTGAGTGGAGGTCACAGGCCTGGCAGGCTTGGCTCCTGCCCCTGCCCCACCCCCTCTTGCCCCCCCGTCCTCTCTTGCCCCTGCCCCCACCCCGCTTCTGAGCATTCCCCTTCCTGTGTCCACCCCACTGTCCCCTCCCTATCTCTGACCCCTCCCCCTCACCCCTCTGCCCCTCTCCCCAAGCGGGGGAGCTCGGATAGCGGGGGCGGGGACACATCCTGCACTAGGGGAGGGAAGGGGGGCTGTGAGGGGCTCAGGGGGTCGAGGGAGGCTGAGCATGGGGGAGGAGAATACCACCCCCCCAGCAGGTCCTCCCCCTCCCCCCCACACCAGTAGGTTCCCCCCCACGGCCCCCAATTCTAAGTGAAAGTCAGTGATTCCTTTAGTGTTGCTAAAATTAGCCCAGAGGTCAGATTTGCTGACCCCCCCCCCGAATATCCCCATCGGGTTCCCCTTCCCCTCCCCAGGCTGCAGCCTGTATCCCCAGGTCCCCACCCATGTTCTCGCGCAGAGCCCCCCCAAATAACCACCCAGTCGTCCCCCTACATCGGGCTCCCCCCCAAAATCTTTCCTGACACCCCCACCCAGCACCTTCCACCAAACCATGCGCTGTCCCGCGCCACGCCAGCAGGGGGCACCATCCTCCCACTGAATTCCTCCACCTGGGTGGAAGAGGGAACAGAACCCAGGAGTCCTGGCTCCCAGCCCCCCCTCTAACCCACCAGCCCCCACTCCCCTCCCAGAGCCGGGGAGAGAACCCAGGAGTCCTGGCTCCCAGCCCCCCCTCTAGCCCACCAGCCCCCACTCCCCTCCTAGAGCTGGGGAGAGAACCCAGGAGTCCTGGTTCCCAGCCCCCCCTCTAACCCACCAGCCCCCACTTCCCTCCCAGAGCCGGGGAGAGAACCCAGGAGTCCTGGCTCCCAGCCCCCCCCCTGCTCTAACCCCCAGCCCCCACTTCCCTCCCAGAGCTGGGGAGAGAACCCAGGAGTTCTGGTTCCCAGCCCCCCCTCTAACCCACCAGCCCCCACTCCCCTCCCAGAGCCAGGGAGAGAACCCAGGAGTCCTGGCTCCCAGCCCCCCCCCCTCTAACCCCCCCAGCCCCCACTCCCCTCCCAGAGCCGGGGAGAGAACCCAGGAGTCCTGGCTCCCAGCCCCCCCTGCTCTAACCCCCCAGCCCCCACTTCCCTCCCAGAGCTGGGGAGAGAACCCAGGAGTCCTGGCTCCCTGCCAACCCCTCCTCGCAGGGTTTTGGCTCCATGGGAAACCAGCCGGGTCTGGAGCCAATCGGCGCCGTGGGGCGGGCTGGTCTGGCCGGGCCCCTCGCCACCCGCAGCCGCTGAAGGACTCCCCGTCCCAGCCTCTCGCACACGGGTCCCGGTCCCGGTGCCCGCTGCAGCCCTGCCCGCCTCCTCCTTCCTCAGCTCCCCTCTTCATCCCTCGACGGCGGCTCCCGCTCTCGGGTCTGGCCCGGTCCCCTCCGGTCCGAACCCCGACCCGTATTTCCCTGCTCCGGTCCGTTCCCACGCTCCCTTCTCCTCTCTGCCTTCCCTTCCCCGTTCCCTGCCCCCGGGGTCTGTTCCCCGCCTTCACTCCTCCTTTTCCCCATTCCCCCCTTCCCTGCCCCCGGGGTCTGTTCCCCGCCTTCACTCCTCCTTTTCCCCATTCCCCCCTTCCCTGCCCCCGGGGTCTGTTCCCCGCCTTCACTCCTCCTTTTCCCCATTCCCCCCTTCCCTGCCCCCGGGGTCTGTTCCCCGCCTTCACTCCTCCTTTTCCCCATTCCCCCCTTCCCTGCCCCCGGGGTCTGTTCCCCGCCTTCACTTCTCCTTTTCCCCATCCCTCCCTTCCCTGCCCCCGGGGTCTGTTCCCCGCCTTCACTCCTCCTTTTCCCCATTCCCCCCTTCCCTGCCCCCGGGGTCTGTTCCCCGCCTTCACTCCTCCTTTTCCCCATTCCCCCCTTCCCTGCCCCCGGGGTCTGTTCCCCGCCTTCACTCCTCCTTTTCCCCATTCCCCCGTTCCCCCACTCCGGCTGGTCTGTCTTTCCGGCTTGCCTTTTTCATTCCTCTGCTCGCCCTTCCGCGTACCCCTCTGTCCTTTCCTCTGCTTCACATTCCCTCTTTCTTCCCCTCGCTAGTTGTCCCATTCCCTTCTTTCTTTCTTTCTTTCTTTCTTTCTTTCTTTCTTTCCCGCCCCCCTCAGGATCTCGGGTCAGGTCTAACAGACCGTCCTGGGGGCTTGACTTTTTCATTTCTTCGCACAAGACCCAAGGTGCCCCCCCCCCCCCGGGGGTCTCTGTCCCTCCGGGCTCCGAGCCGCCGAGATGCCGACGGGATTTCAGCAAATCAGCAGAGAGGAGGTAAAACGGGCGGGGGAGGGGGGGGTGGAGGCAGAGCAAGAATACGGGGCATGGGGGGCAGTGGGAGGTGATGGGGGCTGGGGGGCAGTGTGGGGCCATGAGGACCAGCATGGGGCTGGGGGAGCGATGGAGGCTGGAGGGGCAGCGTGGGGCTATGAGGGGCAGTGGGGAGTGATGGGGGCTGGGGGGGCAGCGTGGGGCCATGGGGAGCTGTGAGGAGCGATGGGGGCTGGGGGGGCAGCGTGGGACCATGGGGAGCTATGGGGAGCGATGGGGACTGTGGGCGGCAGCGTGGGACCATGGGGAGCTGTGGGGAGCGATGGGGGCTGGGGGGGCAGTGTGGGACCATGGGGAGCTGTGGGGAGCGATGGGGGCTAGGGGGGCAGTGTGGGGCCATGGGGAGCAGTGGGGAGCGATGGGGGCTGGGGGGGCAGCGTGGGGCCATGGGGAGCTGTGGGGAGCGATGGGGGCTGGGGGGGCAGCGTGGGGCTATGAGGGGCAGTGGGGAGTGATGGGTGCTGGGGGGGCAGCGTGGGGCCATAGGGAGCTGTGGGGAGCGATGGGGGCTGGGGGGGGCAGCGTGGGGCCATGGGGAGCTGTGAGGAGCGATGGGGGCTGTGGGGGGCAGCGTGGGGCCATGGGGAGCTGTGGGGAGCGATGGGGGCTGGGGGGCAGCGTGGGGCCATGGAGGGAGTGCAGCTGGGACAGTGAGGGGGTGCTGAGTGGGGGACAGTATAGGCCAGGGGAAGGGGGGGACGGTGATCCAAACTGGGGGTGCCTTGGGGGGGGCTGCATCCGCCCCAATTCTCCTTGGGCTTGTTGAGTTTCGGGAGGGCACCTGCACCCCATGTTTCACGTCCCTCCCCTGCAGCTCCCCTCCTCCCTGCCCATAAAGTCCTGCCCCCCGGCCCTGGCATTAACGAGGAAAACGTGGGGCTATTTATACTCTGGCTATTGCGTAACCGCCTCACGTGTCCGTGTTATTCGTCATACGTGTGTGTGGCTGGGGCTCGGTATCCGGGACACGCAGGGGTCTGGGGGATATAGGACATGCATGTGGCTCTGTGCTTTAGCCTGTCTGTTCTGCAGCCTGGATGTGGGGCGACGGTCTGTAGGATGCATAGGACATGTGTGTGACGCCGTGTGTCTGATCGATGTAACACAGCGGGGGTGGTGGTGGGGGTGTTAGTGTGAGATATAGCACAGGTGGGGCATATCTGCGTGTTATCTAGCACACGCGTGTGACACTGTGTGTCTGATCGATGTAACACGGTGGGGGTGTTAGTGTGAGATACAGCACAGGAGGGGCATATCTGCGTGTTATCTAGCACACGCGTGTGACGCCGTGTGTCTGATCGATGTAACACAGCGGGGGTGGGGGTGGGTGTTAGTGTGAGATATAGCACAGGTGGGGCATATCTGCGTGTTATCTAGCACACGCGTGTGACACCGTGTGTCTGATCGATGTTACACAGTGGTGGTGGTGGGGGTGTTAGTGTGAGATATAGCACAGGAGGGGCATATCTGCGTGTTATCTAGCACACGCGTGTGACGCCGTGTGTCTGATCGATGTTACACAGCGGGGGTGGTGGGGGTGTTAGTGTGAGATATAGCACAGGAGGGGCATAGCTGCGTGTTATCTAGCACACGCGTGTGACGCCGTGTGGCTGGGCCCGGGTGCATTCGTGTGTCTGGTGTATTGCTTGGGCACCACCAAATTCACCAGCTATTCTGGTCCATTTCCCGAGCGTAAAAAACGTCAATTTCCTGATTTCAGCCCAGCTCGGTAGGCAGCGCAGAAGTAAGGGTGGCAATACCGGGACCCCCCCTAAAATCACCTTGTGACCCCCCTCCAGCAACTCCCTTTTGGGTCAGGACCCCCAATTCCAGAAACACTGGTCTCCCCATGAAATCTGTATAGTATAGAGTAAAAGCCCACAAAACACCAGATTTCACGGCGAGGAGACCAGATTTCATATGGGGGGAGACCAGTTTCCACGGCGAGGAGACCAGATTTCACGGGGGACGAAACTAGATTTCATGGTGGGGAGAGACTAGATTTCACGGTGGGGAGAGACCAGATCTCACGGGGAGGAGACCAGATTTCACGGGGTGGGGGGAGACCAGATTTCACGGGGTGGGGGGAGACCAGATTTCATGGGCTGGGGGGAGACCAGATTTCACAGTGGAAGAGACCAGATTTCACGGGGGTGGGGGGAGACCAGATTTCATGGGGTGGGGGGAGACCAGATTTCACAGTGGAAGAGACCAGATTTCACGGGGGTGGCGGGAGACCAGATTTCACGGGGTGGCGGGAGACCAGATTTCACGCTCTGTAATGCGTTTTTCATGGCCGTGGATTTGGTAGCGCCTCCTGTACCGCACACATGAGGAGGCGGTGTGTTATCTAGCACACACATGTGATGCCATGTATGGGATGATGGCTTTTGTTTCGTGGGACATGTGTGGGACGTTGGGCAGCTGTGTTATATGGAACACATGTCCGGGGCTGTATAGCTGGTCCGTATTACAGAGCAGGCAGGAGAGGCATAGTGGGCCTATGTTATATACAACACGTGTGGTCATCGGATATATGTTTTGTCGCACATGGGGCGGGTAGTGTGTTTATAAGACACATGCCCTAGACACTAGTGTGTTGATAAGACACATGTCCCTTATAGTGGGGGAGTGTGTCTGTTATTCTGAACACGTGTGCGGCCCCTTGTGTCTTGTCTATGTTATGCCGTGCTTGTGGGGGAACCGTGTGTCTGAATACTGCACACATGGGAGGATTAAAATGTCCTATGCGCTACAGACCGTATATGTGACACTTTCTGTTATACTGGACACAGGGGGAACGTGCCTGTTATACTGAACACGCATGTGGCACTTTGTAGCTGGCCTGTGTCATGTAGCACATGTGAGGATAAGCGTGCCTATTATAACACCTATGTATGATATCATGTCAGATCTATGTTCTCTAGCACACATGAGGGTAGTGTGCCTATTAAAGGTCACACATGTGGTGTGATGTCAGGCCTATGTTATATAGCAACTGTGAGGGTAGTGTACCTATTATACCACACACCTGGGTGTCGTGTCAGGTCTGTGTTAGGTAGCACATGTGTCTGGTGTCATATCAGGTCTGGGTTACATAGCACGTGTGTGTGGTGTCATGTCAGATCTGTGTTATGTAGCACATGTGTGTGGTGTCACGTCAGGTCTGTGTTACATAGCACATGCGTTTGGTGTTGTCAGGTCTGTGTTACCTAGCACACACGTGTGGTGTAATGTCAGGTCTGTGTTACCTAGCACACACGTTTGGTGTTGTGTGAGGTCTATGTTATGTAGCACACACGTGTGGTGTTGTGTCAGGTTTGTGTTACCTAGCACATGTGTGTTGTGTCGTGTCAGGTCTGTGTTACCTAGCACATGCGTGTGGTGTCGTCAGGTCTGTGTTACCTAGCACACGCGTGTGGTGTCGTGTCAGGTCTGTGTTACATAGCACATGCGTGTGATAAAACAACTCTGTTCTGGAAAAACTGGGGGGGGTCGCCTCAGTCAGTGTGAGGTGTGATTTCCCCCACACGCACACTTTTTCCCTGCCCCATCAGCGACACTGAGTCAGTAGCCAGAGGGGGGCTGTGGGGTTTGGGGGGGTTCGTACAGCGGGGGGCGGGGGGAACTGATGATGGAAGCGGCTCTGGTCCGGGCACAGACCTGGCCTCGAGCCAAGGACAGGTATGTTACCCATGTGGGTGGGGGGGGCAGCGCTGCCCCCTGCTGGAGAGAATGAGGGTCTGTGTGTGTGTGTCAGGGTGTGTGTGATTGTGTGTGCTTGTGGTCTGTGTGTGTGTGTCAGTGGGTGTGTGTGCTTGTGGTCTGTGTGTGTGTGTGTGTGTGTGTGTAGAGCGCTGCCCCCTGCTGAAGGGAATCAGGTGAGTGAGTGTGTTTGTGTGTCTGTGTGAGGCACAGAGAGGGAGGCCTTGCGTTCAGTAGTGCGCACATGGCCGGGGGGCGCGGCCGGAAAGGTTTGCACTGCACTTTGCCTTCGGTCTGTTTGTATAAGTAGGATTTGCATACAGGCCTGGTGTGGGTGTAACTCATTTGTGTACAGGTGTGTGTGTGTGAGTGAGTGACGTGTGTGTGTGTGACTCGTTGTGCATAGGTGTGTGAGTGCAGGATGCTCTGTGTGTTTGCACGGAGCAATGGGGTGTGTATGGGAGGGGACACTCTGGGTCCCCGGCCGTGCCCCAGGTGTGGGGGGGTTGATACCTGTAGCCCGGCCCCCGTGCATAGCCCAGGTGTATCCCCTGCCCCCCATCTCCCACCAGCCCCCCCACTGGGAACCGGCGCCCCCTAGAGGGGACAGGCCCCTGCTCCATTCCCTGCCCCCCTGAGCCAGCCAGTCCCCGCCCTGGGGCTGGGTGGGAGCCGGCACCCCCTAGAGGGGACAGGCCCCTGCCCCATTCCCCGCCCCCCTGAGCCAGCCAGTCCCTGCCCTGGGGCTGGGGGGGCAGCGGGGGGGCAGACCCACCCCAGGCTTTCACTGTTTACATTTCCTGGGCGTTGTGGCTTTGGGGTTTTGCCTAATAAGGGCTTTTTTCGGCGGAGGCCGGCCAAGGCTTTTCTGGGGCAGGGCCCAGCCCTTCCCGGCCATCAGCATTAGGACAAAGGTGGGGGGGTGGGAAGGGATCTGGCCCCCTGTTTTATAATCACCTCCCACACACACGCTGATAAGAGGGGCGCTAATCCCTGAGATTTCAGGGGATCCCTCCACCGACCCCCATGGCCTCATCAATGCCCAGGGGGTCAGCATTGGGGATGGGAGGGATGGGGAGGGGACTCCCCAAATCCATGCTCTCCCCCCCGCCATCATGGTTCCCCACGGCCTTTTCGGGGTCTGCCCATGCAGAGTGAACAGTGAATGGAATCAGAGGTGGTTTTTTGGGGGTGGGGGGCACTGCATTGGAGCAGACAGTGAATGAATGAAACTTCAGTGCCCGATCCTTCCCAGAGCTGGGGAGAGAACCCAGGTGTCCGGGCTCCCAGCCCACCCTGCTCTCACCCACCAGCCCCCACTCCCCACCCAGAGCTGGGGAGAGACCCCAGGAGTCCTGGCTCCCAGCCCCCCCCCCCGCTCTAACCACCAGCCCCCACTCCCCTCCCAGAGCCGGGGAGAGATCCCAGGAGTCCTAGTTCCCATTCCCCCCCCGCCCCGCTCTAACCAGTAGACCGTACCGTCTCTCTCCCTCCCTCCCTCACTCAGAGGTGCAGCCGTGCCTGATCCGATGCCAAGTGCCCAACCCCTTGTCTGCCAGCCGCAGAGGTGCCCTGCCCTATAAGTCGGGCCCTGGGATGGGGATGGGGTACGTGGTTTTGCAATTGTTTCTCACTCTATCTGTGCAGCGCCCGGCGCACCGGGGCCCTAATCTCCGTCGGGGATGGGGGGTCATGTGGGAAGCAGAACTGAAAGCAGATGATGGTAGGGGAAGCGAACGGGCCAGGCTTAGTCAGAGGACAGGGGGATCGTGTGAGCTCGCACGCACGCTGCGAAATCCATACATGTTTGCACAACCGGGGGGGCACGTTACCCCTCTTCCGTCGTGCGAGGCGGTGCAAGCCCCCTCTGGGGTTGCACGAGGCTTTGCCTCCTTTCCGTAGCCATGCAGAGGCGGGGCAAACCTGGGCACCGTTGCACGGGGGTGGGTGTGCAACGCTTTCAGTGTTTGCCCTGGGGCTTTGCACGCCCGTTGCTGCAAACTGCCCTGCAGCGGTGCCAGGAGGGCAGGGAGGGATGGGGTCCCGCCCCCCACGGCTCCCCAGGGATGCAGGGAGCTCACCAGCAGGGGGCGCCCCTTGTGTCTCCGCAGGAGGACGAAGTCCCGCCCCAAGCCGGGCCGGGGATAACCTCGACCCTGGTGCTGTCGGTCTTCACAGCTGTGCTGGGGTCCCTGCAGTGCGGGTACAACATCGGTGTGATCAATGCCCCCCAAAAGGTAAGAGACTCCCCCCAATGTGCTTTCCTCTCTAGGGGGCGCCGGCTCCCACCCGGCCCCAGGGCAGGCACTGGCTGGCTCAGGGGGGCGGGGAATGGGGCAGGGGCCTGTCCCCTCTAGGGGGCGCCGGCTCCCACCTGGCCCCAGGACAGGGACTGGCTGGCTTAGGGGGGCGGGGAATGGGGCAGGGGCCTGTCCCCTCTAGGGGGCGCTGGCTCCCACCCAGCCCCAGGGTGGGCACTGGCTGGCTCAGGGGGGCAGGGAATGGGGCCCTCGGCGTCACCCCTAAGAAACAGGGAGTGTGAAGCTGAGGGGAGGGGGGCCCAGGGCTGCAGGTAGGGAGTGAGGGGCACCAGGCAGTGACCCCCTTTTCTCCCCCCACCTCGACCCCTCCCAGATCATCGAGCAGAACTATAACGCCACCTGGCTGGCGCGGCACAACGCATCCATCGACCTCGCCACGCTCACCACCCTCTGGTCCCTGTCAGTCGCCATCTTCTCCATCGGGGGCATGATCTCCTCCTTCCTGGTGGGGGTCGTCTCCGAGTGGCTGGGCAGGTAACCCCGCTCTGCCCCCCGCTGGGGGGGGTGCTCTCCCTTGGCAGGCGGGGCTGGCCCCAGGGCGGCGCTATGGGGCGCTGTGGGGCAGGGAGCGGGGCGGGGGGCTCAGCAGGGGGCGCTCTCCCCTGGCAGGCAGGGTTGGCCCCAGGGCGGTGCTAGGGGGCGCTGTGGGGCAGGGAGCGGGGCGGGGGGCTCAGCAGGGGGCGCTCTCCCCTGGCAGGCAGGGTTGGCCCCAGGGCGGTGCTAGGGGGCGCTGTGGGGCAGGGAGCGGGGCGGGGGGCTCAGCAGGGGGCGCTCTCCCCTGGCAGGCAGGGTTGGCCCCAGGGCAGTGCTAGGGGGCGCTGTAGGGCAGGGAGCGGTGCGGGGGGCTCAGCAGGGGGCGCTCTCCCCTGGCAGGCAGGGTTGGTCGCAGGGCGGCGCTAGGGGGCGCTGTGGGGCAGGGAGCGGGGGGGGCTCAGCGGGGGCGCTCTCCCCTGGCAGGCGGGGCTGGTCCCTGGGCAGCGCTAGGGGGCGCTGTGGGGCAGGGAGTGGGGCAGGGGCTCAGCAGGGGGCGCTGTGCTGTGGGGAGCGGGGTGGGGCAGCTAGGGGGGGCTAGGGCACATGGGGCTGGGGTCCCTGGTTTCTCAGCCTCTCTCCCCTCCCCCCCCCCCCCAGGAAGCGGGCCATGATTATCAATAACGCCCTGGCCTTCCTGGGCGGGGCCCTCATGGGGCTGGCCAAGCTGGGCTGCTCCTACGAGATGATGATCCTCGGCCGGTTCCTGATTGGTGCCTACTCAGGTAACGGACAGCGCCTGTGGGCCAATCGGATGGCGGGGGCTGGGAGGGAGGAGCTCTGGGGCCCCGCCCTCTCCCGCAAAGCAGCATGGGGGTGAGGGGTGAGGCCAGGGGGTGGGGGATGGGTGGTGCCATGGGTCGGGGGGGGTGGGGGAACCTGGGTGGATGGATGGATGGGGTGGTGGATGCCGGGCGATGTAGGGTGCGGGGTGGGATCTGGGTGGATGAGCAGTGGGTGCTGTGGGGACTGGTTGCGTGGGGTGCCCCAGGACCTGGGTGAGGGGCCGTCATTGGGTTCTGCA
This sequence comes from Graptemys geographica, assembly GCA_037349215.1. Taxonomy (NCBI): domain Eukaryota; kingdom Metazoa; phylum Chordata; order Testudines; family Emydidae; genus Graptemys; species Graptemys geographica. The sequence continues at coordinate 44,254 of JBAIFT010000135.1, read as the reverse complement.
TGTCACAGGTACACCCCCACCCCTCCCACCATGACTCGGTCATTAGCATACAAGCCCCACCTTTTAAAGGGGGCGCTGTGTATGTGGGGGAGGGGTCACCACCCTCTGCCTCAACTCCTCCCCACAGACCTAGGGGGCACGCTCCCCCCCGCCCCACCCACACCTCCTACTAATCTGCGGTTCCCCTCTCCTCTCCCCCAGGGCTGGTTTCTGGCTTGGTCCCCATGTACGTGGGTGAAATTTCCCCCACCCACCTGCGGGGGGCGCTGGGGACCCTGCACCAACTGGCCCTAGTCATCGGGATCCTCATTGCCCAGGTAACAGGCCCTTGGGGGCGCTGTGCGGCGGGGAGGGGCGGGGGATCGGCCGCGGGCGGGGGGGGGCCAGCAGGCGGCGCCGTCCTGAAATCTCTCTCTGTCTCCGCCCCCGGCAGGTGTTCGGGCTGGACTCCCTCCTCGGCACCCCCGAGCTCTGGCCCCTGCTCCTGGGTCTGACCGTGGCCCCCTCGGCCCTACAGCTGGTCATGTTCCCCTTCTGCCCCGAGAGCCCCCGGTACCTCTACATCATCCGCAACAAGGAGTCCAAGGCCAAAGAGAGTGAGTGTCCCGCCGCGGGCCCTCTCCCGCCCGTCCCCATCTGTCCGTTCGCCCATCCATCTGTCTGTCCATCCCTCCCCTCTTCCGCCTGCCCACCCATCCTTCCGTCTGTCCATCCCTCCCCTCTTCCGCCCGCCTACCCGTCCTTCCGTCTGTCCATCCCTCCCCTCTTCCGCCCGCCTACCCGTCCTTCCACCCACCCGTCCTTCCGTCTGTCCATCCCTCCCCTCTTCCGCCCGTCCATCCGTCCTTCCGTCTGTCCATCCCTCCCCTCTTCCGCCCGTCCATCCGTCCATCCGTCTGTCCATCCCTCCCCTCTTCCGCCTGCCCACCTGTCCTTCCACTCACCCATCCTTCCGTCTGTCCATCCCTCCCCTCTTCCGCCCGTCCATCCATCCTTCCATCTGCCCATCGCTCCCCTCTTCCACCCGCCCATCCGTCCTCTCTTCCACCCGCCCGTCCTTCCGTCTGTCCATCCATCCCCTCTCCTGCCCGTCCCCATCCGTCTGTCCATCCATCCATCTGTCTGTCCATCCGTCCCCTCTCCTGCCCGCCCACCCGTCCTTCCGTCTGTTCATCCCTCCCCTCTTCCGTCTGCCCACCCGTCTGTCTGTCCGTCTGTCCATCCCGTCCCTCTTCCGCCCGCCCACCCGTCCTTCCGTCTGTCCATCCCGTCCCTCTTCCGCCCGCCCACCCGTCCTTCCGTCTGTCCATCCCTTCCCTCTTCCGCCCGCCCACCCGTCCTTCCGTCTGTCCATTCATTCCCTCTCCTGCCTGCCCACCTGTCCTTCCGTCTGTCCATCCCTCCCCTCTTACCCCCCCACTCGTCCTTCCATCTGTCCATCCATCCCCAATTCCACCCACCCACCCAATCATACGTCTGTCCATCCATCCCTTCTTCCGCCCGCCCACCCACTCACCCACCCACCCGTCCATCTGTCCGTCCATCCCCTCTTCCGCCTACTCATCCGTCCGTCTGTCCATCCATCCCCTCTTCTACCCATCTATCTGTCCATCCCTTTATCTATCCACCCACCCATCCAGATAACTAAGTAGTTCTCAACCTATTTACCATTCTGGGCTGCATCCAGTACTACATCTATGCCCTTGAGAATGTCACATGGGCCGCAGTTCTGTGCTGATTGGGTGGCTACTGGCCCACGGGCCGCAGTTTGAGAACCACTGATCTAACTGATCTCTCCCTTCCAAATCCTACTTACCTATCCATTCCTCCATCCATCTGTCCACCCATCCATCCCCTCTTCTTTATCCCTCCATCTCTACCCATCCATGACTCATGTATCCAACCCCCTCTATCCACTATCTGTCCATTCCCTTATCTATCCATCCCTCCATCTCCCATCGGTCAACCCATCCATCCACCCACCCATCCATTGCCCTCTCTACCCATCCATGATTCATGTATCCATCCTTCTGTCCCCATCTATCTACCGATCCATCTAATCCATCCCTCCAACCCATTCATTAATCCATCTATCCATCCCCCAATCCATCCATTCATCCGCATCTATCTACCCATCTATCTGTCCATCCCCCTAATCCATCCCTCCATCCCCATCTACCTACCTACCCATCCATCCATCCCCATCTACCTACCTACCCATCCATCCATCCCCAACCCATCCATCCATCCCCATCTATCTACTACCCATCCGTCCACCCCAACCCATCCATCCACCCCATCTATCTACCCATCTCTCGACACCCAACCAATCCCTTCATCCCCATCTACCTCCCTACCCCATCTGTCCATCCCCCAACCCATCCATCCATACCCAGCCCATCCATCCACCCCATCTATCTACCCATCCATCCCTCCATCCCCCTCTACCTACCTACCCATCTGTCCATCCCCCAACCCATCCCTCCCCATCTACCTACCTATCCATCTGTCCATCCCCAACCCATCCCTCCATCCCCATCTATCTACCTACCCATCCATCTGTCCATCCCCCAATTCATCCCTTCATCCGCATCTACCCATATGTGTCCATCCCCCTAATCCATCCCTCCCTCCCCATCTATCTACCTACCCATATGTCCATCCCCCAAACCCATCCCTCCCTCCCCGTCTACCTACCCATCTGTCCATCCTCCAACCCATCCCTCCATCCCCATCTACCTAGCTACCCATCTGTCCATCCCCCAATCTGTCCCTTCATCCGCATCTATCTACCCATCCGTGTGTCCATCCCACTAATCCATCCCTCCCTCCCCGTCTACCTACCCATCCATCCACCCCCATCTACCTACCCATCCATCTGTCCATCCTCCAACCCATCCCTCCATCCCCATCTATCTATCCCTCCATCTGTCCATCTCCCAACCCATCCATCCCCATCTATCTACCTACCATCGCCCCAATCCTTCCATCCCCATGAGCTGTCCCCTCCACCTGTCCATCCCCCAGTCCATCACCGCTCCATCCATCGCTGTCCCCACGCCGGCAGGTTTGAAGCGGCTGACGGGGCGCAGCGACGTGAGCGAGGCCCTGACAGAGATGAAGGAGGAGAAGCGGCGCATGGACATGGAGCGCAAGGTCTCCATCACCCAGCTCTTCCGGTGCCGGATCTATCGCCAGCCGCTGCTCATCGCTGTGGTGCTCCAGCTGTCCCAGCAGCTCTCCGGCATCAATGCGGTGAGGGGGGGGCGGGGCTTGGCTTGAGGAGGAGCCTGGGGAAGATGGGGTGGGGCCTGGAGATGGGGGTGGAGCTTGGTGGGGGCGGGGCCTTTGGGGAGATGGTGGAAGGAACCCAAGGAAATGGGAATGGAGCTAGGTGGCTGGCTGGGGGCGGATCCTGGGGGGAACTGGGGCGGAGCCTGTGAGGATGGGGGTGGAGCCTGGATGGGAGAGATGGGGATGGAGTTTGCCTGGTGGGGTGGGGTCTGGGAGAATTGGGGCAGAGCCTGGTTGGGAGAGAAGAGGGTGGAACTTGGGAGAATCAGGGCGGAGCCTGGATGGGAGAGATGGGGGTGGAATCTGCCTGGGGGGAATGGGGGCGGAATTTGGCAGGGAGCTTGGTTGGGGGAGGAGCCTGGCAGATGGGGGTGGAGCCTGGGAAGGGAGGAGCCTGGTGGGTGGGGTGGAGCCTGAAGGAGAAGAGGGAGCAAAGTGAGACCCCATGGGATCTGGGGGGGGGGTCGCACTTGCGCACTTGGGCCAGCTCTGACCCCCCCTTCTCTGCCACCCAGATATTCTATTACTCCACCAGTATCTTTGAGTCAGCCGGGCTGGAGCAGCCGGTGTTCGCCACGATCGGCGCTGGGGCCATCAACGCCGCCTTCACCATTGTCTCGGTAAGAGATGCCCCCGGCCAACCAGCCGCCCCTGGGGGGGGGCATCTACACCCCTCCCAAATCTTATTTCTGTCCCCCTTGTCTCTCCCACCCCCAAAGCTGTTCCTGGTGGAGCGGGCAGGCCGCCGGACACTGCACCTGGTGGGGCTGGGAGGCATGTTGGTTTGTGCCGTGGTGATGACGGTGGCGCTGGTGTATCTGGTGAGTAGCCGGGAAGTGGGGACTGAGAGTCGAGGGGTGAGCACGGCCGTGCAGGTTCTCATCCCAGGCTCTTTCCCCCGCCAGGATCGGGTGCCGGCCATGAGCTACATCAGCATGGTGGCCATCTTCGGCTTCGTGGCTTTCTTCGAGATCGGGCCAGGGCCCATCCCGTGGTTCATCGTGGCCGAGCTGTTCAGCCAGGGGCCCCGCCCGGCGGCCATGGCGGTGGCCGGGAGCTGCAATTGGACCTGTAACTTCATCATCGGCATGGCCTTCCAGTCCCTGGCGGTGAGTGCACCCCCCGTGGGTGGGCACGTGCAAAGCAACCCTCGGGGTGTGGGCAATGCACCTGTGTGCACCCACAACACTGCACACGCACACCCGCAATGCCACACAACTGTATTTAGACACGCATGAGCACACAGGCGGCAGAGAGAGGCACCAGAATCGTGAATGTCGGCCATTACGACTGGGAATATGCCGGCGGGTGGGGGGCACGGACCCACAGCAGGGAGTAGGGCTGGGTCTTGGACCGGCTCCTAGGCGGGAGCAGGAACAAGCCGGTGTAGGAGCGACATCTCACAAATGGCGTTTCGCACGTGCTCGCTGGCAAAACCAGCCCGCACTTCCCTTTGCATCCAGCACTCACCCCTCCTCTCCTCTCCTGTAGGACGCCTGCGGGCCGTACGTCTTCCTCATCTTCGCGGCCCTCCTCCTTGGTTTCTTCCTCTTCACCTACTTCAAAGTCCCTGAGACGCGGGGCCGGACCTTTGATCAGATTGCGGCCGCGTTCCGACGCACCCCGTCTCTGTTAGACCACGAAATCAAACCCTCCACCGAGCTGGACTGTCTGGGGCCAGAGGACAACGTCTGACCTGGGGCGGGAGCGATCGGCCAGAGAGAGACACACGCGAGGAATGTAACCGTAACCCAGCACTTTAACGACACAGCGAGGTTTAGAGATTTTTAGGTTAGTTGTTTTGTTTTTAGCTTTATGGGTTTTATTTTTAAGATTATATAGAGAGAGAGAGAGAAAGAGAGAGTGATTGTGTTGCGTGGTGTGTGTGTGTGTATGTGTGTGTGTGTGTGTCGGAGGAACGGAGATAAAGATGTGTTGGGAGCTGCGGAAGGAGCTTGGTTAAGTGACAAAGGAAGGGGAACCTGGAGGAGAATCCAGCTCAGCTGGGGGCACGCTCTTGGAATCGGAGGCAGGGAAAAGACCTCCCCGAGACCATATCCAGCAGCTGGAACAGATGTTCAGGCATTCCCAAGCAACATAGGCCACTAGTAGGCTCCAGAACCGTTGACTCAATGGTTCTGCGTCGATTCAGGGACAGGAGACTTTTCTATTGCTGAGAAGGTAGAAGGAGAATGCAAAACTCCGGTGGAGTTCTTTCGATCCTACCGAACGGTCTCCCCGCCGTCAACGGAGTTGAGCCAAAGGGCCAGAACGAGCATGACCTCCTCACGTGCTCTAACACTGAGAGCTAGAAAGGTTGGAGCAAGAAGGCCGGGCGTCATGGATGCCGTCAAACGCCGTGACTCCGTCGCTGAATGGCAAGGCTCCTACGGGCAGGAGCTGTGGCTCTTTGCCCTACACATGGTCCCTGTAGTCCAGTGGCCCGTCTCCAAGAGCGGCCAGCACTAGATCCCTTGGAGGAAACCTTTCAGCGATACAGAGGAGTCACCTCTTAACTCCCCATGGCTGCTGATTGACTCCTACTGGCAAATATCATGAGAACTTCCATCCTTCTCCATCCAAGCCCGCAGAGCAGGATTTCCTGGATGCTCTGACCTAGGACATCCCTTCCCGTCCATCTTCTGAGGTTTGTAGGAGATCTGAGGGGACCTCACCACTCTTCCTGGAAAGCGAGCATCAAGAGAAGACAGTCAACTCATCTTTGGAGGAGAACTGGTTGCGAAGGGCTGACAAGGGAGGGGGGCGAAAAGCTATCGCCCAAGGTGGGGAAGCTTTTGAGAAAGGGTGCGTTGGGTTTTGTGAACTGCAGTCCGCACCAGTTGCAAGTCAACACAGAATGTGGGACATCCGCTCCACAGCTCATGTCTATAGGGACAAGGAATGGCCCAATTGGATCAGAACCGTGGTCCACCTAGCCCGCGATTGTGTTTTAACAGGATGGTGTCCTCAGCCTTGCATGCAGAAGACAAGAGGCTAGGAATACTCTGTGCTCAGCAGTCCAGGACAATTTGCTAGTTAAAGATGGTGGGATCGTTAGTTGGTTGGTTGATTATTTTTAAGAAGGCCATAAATACAGAAGCAGCCAGAACAGCATTGTTAAAATTACTGCTCTCCATTTCGTCTGCTAGCTGACTGATGGAAGTCTGAAGACAGCCAGTTGAGTTGGCCTACAAAGACCAACCTTGCTAAAATGCTAGTGATTAGACCCGGCACTCCATCATGCCGCCTGTTTGGGGTGGGACAAAGGAAGAACCTGTTGAAGCAGATGACAGGCACAAGAGATCAATAGCTGTGCTTGAAGACAGTTTATGGACGAACCCAGGAAGCTTCTGAACGGTTAGTAGGATCTGAGGGAGTTTGTTTTGTAATTAACGGAGGCGTTTGTCTTAATGTCAGGGACATATGGAGAGGCATTGGCACATTGTGATCTTTTGTATTTCAGGGAGAAGAATGTAAGTAATTCTTTGTATATAAAGGACGGCATCAAACAGAGGCGAGCGTGGTTGCGTTTGCTTCATTGTAGACACTCATAAATCTAACTTCTCCTGCAGCAGAGGTGGATGTTATGAAAGAGAAAAGGATTTAAGGGAAAAATAGATCTAAGGGTCTTTTAACAAGGCTACGAACAGACAGATTCATTGTAGCAAAGCCAAGGTGCCATTCTGAAATTCATCCCCAGGTTTCTGGATGAATTACACTCAGCCTTTGACAGCACCATGGGTAGAGCATTTCATATTGACAAGGGAGTGATAATTTATAGTCATGTCCAGATTTTTAGGGTGCCCGAGTTTGATAGCCCTTGGATACAGACCAATTCCTAGATCTTTTAGAAAAACCTCCTCTCGTGAATTAAAAATTGTCAGTGATGGAGAATCCACTTTCCCCCCTCCCCCCCGCCGAGTAAATTGTTCCAACAGTTAATTGCCCACACCGAGAAAAAATTAAGCCTTATTTCTAGTCTGAAATAAGTTCCCGCTGGAGTGTGCAAATTCTCAGAATTTTGAAACACCAAGACAGACGGAAGCAGTCTCTGACCACGTCTGGAAAGATTGCTTCCCCATTTTGGATGATGCTAATTTTGGTAGTTAAATGTGTCGTTGGTTTGGGGTTTTTTTTAGGTGGATTTCGAGCATCCCCTTAATTTTAATATTCTGCTGCAACAAACACATTGCAATTCGTAGAGGCCAGAAGGGACCTGTAGCCCATCTAGATCTACAAGGCCATTAAATTTCACATTTCCCCCCTAGTAACTAGCGTTGGACTAATGCCTCTTCCAGGTCGGCATCCAGTCTTGGTTGAAAAGACATCAAGTGATGGAGAATTCACCACTTCCCTCAGGAGTTAGTTCCAGTACCTAACCCCGCCCCTCCCCACTGTTCAAAATTAGATCAGTGTTGGGCTAGTGCCTAAGTAGGGCCCTACCAAATTCATGGCCGTGAAAAACCTGTCACGGCCTGTGAAATCTAGTAAAGTGTAGGTATTGCCACCCTTACTTCTGCGCTGCCTTCAGAGCTGAGTGACCAGAGCGTAGTGGCTGGTGGCCCGGCACCTAGCTCTGAAGGCAGCGGCGCCACCAGCAGCAGGGCAGAAGTGAGGGTGGTATGGTATGTGGGGGAGGGTACTGTGGTCACCCCCATCCCCCACCAGAGCCAGCCCAAGGCCCCTTTAACCTCTGAGCACTGGGGAGAAATACAGCTGGGGGTCCCTACTGTGCATCAGGCTCCACTTGCTAGTCCTGGCCGGGCTGCAGCAGGATGGGACTTCCTCTTCTCCTGAACGGGCTGCTCCTGGGCTGGGTCAGCTCCACCTCTGCTGGCAGCACAGCAGTAAGGGGGGCAATACCACGACCCCCCTCCAGTAGCCACCCACAACCCCATTTTGGGTCAGGACCCCCCCACCCCATTACACCAGCATGACATGTCAGATGGAAGTATCTGAGACAGTGACATTTCAGAGTTTTAAACTCCTAGGACCGTGAAATTCATCAAAATGGTCCGTGAATTTGGTAGGGCCCTGTGGGTAAGTGTTTCTAACCCCGTCAGCCCTCCCTGAAAGTTATTTTAAAATTAGACACGTAGAACAACCCTGCGCTACCGGTCGTAGACAGCATCCAATGCCTAGGAAATCATAAAAGGACACCCAGCCAATGTAACAAAGGCCTAGCCTCCGCTTGAGAGTCACACTGGTTGAGGTGATATCATTTATTGGATCAACATCAACTAGTGGAAGAAAGGAGCATTCAAACTAGGCCGAGGAAGGTAACCAGAGCCCCATAGTTAAACACAAGGCGGGGCAGGTTGTTAAACAGTCTACAAAGGAAAAGTCACATCACGATAACATAAATTAGTAAAAGTCCTAGGGTAGATGCACTTATAAGGCATGTGGGATTTTCAGAGGATTTGCTTATCTTGCTTGCTGGATCAGACAAAACCATACCCGTAGAACAGCGGTTCCCAAACTTTAACAGCCCGTGAACCCCTTTCACTAAACTGAAATCTCGTGAACCCCCTCCTAAAAATGAATATTTTCAGGGATTTAAGTTTAAATTTCCTCAGTGTGATGGATGCCCCAACTGCCCGGCCCCGCTCTCCCTGGGGCTCAGGGTGTCTGCCCTGCAAACCGGGTCCCACCTGCTGTCTCCAATGCCCGGGGTCCTCTGTCCACCCTTAGTGAAATTTTTCTGGCAAATCCCCTGTAACGTTCTGCGAACCCCAGTTTGGAAACCACTGCCGTAGAAGTAAGTTTATAGCAGCAAAATTGCATTTATACTACAGTGGTGGTGTTCATTTGTTCTGGTAGAAACAAGCTCTAACTTGACTTAAAATTGAGCACGCTAAACCACCAGCGAAAGTCGAAGGCAACGGTTGCTCTCGGCCGGAGATTTTCGTCTCGCTCCCTTCTGACCAGGGTAGGTCCAGGCTGGATAATTTTCTGCCTTCATTGCGTATGTCACAGCAAAGACCATCTGCCTTTGCTTTCTCTTCAGAGACTGCTAACAGAGCGCGGGCTGTAGTTCTAAAGGTGCCACCCGGCTCTTTCAAAACACGCCCACTTCATTCTTCACCATTGCTGAGAAAAGTGTATTAAAAACACCAACCCAAACAGGGGCTCTGAGTAAGAACTCTCTCACGTCAGGGGCACAACTTAAATCATCGCTTCCGCTCAGAAAAAGCACCCTCCTGCCTTGTTTAATCCACCTTGTTACACTGAGCAGGGGGTCTTTGATCCGGAGTTTCCCCACCGTGGACTCTACCCTTGGGTGTTCCTCCTATCACAGCGTCCCCGGGCGATGCGCTGGGACTGCTCCCTACGAAGCCGGGCAGGACTCTGGTGAAGTCTCCTCTCTGTGAGCAGACTGTCTCCAGGGCAAGAAGCTCCCACGGCTTCCACCTTCCTGGGTCTGACCTCGGAGCAGCCACCATCCTCTGCCCCTGCGTGAGCTTCCCGTCCACCAGGCGGGATCCTGGGGGAGCCAGAGGGCCCTGTACCCCACTTCCACCATCAGACGTAACTCTCAGCCAGCAAAACAGAAGGTTTATTAGAGGACAGGAGCATGGTCTAAAACAGCTTGTAGGTACAGAGACCAGGACCCCTCAGTAGGGTCCATCGGGGGGGGGGGGCGGCAGCAGTGAGCCATGTCTGCACCCGCTGCACACCCCCAGCCAGCCCCAAACGGCTTCACCCTCCAGCCCCTCCTCTCTGGGCTTTGTTCCTTTCCTGGGCCAGGAGGTCACCTGACCTCTTTGTTCTCCAGCACCTTTAGCCATCTCCTTGGGGGGCAGGTGGGGGAGGAGAGAGAGAAAGGCCCCGGCCATTAGTTGCCAGGAGACAGAGTGCCAGCCATTTATGCACACTGGCCCTTTGCTCTGCAACAATCTCACCCCCTAGAGACTTAAGAACTGCATAGGGGAAACTGAGGCACCCACACAGTATTCAGAGGAAACATTAAGCACAGTCCCACTTTGTCTCACCTCCGCAGGACAGAGTTTTGAAAGGTTGGGTGTGTGTGTGTGTGTGGGTGGGTGGGTGGGGAATTTGCACGTACTTCCTAAGAACTCCACTTCAGATATATCCGTTTCCTGCTAAAGCAGTTCTATGCAATCTACGACAATGGAACGCAGAGGTATTAACCCTCAATCAGATGAAACTTAGTTCAGTTGGGATATTATCTGTCTATCTGTCCCCACCTCAGCTATGCTGCTAACTACACCGCTTTCTCCTTGTCCTGCCCTCAGTCGCCAAGGAGAACACTCGCTCACCACCTTTTGTTTAAGGTGGCACGCCACCAACGTCATTAAAACTTGTTAAACCCACAGCTGATTTTAACAGAGGCTGGGTTTCCAGTCAGCGTGACCGCTGACCACAAGTGTTGAAGTCATGAGGAGCAGGACATTGAAGGACCATGCCCGAATGCCTATTTTTAGCAGTCCAGCTAACACTGTATACTCACATGCACTTTGGCATTTTTCCACCAGTAATAGGACCTGCGTCACTCTGGGGAAGCAGTTGCCAGCTAGCGCCAGGACAAGGGAGAGTGGATACGCACAAAGATGGGCTGAAAGTCAGTGTGACTAGTAAAACTTGGTTTAGACCAGGCTGCGAACCGGTCTCTGGTTTCATTTTTATTCTGAGGGCACCGACTCCTCCCACCCACCTCAGAAGGAATGCAGGCACTGTAGGGGGTTGCACTCGCCTAACACGACCAGTTTAGCGTGGCTGGTAAAGCTTGCAGGCGATAAGATCAGAACTGCAGGACGGAAGGGAGTCTGGCTGAAATTTGCACGCTGCTCCCTGTGTCTGAGTATTAAGACAAAGCTGGGGAGGAATCGCACCAAATATTTGACAAGACTGTTCATGAAGCAGGGCTGGGCGACATTTCCTCTAGACGAAAATGAAAGACAAGTCTGCCCCTTGTCAACATGTTTTGAAAGGATCAAATCAAGGCTCTAAGGCATTGCAAACCAGCATCTTTTCAACAGCATTGTCACCCCCCAAGCCTTTCACCCACCAGAAACGGTGGTTCACTAATGAACGTTCAGTCAACAAAGAACGAGTCCATCTCTCCAGTCCAGCCACTTCCAGCAGAAACTGCTCTGCAGTCATTTGAGGACCAGAAAGCAGCAATGCAGGGCACGGCCTTGCAACTGCTGCCCTGTACCTATGCTGGCATTTGAGATACTCAATGTTGTGAACACCACAATCACTGGTTTGTTTGGAAAATAGGGCGATCTACTGTATTTTGAAATTGGGAAGAGGAAGTAAAAAGGTTTATTGACCCAAGACTGAAAATTTGAGATTCCTCTTCCCCCACTGCCCCCACACACATTTGATTTAGGGTAGTAAAAGTTTTTGAAGTTAGAGGGATGCGAACACTCTTCTCCCCCCCCCCCCCATCAGCTTTATTTAAGTCTCAGCTGTATTTCAGCGAGAAATCAACTTTACCAGCCACTGGGCCGCACAAGAGTGAGATTCAACTCTAGCTCCTGGGTTGGAGAATGAGAATTTCTCTCGGCTCGTGTACCACACTGGGGGAAGCCTGCCTGGACCCCACCCAAGTGGTGTCTCTTGCTGAATCTCGCTCACCCAAACAAGGACTGAGCTGTCTTTTCCAAGCAAGACTTGTCTAGCCATGAAAAACTTCTCCATGCTACTAAAAACCATGCTGTCTGTGACCGCCCTGCATCACCAGAGACAGCAGCTGGTTTAAATGGGCCAAGTGGGTGGTCTTGAGTCTGAAACCACCTCATGTTTAGATTGCCAGTTCAAACCCAGTCTGGCCTGGGAACTATTAGGAGTCTGGTGACCCCTGTAAGAAGAGTTTGTATTAGGACTGTCTACTGTGGTTAAGATTAAGTGGTACCCCCTCCGTCCATTAGGGGTACACAGCATGCTGGCCAGGCAGTGGGGGACCTCTTACCATCCCCCAGAGAATACAGGGTTCCTTTAGATGCTCAAACACATGCTGCTCTCCACAGGTTTGTGGGGCGTCAGAGCACCTTACAGAGGGAGAGTTAGCTCTCGACAGCCCCAGGAGGGGTTTTACAGATGGGGAAACTGAGGCACAGATACATGGAGGCCAATATTTGGAGAAAGGCATCCACCATCACAGGCCAAACTGAAGACATGTGACATGAGCACCCACAACTGCTCAACAGGCATTCTGGGGTGGTGGAAGGCTTACAGCACTTCCAATTGGAGAGGAATGTTATTGCCACATGAAACTTGCGCAAGAGACAGCCACCTCCCTCCTCCCCCCCCCCGCTCTAACCCACTAGCCCCCACCCCTCAGCCCAGAGAGACTCCTCCCACAGCCAGGGATAGAACCCAGGAGTCCCACCTCAATCCACAGACTACAGTGTCTTTGCCAACCCCCTCAGCATGGCAGGAAAGATCCGGCAACACCAGGAGTCCGTGCAAATTCCTTTACTGACACCCAAACTGCACACGTTTGCAAAAAGTGCTCTTCAAAAAAAATGGGGGGGAGGGAGGGAATTAACTTAAGTTTCAACAGCGAGTTTCCCTTTGAACTGAGGAAGCTGTGGGAGGTGGGGAGACTAGCCCCTCAAAAAGGTTTTTTTTTTTTAAACTTAAAGATTGTGTTCAGTCCCCCCTCAGGGTTCATATTCTTGGCTTCAATCAGCAGCGAGGATTGGGGGACTGGGTGGCGTTTGGGGTCTCTGTGCAGTACGAGGTAACTTGGATACGGGCAAGATGGACACCTAGAGGAGAGAGGAAAGGTGGTCAGACTGAAACTGAAGCCCCTGGGGGTGAGGGGGCAGAGAAGACCCCAGCACTCAGCAGGAGACTGAGCCATACTTAATCAAGGTATGTTTCACGGGGTGAGGCCAGATCAGCTAGGCCAGGGGCCAACCCAAGTCTGTATCTGATCAGATCTACAGGCCAGCTAAGCTACCAGCCCTTGTCACTTGGTGGCCAGCTGGATTATTAGCTAGCAGAAGAGATCTGCTCACCCAGTCATGCCAGTCTTTCCATATCAAGCCATTGGCACCCGACGCCTTCCCCTCCCCTCGCAGAGTCCTTACCAGCTGGCAGCTCTGCATCCCCTCACTATTATGCCAGCAGGGCTGGAGCAGGGTCCCCCCCGGGCTCGGGCGTCGAAGTCTGCAGAGAGAAACCCCAGGTTAGTGAGTACCCCGACAGGCCTTCCTGCTTCCGGGGGTGGCCAATGAGTGGCCGCTAGTGTCGGGGCAAGAAAAAACCCAGGGCTGTGGGCAAGGGGCTGATTTTGGAGCACGCTGGAGGCTGGATGGCCCACCGTGATGCCATGCTTGATGGTCCAGAGCCCTCTCATGGCAATGTGAGCTTAATGCAGGAGGTTCAAGGAGAAACTGCCATCTGCTGCGGGCCAGCAGGAGGGGTACCACCACCCAGCCATGATCTCCTGTAGGAGAGAGTGGTCATGCCACCTGCACCCTGTCTAACCCTGCAGACACTGGCTAATGACTCAGGGGTTTGCCATTCCCTAGGGGCACCGTGCCAGGACAGTTGGCAGATCAGGTTTCACCCAGTGCCAGTCCTGACTAGCTCTCTCCTCTCATTCTTCTACCTCCAACCACGCCCTACAGCCAGGGGGCACGGCGCCCGGTGTACAGACATGCCAGGTGGATCCAGGAAGCACTAACTGCCGGGAGCTGCTCCCAGAGAGCTAGGTGCCATTAGAATGCCCCACAAGAATTAACTTGTTTTTGTACAGCTGCTGCCTGGCAGCACTAGATTTTTGCCATGCTGTGGCACCAGGTTATACCACCCAGTCCCCTGCCCAGAGCTGGGCACTTACATCCACAAGCTGTCGCTGGATCTCAGGCAGTGGCTGGGAGGGACCCTCCGGAGCGGGGGCAGCAGGTTTGCTGGCTTCCAGCGCTGGTTCCTGAGTGGTGGCCGGGGTGCTGGCAGCAGGGGTGTCCCCCGCAGCGGCAGAGCTCAGAGCAGGCTGGTCTTTGGAGGCGGTAACGGTCGGCTAGGGTGGGAGAGATCATACGGCATTTCAGTCACGAGTGTTTCTCATCTGGACAGCACCTTGCTGCCCGTAGGCCTCATTGAGCCAGCCAAGACCAGCTGCTCATGTGCCACGTGAAACGGACCCATCTGCTCAGGGAGGCAGAATGTAATTGCTCTGATTGGACTATGGGGCTAGCGCCCCCTGCTGTTCTGCAGGGTGTAATGATCCATCAGTGCTCTCAGCTTACAGTGGGAGACTTAAGCTAGACTACTCAAGAGAGTTAGGTCAACGCAAGGAGGCTCACGTTTATCTGATTGTGGAAGCGTCTACACTTCAATATTCCTCCCGCTGACAGCCGCCGACTTAACTCCACCTCCACGAGCATGCTTATCACAGAATATCAGGGTTGGAAGGGACCTCAGGAGGTCATCTAGTCCAACCCCCTGCTCAAAGCAGGCCCAATTCCCAACTAAATCATCCCAGCCAGGGCTTTGTCAAGCCTGACCTTAAAAATCTCTAAGGAAGGAGATTCCAGCACCTCCCTAGGGAACCCATTCCAGTGCTTCACCACCCTCCTAGTGAAATAGTGTTTCCTAATATCCAACCTAGACCTCCCCAACTGCAACTTGAGACCATTGCTCCTTGTTCTGTCATCTGCCACCACCGAGAACAGCCGAGCTCCATCCTCTTTGGAACCCCCCTTCAGGTAGTTGAAAGCAGCTATCAAATCCCTCCTCTTTCTTCTCTTCTGCAGACTAAACAATCCCAGTTCCCTCAGCCTCTCCTCATAAGTCATGTGCCCCAGCCCCCTGATCATTTTCATTGCCCTCTGCTGGACTCTCTCCAATTTGTCCATATCCCTTTGCTAGTGGGGGAACCAAAACTGGATGCAATACTCCAGGTGTGGCCTCACCAGTGCTGAATAGAGGGGAATAATCACTTCCCTCGATCTGCTGGCAACGCTCCTACTAATACAGCCTGATATGCCGTTGGCCTTCTTGGCAACAAGGGCACACTGCTGACTCATATCCAGCTTCTCGTCCACTGTAATCCCCAGGTCCTTTTCTGCAGAACTGCCGCTTAGCCAGTCGGTCCCCAGTCTGTAGCAGTGCATGGGATTCTTCCGTCCTAAGTGCAGGACTCTGCACTTGTCCTTGTTGAACCTTAGATTTCTTTTGGCCCAATCCTCCAATTTGTCTAGGTCACTCTGGACCCAATCCCTACTTATGTCGACTGTTACTGGCTTTCAGAAGCCGTCCTGCAACGCCCTGCATTGACAGGACAAATGGATACAAGCTCTCCTGAGGAGGCCATACCACACCAACACGAGGAGCAAAGCTTAGATCTTCACGAGCGATGAATTACTGCAGAGGCTCTAAGCGGACGTAAGTTAGGTTGACTTTAATTTTGTCACAGAGCTCAAAGAGGTCAAGACATGACTTGATTAGTGTGTGGGGAGGAAGTGCCAGACACTAAGGTGGCTGGACATGAAAGCCAGACAAATTGCTGTGGAAAATAAAGCACCCAGTGTGGGGGAAGTACTGCTTGAATCCAACTTCCAAAGGGAAACGGGACATTCTCTGTCTCTCAACGGCTTCAGATCCTGACTGGCCGGCCTTTCTGGGAAGATGCTTTAGTTCCTGGGCTCAGGACAGGATGAAGTTTAATGACTCATGAGCAACATACCAAGTCAGATAGACGATCCCTTCCGGCGTTAAAAATCTAAGTCAGGTGAACGCGGGCGCTTCAGAGCGCCCTTTGCTAGGGCGTTGGTTCAGTGTTGACTCGGGGTAGGGCACCACCTACTGAGTCACCCACACAGGAGCACAGGCCCAACCCTGTGTTAACTTCCTTGATCTGATAAGGTCGCAGCCCAACAGCTGTGGGGCTGTACCTACTGGAAAGTGTCTGGGGGCCTGTTCCCTTCAGTTGCATTGCAACATTGGCCTGCCAGGGCTGTAAAGCCGATTGAGTGGCTTCCTGCACAAGAAGGGGCATGGACGATTCTCCATCCCTGGAGTCTTTAAACCAACACTGGCCTCAGATACGCTCTGCTCAAGCTGAAGTTATGGGGCTTGCCACAGAAGTTGCTGGGGGCATTCTGCAGACGCAGGAGGTCACAATTTTCCCTCTTTCCAACCCTCCCCCCCATCCCTCCCCAAACCAGAGTCCCTAATACTGGGGCAGGCAAACTTTTTGGCCTGAGGACCGCATCGGGTTTTCGAAATTGTATGGAGGGCCGGTTAGGGAAGGCTGTGCCTCCCCAAACAGCCAGGCGTGGCCCGGCCCCCATCCAACTCCCCCTGCTTTTCACCCCAACAGCCCCCCCGGGGACCCCTGCCCCATCCAACCACCCCTTCTCCCTGTCCCCTGATCATCCTGGAACCCCTGTCCCTGACTGCCCTCCAATGCCCCATCCAACCCCAGCCTCCTTCCTGACTGCCCCCCTGGAACCCCTACCCCCATTCAATCCCCCTGTTCCCCACCCTCTGACCGCCTCGACCCCTAGCCACAACCCTGCCCCCTGACCACCACCACCACCCCGAACACCCCCTCCCTGCCCCCTTACTGCGCTGCCTGGAGCGCCAATGGCTGGCAGCACTACAGCCATGCCGCCCAGAATGGCAGGACAGGCAGCTGTGCCACCCGGCGGGAGCCAGCCACGCCACGGCACTGCACAGAGCATTGGGTCAGGCCCCAGGAGCTCGCCGCCTGCAGAGCAAGCGGAGGCTGTGGGCGAGGGGCCAGGGGCTAGCCTCCCAGGTAGGAGCTCAGGGGCCAGGCAGGAGGGTCCCACAGGCTGGAGGTGACCTGCAGGCCATAGTTTGCCTACCTCTGCCCTAGTACCCAGTACAGCCAAAAACCCCTGAGCCACGTGACTGTGGGAGGGGCCAGTTTAGTGCCAGTCTTACCAGCTACGCTAAGATACCCATGTTTAAGACTGCCGTTTAGTGCCAAGACACCGACGAGCTGGGATTAAGTCTTTGCAATTTTAACACTGAGGGTTCAAACTTCACTAGGTCCTTCATCTCTCTCATGTACTTCTTTGCCATCGGCTGCCCCCCGCCGATATCCATAACGTTTAAATGCTTCACTATTTTAAGGTGGGAGGGGAACCACCACCCGTATGAGGTCAGGCCAGTGCTACAATCTTCATGTTAGACAAGGGAAACTGAGGCACAGATGCTAAGTGACATGCTCACGGTCACACAGTTGAGCACAGCAGGATTTGAACTTCAGTCTTCCAAGACTCAGGATGGGGTCCTAACCATCGGGAAATCCCAAGCAGCTTATCCCCATTAAGCTTAGGGTTATAGGCCCCCCCAGATGGAGAACTTATTACAGGCCCTCTCTCACCTGCTGCGATTGGGGGGATAGATTCTGGACCCCCCTGGTTTACTGCCTCCTCTGATGCCTATCCCAAAATGCACTGCAGGGCCATCCAACCCACTACGTGCCCATATGGCATGTGTGTGTACGTACACACACACACACACACAGTTGCCCTGAGCTCCCCTGTCCGAGAAAGGAGTCAAGTGGCCATGGTTTTAGGTACCGAGTACCTGCCACCAAGGAATTGCCCACCCCAGCTCTCACCTCTGCCACCGCCGGCCGGGTGCCAGCTGTTTGCTGCCGTCTGCGCTGGAAGTAGGGCCGGTTACGCTGGCGCTGGGGTTCGGGACGGATGCCGTCTGCTGGGGCTGGCACCACTTTGGTCTCACCGTCGCCTCCTTCAGTGGTGGGTTGTTGTGGCGGGCGGGGGCGGAAGGGTCTGGATCGGGTGTGGGGTGGGGATGGAAGAAAGTTACGAGCAGGCCTCTGCAGGGCCAGGAAGTCTAACCTGCTTTGGCCGGACTCCCAGAGAACCTTTTACTAGCACCACTACTCTGTGCCGAGCACCTTAATGTGTGACTGGCCACCTAAGCCCTCTGAGTTAGCCAGACTTCCCATTGTATCCACAGAGCAGCAGCTTGCCCAGAGCTGGGAATGGGACCCAGGTGTCCTGGCTGAAAACTGCTGATGGAAAATTGGGTTTTGATTAAATGAAGGTTTGACAGAAAAAATTGATAATCGTTTCCCTGGAAACTGACTGCTTAGAAGCACAAGAGTTTCCAGTTCCACAAGATTTCAATTCTGAAGTGTCACAGCTGCACCACGTGGGAAACTGTAGCTTGGCTGCCTCATGTTGTCCATTCCCCTCTATGGTCTGACTCCTTGGTTGAACTCCATCTCCCATAATGCATTGCCTTATCAAAAAGCAAGACCATGGTGCATCATGGGAACTGTAGTTTGGGGGGGGTGTCATGCTCCTGTTCAGACTACAATTCCCATGATGTGCCATGGTCTTGCTTCTTGGTGAGGCAATGCATCATGGGAAAAGAGATGGTCCAGGCATCTTGATTACAACTCCATCTTCCATGATGCACTGTCTTGCCTCACCAAGAAGCAAGACCATGATGCATCATGGGAGTTGTAGTTTGGGTGCCTCGTGCTCCCAATTCCCTATGGTCTGGGCTCCCTGGCTAAAGTCCATCTCCCACGATCCATTGCCTTGCCTCAGAGACATGAGCAAGGTGCATCATGGGAGTTGTAGTCTGACCAGGAGAACAGGTGCACAAGGCACCAAAACTACAGTTCCCATGATGCACCATAGCAGCATTTCAGAATTAACACATTTGGGTTTCTCCCTCCCCTGAAGATACAAAATGTTCAGTTGAGTCATTTTCTGACCAGTTGTCCTGATTCGAGCAAGTCTGTCACTGGGAATTCATTCACCTCCCACACTACTCATCCAGACCCAAGGTTTCAGCCACCCACACTATCTGGGGGAGGGGGGGGAGGGCGCGTAACTAGCAGGGTGTCTCAGGCCTCATCTGGACAGTTATAGTGATATAAAGGTACTTCCCTCTAGACAAGTATAGTCACCTTTAGAGCAAAGTCACCCCCCCCCCCCAATCAAAAGTAATATCCTAGTAGAAACCCCACACAGGTAGCATGTGGTGCTAAGTGAAGCCAGAGGCCTAGCGGTATTGGAAAACCCCTATTCCCTAGAAGGCACCCAGAAGGGTACATGCAGCTCTAGCATTAAGATTCCACACCAGTTACACTGGTACTGAGGCCTCCATGGCTAGGCCAATGACTGGCCTCGCGATTAGTGGGGGGGGACAGCGTTCCAATAAACCAGAGGTGTCTTTTCCAGTGCAGCTTTGGGTATTGCTCCCCAAAAAGGGGGAGATATCTGGCTCACCTTCCATCATGAAGAGCCAAATTTAACCCACAGCTTCCAAGAGACGGTTGTTTTAGTGCATCAGGGCGAGCCTCAGTTCCCAGTGGTCAAACAGCAGCTACATGATCGCGCTTTCAGATTGCTGGTCCCAAATCGCTGCTTGGGACGCTTGCAGATACCCATCTGCTAATCCCAGTCTAGCCCTGGGAGGCTAGACCATTTCCCATTACCATTTTCCACCCCATCCATGGTTATTCTAAGCTGCTTTTCTCCCGAGCCAGCCTCAGGGCAGGCCTCGCTGCTTTCAGTTGCGTGAAGGCAGGAATCAAGCTTTGATGAACTCTTCTATCAAGATCACCTGCTAGGACAGCGTGGAAGGGGATGGTAACTGGGCGTTCTACTCGTGTTTATGGTGGTCCCACAAAAAAAAAAAAAAAAAAGGGCTTCTGTTTCCCCACTGGAGCAGAGATTCAGGGTGAGATTTTGATCCTTAACCCACAATGGAAACGGGGTTTTTGAGTCCCACCTTTGACCATCCCCACCCTTAATTTAGGAGGCAGATGGATCGCACAGGCCTGTTTTAGAGCCAGATGGGAGACTGGCCCAGTTGAGATCTCAAAGCAAAATCAGATCACTGGCAGCTGCCGCCACAGTGGAGAAGGGACCAATGGCACAGCAAGGGACATCCCACTAGTCAGAGGAAGCTGGCCTCTGCACACTTACCTGCGGTATCTGGGCCGGAAGCGAGGGGCCGGAGCTCTCTCCCCTGCCTGGACTGGCGGTTGCTGGTCTCCCTCCGGCTGGGTGGCATCTTTAGGTTCTGCGCCTTCCGTGCCCTATGGCAAACATAACTGATCATATGATCTTGTGACGGATCTGCCACTAAGAATGTAGATGAACCTGTGCATGAACTCTGCCGTCTTACAGGCCCAAATACTACCCCACAGGGCCTGGGATCAGCTAGCAGAGAGCAGGCTGCGTCCCCCTTGCCATGCCCAGGCCTCACCTGCACCGGCTGGGCTTGCTGCTGGATCGGAGGCCGGGGCCCACGCACAAATCTCCGGCGGAAGAAGAATGGCAGAGGGCGCCTCCTGCGGGGCTGCTGCTGCTGCATGGCGTCGTCGGCTCTCTCCCCCTCGCTGACCGGCTCGGCGGCCCCTTCCACTCTGGTGGCGTCCTGCGGTGGCAGCTGGGCCTGCCGGGGCCTGGGGATGAATCGGCGGAAGCGCCGGCGGTTGGGGGCATAGCGGCTGCCTTTCACCGGCACGCCGCCCGGGCCGGTGACATTGGCCGCCTCGGCGCCCTGCAGCAGACGTGAGGAGACAAGCCCTGAGCAGGGGAAACAGACCCCCCCCCTTACCCCCACCCCGATCTTTGCCAGCTCCTCTGCACGCATCGGCCCGGCCTCCCCGCCTCACCTTCTCTCCTTCCACAACATCAAACTCCACCGTCTCCCCATCGCCGACGCTGCGCAGGAACTTGCGAGGGTTGTTCCTCTTGATGGCTGTCTGGAGGCAGCAGCAGAGAGAAGAGATTGGGGCGGGGTCAGCTTGCCCCAGGAGATGGGCAAAGTTGAAGCTACATCCCATGGTCCCTGAGACTGATGAGAAACAACTGCTCCTCCCACCCAGCTCTTCATGTGGAGAGCGACCCAATCCAGGAACAAGGGGCCATCTCCATGCTCCCAGTTACGGCCAAGCCACTGCTTGCCCCATGGTGCTAGAACAGGGGTGGGCAAACTTTTTGGCCTGAGGGCCGCATCGGGTTTCGGAAATTGTATGGAGGGCTGGTTAGGGGAGGGGGTCGTGGCCCCGCCCCCACCCCGGGACTCCTGCCCCAACCACACCCCTGCTCCCTGTTCCCTGACTGCCCCCTGCCACACCATCCAACCCCCCTCCTCCCTGACTGCCCTCCGGGACACCTGCCTGCATTCAACCCCCATTCCCCCACCATCACCACCACCGCAACTCCTATCCACACTCCTGCCCACCACCCCAAACTCCCCTGCCCCCTTACCACGCTGCCTGGAGCACCGGTGGCTGACGGCGCTACAGCCGCACTGCCTGGCTGGAGCTGGGCCACGCCGCCTCCGCGCAGCTCAGAGCGCCGGGTCAGGCCGGGCTCTGCAGCTGCGTTGCCCCCAGGAGCTCACAGCCCCACCACCCAGAGCATTGCGCCGGCAGCAGAGCGAGCAAGCTGAGGCTGCGGGGGAGGGGGGACAGCAGGGAAGGGGCCGGGGGTGAGCCTCCCGGGCCAGGAGATCAGGGGTCGGGCAGGACAGTCCCGCAGGCTGGATGTGGCCTGTGGGCCCTAGTTTGCCCACCCCTGTGCTAGAAACAAGCTCAAGTCCTGCCAAAACTGAATGCCCACCTGGAAACAAGGCACTACCCCAGTTCTGCCCCCTCACCCCGAACTCCCTCAACCCTGGCAGAGCAGAATTGCAGCTGCTGGGCACCAGCTACCTCAGAGACCCACAAGCCGCTCGGGGCTAGAATTCGAGTGATCACAGAGAGGTGGAGCCCCATTATACCCATGTGCGCCCGGCAAATGCTGCTTCTCAAAGAGCAGGCCCAGGAACAGAAGGAGAGCCCGGGAGACAGTTGTGCTCAGCCGAGGGCATGGGGAAGGCCCGGGGGGTGTCTGGCATGCCAGGTGCCAACCAGTTCCTGAAACCGAGAATCACGTCCTGAAACTGACCAAGGTCTTACCTGGTGCACAAAAACATCCTCCTTGGTGTCGTTCCTGCAGGGATGGAGAGAGTTTGAGTGATCATGGCTCCGTGCCTGGCACGGTGATGTGGCCCATACACACACCACCAGACCAGGCCCTGCATAATCCTGCCTCTCCCTCGGTTAGTGCCCACCATCCCTGTGCTTTCAGCTGCCAGGCTTCCCCCCCCTCCGCCCTCCTCTCTTGCAGTCCCCATACCCCCTCCCAGTGCCTTGCTTGGGCACTTTAGAGCAGGGAACAGATTGGGTGTGAGTTTACATTGCTACGCAGCATGTGTCAAAGCCTCCTAGGTGCGCCTGGAGTTTTGCGCCTTTAGCAATAAGGCCAAGACAGCACCACGATGGTTGCATGGAAGGTCTCAATCTCTGCACCTAAGACGTAGGTCGATCCACTGACGTCGCTCAGGGCTGCGAAAAAGGTTGCACCATGGGGCTGCACAGCTCTTGCAAGTTTGAGGCCACGGCCCTGGCGGACCGTGGCAGATCCCAGCAGCATCAGCATCTCATTGCCTGCAACACAATGCCCTCTTCTGGATGTTCGGGCGCGCTGAAGTACTCAATTATATCTTGGCTGAGTGCTTAAACCTCGCACCCCACTTATTATACAGAAACTGAAGCCCAAATCCTCTGCTGGGGTCATACGGATGCCAGCTGAGGATCTGTCCACAAAGGACATTTGCCAAGGTCAGAGAGAGGTCTAAGCCCAGTTGAGATACTGCAACTTGTGGCATGTTAACAGGATCTTTTTTGGTCAGGGATCAAATCAAGGACTTTTAAGCAATTAAAGAAACACCCATTCTTCAAGCAGAATATTAGCCAAGAGGTGAAACTGCCCTGCCCCCAGCATTTCCATGAGGTGCAAACACTGGTGGTCATTCTGCTTTGGAGAGAACGAGTGCACGGCTGATTTTTAACAAATCCCAAATAGCAAGGTGTTTAAAGAACCGGCCCCGCACCTAACCCGTAAGAGCATTGGGGATATCAAGGCTCATCTTTGCTGGATGCCTCTGTGGAGGACCGCATTGGGATCTCAGCTGTCAGAGAGCCCATCACCTTTGACTTTCCCTCCCAAGATAACTTGTTTACACAGAGGGCTAATCCTATTGCTTATGTTTTCATAGACACCAAGGAAGCGACTGCAGTTTGATAAATTCTTTAGTCACTTAGGAAAAAAAGCCACAGAAAAATCTGGATTTCTAGTGAAAGACGTTTTTAAAAGCCTTTTGGGTCTTCATACAAATCCAGTTCAAATCAAGTCAAAGTGCCAACCATTTTAGAAGGCCGCACTAGCCATGAACATTTATTAACCCAGCAGTTCATAGAATCATAGACTTTAAGATCAGAAGGGACCAATATGATAGTCTAATCTAACCTCCTGCACAACACAGGCCACAGAATCTCACCCACCCACTCCTGCATCAAACCTATGTCTGAGCCATTGAAGTCCTCAAATCGTGGTTTAAAGACTTCAAGGTGCAGAGAATCTTCCAGCAAGTGACCCGTGCCCCATGCTGCAAAGGAAGCAAAAAACCACCAGGGCTTCTGTCAACCTGCCCTGGAGGAAAATTCCTTCCCAACCCCATCTCTATCCACCCTCTGACAACTGTATTTTACTTGCCTGTCAAAGAACTCCCCCTGGTCCAACAAGATTTTCAAAGGGGTGGGCTGTCTGGCCACTATTGGTCGAAAGCAGGTCTATTTCAGTTTTAGTTTAGTCATTCAGGTACACACAGGTGAATTTAAAACAGCTGATCCCAGTTCCAATTCAGTATTGTTCCTCAGGAGATGGTATTCACACATCAGAGGGGGACAAGAGTGTGGTGGGAAGAAACTTACTGGGCACCGCCTCTGCCCAGATTGCAGGCACAACTTGCAGGGTGGAGAAGAGGTAGGAACGTGTCACTGGAGCATGTCACAAGACCACCAAAGTAGGACTTACAGTTGAGAAGTTAAGCACCTCCTGAGAGGTCTCCTAAGCTCTGTGGTTTGCTCGGTAAAAGACGGTTATCGCTGTCTCAGCTCTGCTTGAGACAGTCTGATCCCCGCCCCACCAAGTCGTCTCCCCGCATGTGAGCCCCCCAGCCTCAGCCCTGCCGAGTCCCAACAGTCTAAGCGGGGGGTGGGGAGCTTACCTGTTAATAAATCCATAGCCGTTGCGAACATTGAACCACTTAACCGTGCCCAGCACCTGGGTGGCTGCAGGTGGTTTCCCAGGGAAGAAAGTGGAGAGGTTACAGGTCAGTCACCAGCCTCCCTCAGCCAGCAGCCCTTCCCCCTGGGCTGTTCATGGGGCAGGCAGGGAAGCACCTCTGGATAAGCCCTAAAAGTCTAGGGCACTCCAGCCCCAAGGCAGAGACCCCACACTCCTCACCCCGAGCCAGTGTCAGCCTTCCCAATACACACCCCACACCGCCCTCCCCTTCACATCTCTTCCTGCCCCCATGGCCCACCAAATTCATAGGCGCCAATTACAAGGCCAGGCAGGACCACGGATCAGCCCATGATCTCTCCCATCCCCTTCACCCACTCAACCCACGTATCCCATCCCCGCTGATCCCACCACCCCTTTCCTAATGCTAGAAGCTAATCTTCCTCCCACAAACCATCCCCCCTTCCAGCTCCCCCCCATGCCTCTCACAGCCACAACCTCACGCACAGAACCATCCCTCCCTGGAGGCGCCCTCCATTTACCCAACCCCTAGAATTCCCTCCCTCCCTCCCCACTCAGACACCCATCTCCAACACCTCCTGGTCCCAGCTTCCCTTTACATGCCCCCGGTGCCCTCCCGCCACTTCAGACTCTCCCCTCTGCCCCCCACCCCTCATCAGTTTGGCTCCACGCACTATGGGGGTCCAGCCCACTCTTTAGATTCCCCTCAGCTCTTAGCCAGGCCACCTCCCATCCCCACCCCCTGCCCAGAATGGGTTTCCTCACAACCCCCTCTACTCACCTGAAGAACCGCTTAGCCCCACCCCTGCCCGCATTGAAGTCTGTTTGACCCACCCCCGCAATGTAGTTGGCTCCACCCCACCCCCTGCTGCTCCAGTTCAGTTTAACCCCTCCCTAAAGAGGGAATGATGCACACACCACCTACTCGCCCTCGGCCATACTTGGCCCTAGCCACTAGACCCCATCCTCCCCCAGGCTCCACCCCCCAGGCCACACCCACTGCCCCCTTCTCCACCCCTTCCTCTCCCTTCCCTTGGACAATGCTTGGCCCCACCCCTGCCCAAGCCCCACCCCCTAAACCCAAACCCCACCCCTAGGACACACTAGGCTCCTCCTACTATCCCAGACCCCCTGAGAACATGCTTGGCCCCACCCCTAGAACACACTGGGCCCCCCCCACCTCTCCCTGAGGACACACTTGGCCCCACCCAGTAACCCAGCCCCCAGAACATGCTTGACTCCGCCCCTCCCCTAGCCCCGCCCCTAGGGCGCACGTGGCCCCGCCCACTAACCCAGCCCCTCTCCCTGGGGACGCGCCTGGCCCCGCCCCTAGCGCAGCACGCGCCCGGCCCAAGGCCCCGCCCCTTCTCCTCACCTCCCGCCCCCGCCTCGAGGCCCCGCCCCCTCAACAGCCGGCGGGCGCTCGGCTCCGCCCCGCCCCTGCTCCTCACCCAGGACGCGCTTGGCCGCCTGGCCGCGGGGGGCGGGCGCGGCCCCGCCCGGGCCGGGCTTGGCCGACTCCCCCGCGGGGCTCTCCCCGGCGCCGGCCCCGCTCTCCGCCTCGCTCAGCATCACCCGCCGCCGCTCCTCAGCCGCCGCCTCGCGCCGCCGGCCCCGCCCTGCCGCCGCCCAATCGGCAACCGCCCCGCGCGCGCGCGCCGGCCAATCGGCGGCCCGGCTTTTATCGCCCTCGCGCCGCTCCCTCGCGCCCCGCCCCGATTGGGCCTCGCCCACCCCTCGCGCTCCCATTGGCCCGCGGGGTCTTCCCCGGCCGTTGTGTGGCGGGCCACGCCCGCACGCCGCCCGCTGCCCCCACGTGGGGCCAGGTGGCGGGACGGGGGAGGTGCCCAGCTGCACGGGTCGGCATATATTTGCATACTGATGAGTCTATTTGCATATTATAGGCTCGCGAAACACCTGGTTGGGTGTTTTGCATCTAATTGCATCGAGGTCCTGTTCCTATAGGTGAATATATTTGCATTCAGTTTTGCCGCGTGCATATATTTGCATATTTTACACATGCTGTGTATGTCTGTGTAACCTATTTGCATATTTAACATATATTTGCATACAGTGCATACGGTTGTGTATGTTTGTGTAGTATATCTGCATATTTTACATATATTTGCAGGTGTTTTTAAATTGTACATATGGTTGAGTGTGTCTGTATAGTCTATTTGCATGTTTTACATATATTAACAAATATTTGAATATTCGGCGTGTTTTGCATATCTTTCCATGGTATTCTTCCCGGGGGTCATTATTTGCAGATAGTTCTCTTCCGGGTTCTGGTCCTCTATGTGCGTGTATTTGCATAGATTTGCATTGTGAGCTCTGTCCCGCTAGTTGTATATTTTTGCACTGATACCTTATTCTTCTATTTGCATAGCTGGCTCTATTCGCGATGCAGCTCTATTTGCATATATTCGCATATTGTGCATATATTTACATATATTTGCATTGTTGGTGCCATTCCTTTATTGCTTGTAGTCGCATGCGTCTGCTTGCTCTAGGTCTGTGTGCGTGTATTTGCATTTATTTGCATATAAGTTACTGTTAGCTTCCTCCTGCGTGCGCATTTCTTTGCAAATCATTTCATTGGTGGGTCACGTTCCTCCATGTGCACATATTAGCATATTTCTGGAACTGTTTACAAATAATTGCATACCTTCCATTTTTGGCTTGCCCCTCCCCATCCATATATTAGCATAGATAACATATATTTGCATATATTTTCATCAATGGCTTTATCCCTCCATATACATAAATATGCAGATTTTGCATCTATTTGTATACGACCCATTACATTTGCATATAATATAATTGCCACCTTTAACCCGGTGAGTGCATATATTTATTTGCATATATTATCATGTGGGTTCATTGATACTGGTTTTGTTAACCTAGCTGCATCTGTATGAATATCCCAGAATTAAAACGATCCAGTTTTAATATAGAGTAACAGGCATTTGCATAAACCTAACTTTGCACTACTATTTGCATCTATTTGCATCACCACCAGGGCCGGCTCCAGGCACCAGCCCACCAAGCATGCGCTTGGGGCGGCGCCTAGAGGGGGGCGGCGCAGTGGGGCCCCGGCTGGGCTCGCCACCCTCCCCTCAGCACTCTGGCCACCGGGGAGAGCGGAGAGCCCCAGCCGGGCTCGCCGTCCTCCCCCCAGCGCTCTGGCCACCGGGGAGAGCGGAGAGCCCCAGCCGGGCTCGCCGTCCTCCCCCCAGCGCTCTGGCCACCGGGGAGAGCGGAGAGCCCCAGCCGGGCTCGCCGTCCTCCCCCCAGTGCTCCGGCCAGTCGGGGATTGCAGGCCTGTGGCCAGGCTCGGCGCCCTCCCCTGCTGCGCTGCGGGGGGCGGGGGGGGGGGCGGCGGGTGGCTTTTTTGCCTAGGGCGGCAAAAAAGCCAGAGCCGGCCCTGATCACCACTAATTATGCGGTGTCATTTGCATACGTTATAATAGGAATCCCCCACTAGTGATGGGCATATTGGAAAATTGCTTGCATCTGTCGGCTCCTAGGAGCACGGTTAATCGGTTATCGGCATTTCTATTACAACTGCCTGTAACTATATGCTAAGCTGGCCACAGTGGGCCAATATTTGCAAATATGATTCTCCGCATAGCTTCGTTTGGGGCACTCATGTCAGTGGTATTATTTGCGTGCTTAAGATTAAGTGTGTTTATGTGTTTGCAGGTATTAACAGCGGTGGCTCCCCACCCCAGAGGTGGCTGCATCTCAACAGTGGGTGAGGGATCCCTGAATAAACCGCGGTGCCATTCCAGAGGTAGCTGCATCTCCGCATTGGGCAATAGATCCCTGTATAAATAGGTGTCTCCACCCCAGAGCTGGCTGCATCTCAGCATCGGGCAACAGATCCCTGTATAAATAGGTGTCTCCACCCCAGAGCTGGCTCCATCTCACCACCAAGCAAGGGATCCCTGTCTAAACAGGTGCCCCACCCCAGAGCTGGCTGCATCTCAGCAGCAGGTGCGGGATCTCTGCAGGTTATATTCAACCGATTTCATCCTGTAACATCTGTTACACATTCATCCATCTGCAAAGATGGTCTTTTACTGTCTCCCCCCATCACCCCCCCTTCTTCATCTATTTTAGATTACAAACCATTTGGGACACGGGGACAGATTGTATCTTTGCACATGTTTGTACAGTACAATGCAGGGCGCTAGGGTATTGTAAAGATGAACTCATAATAATAATTCACCCTGTGCTAAAATGCAGCTGCTTCTGGGTTGGGGCGCAGCAGCTCAGTATACAGGGAGCCTCGCACATCTGGGACAGGGCAACTGTTCATGAAAAGATCTTTTTGTTTGGTCGCTGAGATGCAGCCACCTCTGGGGCAGGGCAGCTGTTTGTTTAACAGCCCACAACAACAGGTTTGGAAAGGGAGCGAAAGCTCCCCGCCTCGAGATGGTTCCTGTTCCTTGCTCGCTTGCTTTTGCTCCAGGCAGTGGGTGTTGGGCTTGATCCTTTTGCAGTCACAACATCTAGGCAGGTAGAACTCCAGCTCTGCTTCCTTTAATCATTGACAAAAGAGGTTGTGTTGCTGTGTGGGGGCAGAGCTGGACTTGAAACTCTTCCTGCCACCCCCCTCCATCTGCCTTCCGTCTCTCGCACGCTGTTCTCTCTAGCAGGGGGCAGCACACACACACAAACACACACGCTCTCTCTCTCTCTCTCTCTCTCCAGCAGGGAGCAGCACACACACGGATTCAGTCCAGCAAGCGACACTACAATAGACACAAGTATCAGGGGGTAGCCGTGTTAGTCTGTATCTACAAAAACAACAAGGAGTCTGGTGGCACCTTAAAGACTAACAGATTTATTTGGGCATAAGCTTTCGTGAGTAAAAACCTCACTTCTTTGGTGCCACCAGACTCCTTGTTGTTTTTGTACAATAGACACAGACACACGCACTGATTCTCTCCAGCAGGGGGCAGTGCGCACACACACACACATGCACAAACACACAGAGAGATTCTCTCCAGCAAGGGGCGGCGCGCAGACAACCCTGTGCATGCACACCCACTGATTCTTTCCAGCAGGGGGCAGTGCACGCACACACACACACACACACACACACACACACACTGATTCTCTCCAGCAGGCAGCACTACACACACACACACACACACATATATCCTCTCCAGCAGGGGGCATCTCACACACACACACACACACACACACACTGAGTCTCTCCAGCAGGGGACATCA
Source organism: Graptemys geographica (assembly GCA_037349215.1). Classification (NCBI taxonomy): domain Eukaryota; kingdom Metazoa; phylum Chordata; order Testudines; family Emydidae; genus Graptemys; species Graptemys geographica. The sequence goes on along the minus strand of JBAIFT010000135.1, from coordinate 14,609 downwards.
CACACACACACACACACACACACACACACACACACACATTCTCTCTAGCAGGGCCACCACACACACAGACTGATTCTCTCTAGCAAGGGCAGTGCGCACACGCACACGCACACACACACATACACAGCTTCTCTCCAGCTGGGGGCACCACACACACAAACACACACACATACACAGTTTCTCTCCAGCTGGGGGCACCACACACACACACACACACACACACACAGATCCTCTCCAGCAGGGGGCACCACACACACTCACACAGGAGGCGGAGGATCGTTAACCCCCCCAGGATCGGTCTGGGGAGTCTCCAGGATTTGAAGATTAAGTTTTAATTCGAGATTATGGCGCTGAATGCAACCACCCGCCAACCACAACCCTACCGTGGGGGACAGGCAGGGGAGTGACCCCCGTGTAGGACAGCGATGCGGGGGCTGGGATGGGGTGACCCGGGGTGAGCTCAGTGGGGTGGCAAGGAGCGGGGTGACCCGGGGAGGACAACATGAGGGGGGCAAGAGAGAGAGGTGACCTGGGGGGGGGGTAGCATGTGAAGAGGAGTGTGACTCCTTGGGGGGCCAGCACATGGGGGGCAGGGAGGGGAGGAGGGGGTGACCCCGTGGGGGACGGGGTGACCTTGGAGGGGCAGAGAGGGGGTGACCGTGTGGGGGAGGGGCGATGGGGGGCAGGAAGAAGGTGACCGCATGGGGAGGGGGTGATCCCAGGGGGGCAGGGGTGATCGGGGGGGACGGTGAGGGGGTGACCCCGTGGGGGAGGGGCGATCCCGGAGGGCAGGAGGGGGTGATCCGGGGGGGGGGGAAGGGGTGACGCCATGGGGGAGGGGGTGACCCAGCGGGGCGGGGAGGGGTGACCCCAGGGGGGGCAGGGAGGGGGTGGTCCCCGGGGGAGTGACCCTGTGGGGAGGGGGTGACCCCAGCGGGGCGGGAAGGGGGTGACGCCATGGGGGAGGGGTGATCCGGGGGGGCGGGGAGGGGATGACCCCGGGAGGGGCGATCCCGGGAGGGAGTGACCCCGTGGGGGGCGGGGAGGGGGGTGTAAAACACCCCCAATCCTTTCAGGTGATTGCTCATATTTTTATTATTCAATTAGCCTCATTAATTAATTTGCATAAATGTGCAACGCGCAATTTCACTGTTGCTATGGTAACCATGGCGGGCACCCGGCTTCCAAGATGGCCGCCTCCCCCCCCCCCCCCCCGGCGGTGGGACTCTCTCTCCTCCCGGGTCCCGCTCTATGGTTCCCCCAACGGGTTGACGGAGGGCAGGCCGGAGGGGCGGTTAGAAGTGCGCAAGCGTGCAGTGGAGGGTTGGGGAGATGGTGCGCGTGGATAACTGCACGCATGCTCAGTAGAGAACCCAGCGCAGTGGAATGGAGCATGGACACGGGGTAATACTCAATGGCGATGGGGGGGGCTCTTGCGCGCATGCGCATTGGAGCGTTTTGCGGCGAAGCAATGAGGCAGGCGCTTCTCGGATGCGCATGCGCCTTGAATGGATACCAGGATGGAACGAGGCAAGGTGTCTTCTGTACGCATGCGCATCGAGCCAGTCTGTGTGCAGGGGCCGGCAGCGAGGCGCAGTTGGCCTCTCCTCTGCACATGCGCACTGTCTGCCTGTCGTGCGTGGTGGCCGCGGAGAGCTCATGCGACTTGGCCGGCGTGTGCAGAGGGGTGGGGCCTCGCCGCTCTCGCGCGTCCGTTTCCCCAGCGCGCCTGCGCAGCCATGGCCGCCTGGCCGGCTTGCCGGAGCTGCGCAGGCGCGGCGCCCTCTGGCGCAGGCGCGCTGCGGCGTGGGCGTCCCCTCTCTCGCCGCTGTCAGGCGGGGGGCCGCCTCGTTTGGGTGTGGGGAGGCATAAGTGCGCGTGCGCACTGCGGGCTGGGTTGCAGCAGCAGGCAGGCAAAGCACAAGCGAAGCCAAGCGGCGGCGGCGGTTGAGCTCGCGGTCGGGTGAGTGCGCGCGCGCCGCCGGCTGGCCCGTGCGCACGGGAGCGAGGCCGAGGGGCGGTTGGGGCCCCCTCGCGCGCGCGCGGGACTGGGGGTTCGGAGCGGCGCGCGAGCGAGGCCAGGCCGCGCCGCCCCTCCCCCCCCACCGCGTGGAGAGGCCTGGCTGAGGGGAGGGGCGCCTGGGGGTCGGGGTGGGACCTGGGGGGGCTGTCTGGTGGGGGGCAGAAGGGAGGCCTGGGGGTCCCCTGAGGGCCAGAGGGGGGGTTGGGAATGGGCTGGTGTCCCCTAAGGAATAGTGGGGTCCCCTGAGGGCCAGAGGGGGGGTTGGGAGTGGGCTGGTGTGCCCTAAGGGATAGTGGGGTCCCCTAAGGGCCAGAGGGGGGGTTGGGAGTGGGCTGGTGTGCCCTAAGGGATAGTGGGGTCCCCTGAGGGCCAGAGGGGGGGTTGGGAATGGGCTGGTGTCCCCTAAGGAATAGTGGGGTCCCCTGAGGGCCAGAGGGGGGGTTGGGAGTGGGCTGGTGTCCCCTAAGGGATAGTGGGGTCCCCTGAGGGCCAGAGGGGGGTTGGGAATGGGCTGGTGTGCCCTAAGGGATAGTGGGGTCCCCTAAGGGCCAGAGGGGGGGTTGGGAGTGGGCTGGGCTCCCCTGAGGGATAGTGGGGTCCCCTAAGGGCCAGAGGGGGGTTGGGAATGGGCTGGGCTCCCCTGAGGGATAGTGGGGTCCCCTAAGGGCCAGAGGGGGGTTGGGAATGGGCTGGGCTCCCCTGAGGGATAGTGGGGTCCCCTGAGGGCCAGAGGGGGGGTTGGGAGTGGGCTGGTGTGCCCTAAGGGATAGTGGGGTCCCCTAAGGGCCAGAGGGGGGGTTGGGAGTGGGCTGGTGTGCCCTAAGGGATAGTGGGGTCCCCTGAGGGCCAGAGGGGGGGTTGGGAATGGGCTGGTGTCCCCTAAGGAATAGTGGGGTCCCCTGAGGGCCAGAGGGGGGGTTGGGAGTGGGCTGGTGTCCCCTAAGGGATAGTGGGGTCCCCTGAGGGCCAGAGGGGGGGTTGGGAGTGGGCTGGGCTCCCCTGAGGGATAGTGGGGTCCCCTGAGGGCCAGAGGGGGGGTTGGGAGTGGGCTGGTGTCCCCTAAGGGATAGTGGGGTCCCCTGAGGGCCAGAGGGGGGGTTGGGAGTGGGCTGGGCTCCCCTAAGGGATAGTGGGGTCCCCTGAGGCCTAGAGGGGGGTTGGGAATGGGCTGGTGTGCCCTAAGGGATAGTGGGGTCCCCTGAGGGCCAGAGGGGGGTTGGGAGTGGGCTGGGCTCCCCTAAGGGATAGTGGGGTTCCCGAAGGCCTAGAGGGGGGTTGGGAATGGGCTGGTGTGCCCTAAGGGATAGTGGGGTCCCCTGAGGGCCAGAGGGGGGTTGGGAGTGGGCTGGGCTCCCCTAAGGGATAGTGGGGTTCCCTAAGGCCTAGAGGGGGGTTGGGAATGGGCTGAAGGGGGTTGGGGTCCCCTAAGGGCTAGAAGAGGGGGTGGGCTGAAGGGGTTTGGGGGTCACCTAAAGGCTGGGGGGTTGCCTACCGGCTGGGGGGGGAGGAAGCACGGAGTGGGAGTTTGGGTTCCCCTGAGAATTGGAGTGGGGGTGGGGGGGAGTCTTGCTGTGGGGGATGGGAAGGTGGGCCTCATGGAGAGGGAAGGAGAAGCAGGGATCTGGTTGGTGGCCCTTGGTTTCTCCTGGCGGGGGCAGGAAGAAGGGGAGTTAAGGGTTTGGGTCCCTCTGAGGGCGTGAGGGGAGGACTATGGGTCCTCCTAAGGGATGGGGTTTGGTGGGATCCCCCTTGGGAAGAATGAGATCTGGTTAGCTGTGGGGGGAAGAACTGGGGTTAGCTAAGGGGGCCCCTTGTGGGGGCAGAGTCGGGAGGGGATGAGGAAGGTGTGGGTCTTGAGTCTCCTTAGAGTGGGGCACAGAGGGGAGGGGTTATGCCTTGCCCTGGAGGAAATTAAAGGAGGTGAGGGGGACTGTGGGTTGCCGTAGAGTGAGGAGGATTTGGGGGAGGGGTCCCCTTAGCAGGTTGGGGGATTGGAGGTGATCTCTGTGATTTTCCCCATAGGATAGAGGGGTTTGGGGGTGTGGGATCCCTCGAGAATGGGATGGGAGGAAGGAGAGTGGGGGGGGGGGGGGCTGTGGGGATTGAGCTGGCCATCTCCCAGGGAGGGGTGAGGGGGTGGGAGAACCCCTGTTGGGCTGTGGGAGGGATTCCCCTGGAGAGGGCTGGCTGGGAGATCTGGAGAAGCCTCTGGGGGGAAGAACTGGGGTTCAGGGAGTGAGGTCAGGACCATGAGGTGAAGACACATGAAGGGGGAAATAGATGGGGGAGACAATTGCCTCCCTCCTCTAAGGAAGATTTCCACACACCCCCCCCCCCAAAAAAAAAAGGGTCTGGAGATCCTTCCCTTCACTGAAATTGGAGGGCGGAGGGGAGGCCTGAGTGCTGGTGGCTGGGCCCGCATTGCTTAAGAGAGACTCCCCCTCATGCTCTGGGTAGAGAGAATGGGGGTGCCTGGACCTGCATTGTGTCTTAGACCCCCCTTCTTGGAGGAGTCACCGCTCCCTTCCGTGTTGGGGTAGGGGGCTCTAGAGGGTGGAGGCCTGTTTTAAGGGTGATGATGTGTCATAGAGGGGGTGCAGAAAGGCCTCTCGAGTGAGGAGGGGGGAAACTGAGGCAGTCTGGAATCTGCGGTAGGGTTTTGGGGATAGAGCCTCTAGGTGGTTTGGGGGTACAACGGGAGGCTCTCCGGTGGCCTAGGCGGGTTTGTAGGAGATCAATGCAGAGCTCTGCAGCACAGGGTTGGGGGTGAAGGAAGCCGAGTGGGATGCAGGAAAGTGATGGATGAGTGGCATTGGGTACACGGGGCGGCCGACCCCGAGGGTGAGAGCAACTGCGGGGCGCTGGGGCTCGGGCCGGATGACGCATGGGGCAGAGCCGTGGGGCAGGGAGGGCCCCGGCTCCGCATGTGGCGTGTGGGAGGGAGCTGCCGGGGCCACCACGCTGGCCTGGTTCCTTCCCCGGCGCTCGGGGCAGGAACTTTTTTCACCAATTTCTCAGCTGCCAGAGTGTTTTTTTTTTCCCTGCCTCCCTCCCCCCACAACCCCCTGCCCCAGCTGCAGACGGAAGCACGTGTGTGGAGCTGCATGGCCCGGCTGTCACCCTGCGTGAGCTATGGGGAGCAGTTGTGCTAATCAGTTACGGGGGGGGGGAGGATGGTGGGAAGGGAGGTGGCTGGGCCTGGACCGCTTGTTTGCCGGTAGTTGAACGGAAATGGAAAAGCCCGTCCCGCTCCCTGTGCCTTCGGGAACCGTTAACCCTGGGGGTCATGGCCTCGCTCCCAGCAGCCTGCCTCAGGCTCTGGAGTGGGAGAAAGAGCCCCCCGCCCGGTGGCTAGCGGGCCCTGTGGGGCGCTTGCCTGCTCCCTAACCGGCCTCGTGGAGCTGTTTCTGGCGTGTCACCGTGCTTGGCAAGCAGACCTGGCCTCCTCGCTCCGCACTACTTGAACCTAGGTCAGGGATGAGTCAGCTGGTCCCATCCCCCACGCCTGGGGGCGGGGGTGGATCCCGGCCCCCGATCCATGCCCTGACTTGCTTTCTAAGGCGGGGGGAGAGTCTCTAACTGAGGGGGAGTTTGGAGCAGAGCCGGAGAACAGGTGCGGGCAGTCGCCTTGAATGGAGGCGCCAGGATGCCTGGGTTCTCTGAATCGGCCCTTCATAGGGGGGTTTCCCACAGCTGGGGAGAGAACCCAGGAGTCCTGGTTCCCAGCCCCCCCTGCTCTAACGCACCAGCCCCCACTCCCCTCCTAGAGCTGGGAGAGAACCCAGGAGTCCTGGCTCCCAGCTCCCCCCCGCTCTGACCACTAAATCCCACTCCTCTCCCCAAGGAGGAAGGGCTGCGAAGCAGGACTCCTGGGTTCTTCCCCCAGCTGTGCCACTGCTGTGCCATTGCGTCCCAGTAGCCCTCCCCGGCTCCTGGGGCTCCCTGGGGGAGGGGAAATCCCCATGGCAGCATGGCTGCCATGTATGCTGCCCCCAGGCCCTGGCTAACAGGCACCTGGCCCTGCTGGCCTGGAGGGGGGGGCTGCTGTGCGTGCTGTGTGGGGGGAGTTGAGAGCCAAGTCCCTCTGTAAACCAGTGCTGCTCTGGGCTTCCCCCTGTTAGCCCCGCCCAGCCAGTGCCCCTCACTCCTCACCTGCAGCCCCCTGCTAGGCCAGTCCTGCCCCCCCCTCAATCCCTGCCGGTGCCCCTCACTCCCGACCCGTTTCAGACCCGGGAGCTCCAGCAGCACCTGCCTCAGATGGCCCTGGCGTTTCCATCCTGTCCTCAGCCACTGCTGCCTCTCCCCAGAGCTGGCTGCAGCTGGGTGCCCTGGCCCCACGCGGGGTGTCTGCCCCTGGTTCCCCTGCGCCTGGCAGGCTCGCAGCAGAGTTGTGGTGCCAGGCCACCCTCCCCGCCCCCTCGGTATTCTCGTGTGTCTGAGGTCGTGGCGGGATCGGAGAAGGGTCTGAAACCAGCGAGGCCCAGGCTGTGGGAGCGGTGGCTGGATCTTGGGGGGGCTCTAGATTGCCCCTTGCCTGGGGGAGGCAGTGGGGACCGGTTATTGATCAGTGTTGGACTGGGCCTCGGCGCTGTCGCTGCCCCCCCCCCCCCCCCCGTGTCTGGTTAGACTCTCCGGGACAGGGAGCGTCTCGTGTTGTGGGGCGGGACAGGACTTATTGGAGTGGGGAGCCCCAGATCTCGGGGCAGAGGGGGCTGCGTAACCCCCTGGTGTGATGGGGGGGCAGATCTTGGTGGGGAGGGGTCTGCGTAAGCCCTGGTGTGATGGGGGAGAGGTGCTAGATCTTGGGGGATAGGGTGTAAGCCCAGTGTGACAAGGGGAGGGGTCTGTGTAAGCCCTAGGGTGATGGGGGGGGCCCAGATCTCAAGAGGGGGTGGGCTCCAGATTTGGGGGGGAGTGGTTTGTGTAGCCCCAGTGTGGTGGGGAGGGGTCTGTGGAGCCCCTGGTGCAGTGCGGGAGACAGATCTCAGGGTGGAGGGGTCTGCGTAAGCCATGGTGTGATGGGGGGAAGGGGTTGGTCAGCTCTGGTGTGAGGGGGTGGGCCCAAGATTTGGGGGGGAGTGGTCTGTAAGCCCTGGTTTGATGTGGGAGTGGGGTGGGCCCAGATCTCCACTGGGGTCTCTGGGTGATACTGTAACCCGCCCGGTCTCTTCCCTCTTCCTCCTTCCCCCCCCCCCCCCCGGCAGTTCCTCTAGTGCCCGATCACCATGGCCGATGACCTGGACTTCGAGACCGGCGATGCCGGGGCTTCCGCCACCTTCCCCATGCAGTGCTCGGCCCTCCGCAAAAATGGGTTCGTGGTGCTCAAGGGGCGTCCCTGCAAGATCGTCGAGATGTCCACCTCTAAGACCGGCAAGCATGGCCACGCCAAGGTATGGGGCTCTGCCCGCCGTTGCCCACAGTGCCGGGAGCAGCCCCACATCTCTGGGGCGGGTGGGGCCCTCCTGGTGGGGCGGCTCCCAGGGTGACTCTGTCCCGGCTCCCCCAGGTGCACCTGGTCGGCATCGACATCTTCACTGGGAAGAAATATGAAGACATCTGCCCTTCCACCCACAACATGGACGTGCCCAACATCAAGAGAAACGACTTCCAGGTAAGGGGAGGTGCCCGCGGAACCGCACCCCTCCCCGGGGTGGGGGGCAGGTGAACCCCTTCCCTGAAGCGGTGCTAAGGGGCCCCCCGTCTTGCCTTGCAGCTGATTGGGATCCAGGATGGGTACCTGTCCCTCCTCCAGGACAGCGGGGACGTGCGGGAGGACCTGCGTCTGCCCGAGGGGGACCTGGGCAAAGAGATCGAGCAGAAATACGACTGCGGAGAAGAGATCCTGGTAAGGGGGAGCAGGGAAGGGGGCAGGGCTGGTGGCCCCCCCGGATCAAAGGGCAGGGGCATTAACACCCCTTTGCTGCCCAGTGCGGCTCAGGCTCTCGGCAAACTCGGGCAGCGTCACTCCGAGGGCTGAGCCGTGACCCCGGGTCGTCCAGCAGCAGATCTCAAAGCACCTCGCGGAGGCGCTCGGCAACGCTAGCCCCTGATGGAGGAAACCGAGGCACCCCACCAGCTGGGACTAGAACCCAGGGCCCTGTTTGCTCCAGTAGCATCGAGAGACTAGCCCTCCCCCTGCCCCCAAAGGAAGGGAGCGGGGGGGGGGGGGAAATCTTACAGTGTGTGACCCCCCCCTCCCCTCCCCCCTCTCCCCTCCCCCCAGATCACCGTGCTGTCCGCCATGACGGAGGAAGCTGCTGTCGCCATCAAAGCCATGGCTAAATAAAGGAACCACAGGTGGGTGCTGGGGGGGTGGGGGCATTGGGGGGCACGGGGGGGGGGGTGAGACCTGCACCTCCAGACCGAAAGGCACTGGTCACTTGTGGGCCTTGCTAGCCAAGCCTGGAGCAGCCTCTGCAGGGCCCAGTGGCTGGGGGGTGGGGTGAGGCTTAGGCAGGGGGTGGGGGTGCTGTGTGTGGGGGTGCTAGGCAGTGCCCCCCATAACTGCTCCTTCCTTTTCCAGGGCGGCGGCAGCAACTTTTACTACGAACCAGAGAGAATTGCAATCCCCCCAAAAACCGGCTCCATGTGGCTCAGCCCCCCTTTAAACCCCCTGCCCCCCCAGGGGGGGGTTTAAACCCAAGGAACAAAAATCCTTTAATTTGGTCTTTTTGTTGGTTCTGGAAGCTGATCCCCTCCCCCCGGGGTTTGTTTTTGGCTCCCCCCCCCCCCCCGGGGTGCTCAGAACACTACATCGGCGCGAGGGGGGATTATTTAAATGGGGGGGAGGAATTGACAGAAGTGGGGTGGGAAGCCTCCCTAAGCATTTTTTGAATGTCCCCCAAACCCTGCAGAGGGTGGGGTCCTCAAAACCTGGCCATTGTGGGTCTCAGAGCCCCCCCAAAGTCCCTGCAGATCTCGGGTCCCTCTGAAAACAGGGGGGGGGAGTGCCCCAAACCCAGCAGAAAACAGAATCTCTGCCCCCTCCCCCTGCAGACCACCCCCCCCCTTTTTTAGCCTCTCTTAGGGCAAAAAGGCCAGTGAGTGACTGCGGGGATACAGCATCCTGCTGCCCTCTCATTGGTTGAGGTGACCCTGAGCTGTCTGCTTCCTGTTGTGTGGTTCCCCCCAGCTGTGGGGCAGCTGTTGCCAGGGGCGATGCCTCCCTTCTGGCCCCACCCCCACTCTAAAAGGGCCCCTGTCCGCCCTGCTGTTCGGAGGATGGGGCCCACCTGGCCGAGGGGGCGGAGTTGCTCCCCCCCCCTGCTGTGGATCCAGGGAGGCCCCAGGGCCCCCCTGCTGGAGCTCTTGGGGTGGGGGGCAAATGGGGGTGTCCTTGGTAACTCTCTTGCCCCCTTCTCCAGGTTCACCCCCCCTTGCCCTGCTGTCAAGGGGCTACTGTGCCCCCTCCACCCCCCACATTTGTTAATCAGCCTCAATAAAAGAAGTTTAATATGAAGCTCTGGGTCGTTTCTCCTTCTCCCCCTACCCGGAGTGTTCACTTCCTGTCCTAAACAGGGGCCTGCTTCCCCTCCCCCTTCACTTCCTGCACTGCAGGGCTGTGTTCCTGGCCCTGATCTCATGGGGGAGGGGGGGGTCCAGCTCATGGCAGGGGGCCTTGATTTCAGTGGGGGGATGGGGTCTGGCCCATGGTGCCCCCTGAGTTTGGCTCGAGGGGGGAGCTCACAGCCCTGGGTTTTAATTGGGCCCAAGCATCTGTCTGTCTTCTCTCTCCTCCCCCCTGTGGGGCCCCTGGGTCTAAGGGGCAGGCTGCAGGAAAATCCACCTGGTTCCTGCCAGGCTGAGTGGGTGGGGTGGGGGCAATTCCTCTCTTCCCGCCCCCCACCAGAGCCTGTGAGCTCTGTTCCAGTGTCCACTTCTTACCCCTAGGGCCAGGCGAAGAGCGCCCCCCCCCCCCCCCCCCCGGGCCCTGTTCTGCCACCTGGGCCGATGGCATGGGGAGCCCCTCAGTGCTCAGGCAGAGCCCTGGCCTGCAAGGGTGGGGCTCCAGCGGAGGTAGTGCCCCCTAGAGGCCTGTGGCAGCCAGTGGCTCCTTCATGTTCCCAGCTGGGGTGTGGGTGGGGGGGGTCCCCTCAGGGCAGCAGCTATGGGGGGGGGGGAATGGGAGCCAGTTAAATGCTGGGGCAGGATGTGACAGATAGCTCCGCCCCCTGCGTGTGCCTGGCTCTATGTGCCAGGGCAGGATGTGACAGAGGGGGTGGGGCCAGGCATACCCAGGGGGCGGAGCTATGTGCCAGGGCAGGATGTGACAGAGGGGGTGGAGCTATGTGCCAGGGCAGGATGTGACACCCAGTGGGTGAGGCCGGGGGGGGGGGTGTCTGACCATCCCTGGGTCACACAGCAGTTCCCCCGAATGCCCAGAGACCACACGCTGCAAGTGGCATCTCTCCATTTATTGGGGGGAGGGGCCGTGTCCGCGCGGGCCCCTCCCCAGAGCTGGGCGCCCCGCGGGCAGGGCGGGGGCTCACTTGTGGTAGAAGCGCTGGCCCTGGGCGTGCTGGATGAAGGCGTGACGTGAGGCCGGCTGGCTGCTGGCGGGGAAGCCCGACTGCAAGAGATAGAGACAAGGGTTAACGAGGGGGAGGGTGGTGGAATCCTTGCCCCCCCCTCCCAGGGTTACCCGGCCCCCACTCACCGTGTGGGGCTGCTGGGGGGTGGAGCCGTGGGGGAAGCTCCCGGGGGAGGCCAGGCCAGACTGTGGGGAGCAAAGATGGGTGAGTTAGAGAGGTGCGGGGGCCTGGCCCCTGGAGAACGGCGGCGGGGGGGTCGCGCTCACCTTGCTGGCCGGCTGCATCTGGACGGGGAGCTGGGGGTTGGGCAGCAGGGTCTGGTTGGGGTGCAGGGCCTGGGGGTGCATCGGGCGCAGGGTCGACTGCGGAGACAAGAGCAGAGTGTTAGGGGAGAGACCCCCCCGAGCAGAGGCCCCTGCCCCATTCCCCGCCCCCCTGAGCCAGCCAGTCCCCACCCTGGGGCTGGGGGGGAGCCGGTGCCCCCCAGCGGGGACAGGCCCCGGAGGACTCACCGAGTCGGTGAAGCCGGACTGCTGGTTGGCATGTTCCAGTTGCTTCTGCAGGGGAATGGTTGTGCTGGGGGGGATGAAACCTGAGAGACAGAAAGAAGGGGGGAGCAGGTGCTCAATGCTGGGGAGCTCGGTACCAGAAGGGTAATGGGGGGCAGGAGATGGGGAGGTAGGGCTCAGTGGACAAGGAGGAAGGGGTGTCTCCCGGCCAGGTGGGTGAGGGAGAGTTGGGGGCGTTCTTTCCTCGCTGGCCGCTGGAGGGGGTCTCACCTGGCCGGCCAGGGGAGGGGGTGTTGGGGAGGGGGGGTCTCACCTGGCCAGGAGGGGGTGTCAGGGGGGGTCTCATGTGGGTGGGGGGGTCTTACCCGGCTGGGCTGAGGAGGGGGTGTTGGGGGGAGGTCTCACGCAGGTGTGGGGGGGTCTCACCTGGCTGGGAGGTGTCGGGGGGGGGGCCTCTCACGGGGGCGGGGAGGGTCTCACCTGGCCGGAAGGGGGACGGAGAAGGTGTCGGGGGAGGGGGTCTCACAGGGCGGGGGGGGTCTCACCTGGCCGGGAAGGGGTGGCGGGGGGGGTCTCACGCGGGCGGGGAGGTTCTCACCTGGCTGGAAGGGGGACGGAGGAGGTGTCGGGGGAGGGGGTCTCACGTGGGTGGGCGGGCGGGCCTCACCTGGCCGGGAGGGGGTGTCGGGGGGGGTCTCACGCGGGTGGGGGGGGGTCTCACCTGGCTGGGCGGGGGGGAAGTGCCCGTGGAGCGCGTACCCCGGCGGCTGCTGCGACAGGTACTGCATGGTAGGGAAGGCCGAGGGGCCTGTGGGGCAGAGAGCGGGGGTCAGAGCTGTGCCCCAGCCTAGTGCCACCCTGCCCCCCTCCCCCCGTGGGTCCCGACTCACCACGGATGGGCTGGCTGCCGGCGTAGCTGACGGGCACGGCCTGGCCTGGGGCGAAGTGCTGGCCCTGCCCCACGGCGTAGGGGCTGTGCCCGGCCTGCCCGCTCTGGTACTGCCCGTGCTCCGGGGTGCCGGGCGCGAAGGCCGGCTGGGTGGCGAAGTGCCGCGTCTGCTAGATTGGGGGGGGGGGGGAGAAAAGAGGGGGAGGGTCAGTGGCCCCACAGCGACCCCCGCCCTTCCTGGAGGGGATCCGGCTCCCCCCCGCCCCCCGACACTCACCGTGATCACGGGGGGTGCGAAGATCTGCTTGCTCCGGTCGGCCGAGATCAGCGTCCCGGCCCGGCTGTGCCCCCCGGGGCTCCCTGCAGAGAGACCAGGGTGAACCGGGGGAGGGGGGGGGTCCCACACTCGCGCCCCCCACCCTCCACCATGGACTGCTGCCACCCCCTGCCTGCCCTGGGCTCCTTCGCAGCCCCCCGGCTCCTCCATCCCCCCCACCCCCCTGGCCTCCCCATCACCCCAACAGCCTCCCTGATCCTCCCCTGGCCTCCCTCTTACCCCCCCAGTTCTCCCAGCCCCTCCCCACCACCACCCCCTGCCTCCCCTGATCTCCCCCTGGCCTCCCTGTTACCCCCCAGCCCCTTCCCCACCCCCTGGCTTCCCCATCACCCCAACAGCCTCCCTGATCCCCCCTCCCAGCCTTCCTGTTACCCCCCCAGTCTCCCCAATCCTCCCCCAGCCCCCTCCCCCCAGCCTCCCTGATCCTCCCCTGGGCTCCCGGTTACCCCACGAGCCCCTTCCCCACCCCAACAGCCTCCCTGATCCCCCCCACCTCGCTGTCACCCCCACAGCCCCCCCCCATCCTTCCCATCAACCCTGATCCTCCCCTGCCCTCAGATCCCGCCCCCCCCCCCGTACCCTGCATGTTGAGGATGTGGGTCCCGGCATGCGCAACCATGCCCTGCTGATAGGCTGCCGCCGTCAGCGTTGTCAAGTCACTGTAGGGGTGAAGAGCGAGAAGAGGCTGGCTCGGGTTCCGCTGCCCAACTCGCTGCACCCCCACCTCCCCGCTGGGTCAGCCCCGCCACCCACGCAAAATCACTGCGGCAGGGAGTTCCCCAACTTAACACAGTCACCTCTCCCCGCCCCCGCCCAGTTCTCGCTTTATCCCAGTGATCTCGGGTGGCCCCTTGAGCCAGGACAAGACCCTCCCTGCCCCCCCGAGACAGAACAGGACCCTCCCCATCTCCCCCCGCACCCCCTCACCTCTGCTCCTTGCGCCGGCGCTTCTCCTCCTCATGCAGCACCTTCTTCAGCTGCAGGAAAAGCTGATGCTTCTCCTCCTGCAAGGCCTGCAGCCTCTCCCCCAGCTTACAGATCTGGGGGGGGGAGGGAGGAAGCGGGGCAGCGTGAGATGGGGGGCTGGGATCCGGGGGAGCCCCTCCCCGAGGACAGGGCCTGGAGACCCATTGCTGGGGGGGCTGGGATCCGGGGGAGCCCCTCCCCGAGGACATGGCCTGGAGACCCATTGCTGGGGGGGCTGGGATACGGGGGAGGCCCCTCCCCGAGGGCAGGGGCCTGGAGACCCATTGCTGGGGGGGGCTGGGATCCGGGGGAGCCCCTCCCCGAGGGCAGGGACTGGAGACCCATTGCTGGGGGGGCTGGGATACAGGGGAGCCCCTCCCGGAGGGCAGGGCCTGGAGACCCATTGCTGGGGGGGCTGGGATCCGGGGGAGCCCCTCCCCGAGGTCAAGGCCTGGAGACTCAGCAGGGCCAGAGGACCCCTGACACGGGCGGTGGGGGGTGTGCTGTGAACTGGGGCATCACCGATGTAGGACTGCGAACCGGGGGAGCCCGGACCCCCCTATCCTGCCCGGCTCACAACCCCCCACCCCAGGAGGGCCAGGGGCGGGGGGAGCAGGGGGGGGACGGGGACCGGCGCCTCCCCCGCTCACCTGCTCTCTGGTCTCCTCCCAGGGACATGCGCTCCTCCATCTCCTTTTTCCGGCGCCGCTCCTGCTCCTCCTTCATCTTCTGCTCCATCATCTTGTCCACCTCCTCCTCCTCTGCGGGGACACAGCCGGGGTCAGGCCGGCCGCCCCCTGCCCCCGGCCGCCGCGGGGAAACGCTCCCAGCTGAGGACGGCCAACTCGTCACAGCCCGGCCCGCCCCCGGGAAACAAAAAAAAACAAAAGCCGGGGGGGATCGGATCCACAGCCCCCCCCACCCCCAGACACACACCGTGAGGGGCCGCGAAACGGGGGGGGGGGGTGTTCGCCCGTAAACCGGGCCAATTCAGGCTAGAAAGTAGCAGAAAGTTTTGACGCGTGTGGGGGGTGTGTGTGGAGGAGGTGGGGGGGGCTAGGTGCTGCAGCAGCCACCCCATAGAGGTTGTGGGGGGGCATCGCAAGGGGAACCTTGTTAATTTTGAGAGCCAACCGGAGAAACTAATGAGGACAAGGAAACCAGAAATTGAATTCGAGCCGAACCACGGGCCTCCCCTTCTTCCCATCCCGGCCGAGAGTGGGGTTTGGCCCCCCCTTTTCGTCACCTGTCACCAGGCAGGCGGGGGCCCCTTTGCAAAGGGGCAACCGAGGCCACGGCCCCCACAGACCGTGGGGCACAAACGGGCCTCTTCCGAAGCAAAGCCAGCGAAGAC